>JBAGKO010000009.1:4583448-4596457 GCA_037177275.1 Acacia concinna
TTTTTTTGTTAATAATGTTGGTTTTTTTTTTTTGGGTATGTTGGGAAATAATGACATTCATATGGCAGATGGGGTCCTCAGCTGGAGCAAGCCACATACAAGAACCGTCAACGTCTATATCTTTCTGAACAGGTGAGATGATATCTCTTGCGGTATTATATTTTAGTCTTAGCGTGGCTGAAATGAACAACAATTTCATTTGGAATATCTTGAGATGTTTCCACCTATTTGTTTTGTAAATCATATCTTATTGTTGAAAGTTTCATGTGAAAGTTAATTTGACCATCATTCGTGTCTGTGTTCATTGTCTCTGACACCTCTCTGCCAAGATTTAAGACTTACTATCCTATAAAATCGGTATGATGTGTTTCAAAGTATGGTTTAAAGTTGTCAATTGTCAAAACCAGGCAATTCGTTTTGTTCCCTTGCATCATCACCTATATTCTGATAAAATCTTATCTTCATTTGTCCAATTTGGTGCTTTCCGACTGATGGAAGTGTACCAAATACTCTGGTTGTAGCAAATTGTGAGGTTGTAAAACCTAGGGTTGCAGCAGCTGAGCATATATCAGAGGTAATGTTAGTTAGTTTTCCCCGCCCATGCGTTTTGTTTACTGTTTAATTTTGTGATTGTTTGGGACCATTCGTTAAAACCTTAGCTCTTATAAGAAAGCCTGCGAATGGTGTTATTATCATGTCTAACAAAGTTCATGAAGTTAGCATCTAAGCTGTTGCAGTTTACCTAGTGTTTTCTTGATCTTTCAGTTTAATGAAGAATCACGTTTCCCCTTTGTGAAAAAATACAAGACTGTCATACAGCCAATGAAACTAATTCTGCGAGATTCAGATTCAGCTGAAGTTTCTATCGCCCCAATGTCACCTGATCAATCTGAAACTAAGAAGAGGAAGAGGGCTGATGAAAGAAGGGTTATTACAAGAGCTATGGTAGCAAGAAATGGGAAATTTGAGGAGGGGAAAAAGAGCAATACGTTGCCTAAGAGACGGGCGTATTATAAAAAAGTGGTATATGATGGGGGTGAGTTTGAAGTAGGCGATGATGTATATGTGAAGAGGAGAGAAGACACCGAGTCAGATAACGAATACCTTGAAGTGGAGGAATGTAGGTTGTGTTCTAGTTCTGGGGACGATGTTATGATTGAGTGTGATGATTGTTTAGGTGGCTTTCATTTGAAATGCTTGACTCCACCATTGAAGGAGGTTCCAGAGGGAGATTGGATTTGTGGATTTTGTGAGGCTCGTAAGATGGGCAGAGACGTTGGCTTTCCCATGCCTCTGGAGGGCAAGAAGTTAGTTAGGACATTAAGGGAGAAGCTTCTTTCTAGTGATTTGTGGGCTGCTCACATTGAAAGGTGTGATCTATTTGTTAACCAATAACATAACATAATGTTAAGTTGCTTTTCTTTTGCTAATAATAATAATAATGATATTATTATTATTATTCGTAGTAGTAGTAGTAGTATAATTACTTCAAATTTTCTTTTTCTTGGTTGGTTTTATGTAAACAGTATATGGAAAGAAGGGGATGGTGCCTATTATTGCCGTGTCAGGTGGTATGTGATCCCAGAAGAGACAGCTATTGGGAGACAACCTCATAATCTGAAGAGGGAGCTATATAGAACAAATGATTTTGCAGACATTGAGGTGAAAGATGATAACTTTTACTAACCATTGATGGTAAAGTGCTAGTATTAATGCAACTGTTATTCTTGTTATAATATCAAAATATCAGTGAGTGGTTTTTTCTTAGAAGAAAGTAACCTTATTGGTTGTTAAGTTCAATCGTTTTAGGAAATAGACTAATTAAAATACAATTTTGACTATAACAATGCAAGTGTTGCACATTTGAATTTTCTGTTGAAGCTTGTCATGTGTTGTAGTCATTCTGCAGACAACGTCAATTATCTTAAGGTCATGAGGCATCCTTAAGCCAAACTGCCCCATGTATATTCCTGCTTTCCATTTGTCATGCCTAATAAAATTGAACTCGTATGTTTCTCTAATTATCCTTTCACTTTTTGGTATAAGGAAATCGCTTGAAACTTTGTTGATAGTATGAAAGCAAGAGTTTTTAATTTTGGTAAGGTATCATTTTCATTTATTAGCAACTCAGTCTACTTTTGAACAACAATCTTCACACCATGCAGCTTTGGGCATGAAATTTTCTTCACCTTCAGTCTGAGGTTTATAACATGTTTTCTAAGTGAAGTTTTCTTGATCAAATCAGCCACTCATTCAGATAACTTCTTTCTTTCAAAGTCGATTATCATATTAATAAAATTTTCAATCCCAACATAACTTCAAGATAATTCAAACAGTTTCCTGATTTGCTTTTATCATTCTGTTGTTCCTGCGTTGCACTGCAGATGGAATCTATCATTAGACATTGCTTTGTCATGACTCCCAAAGAATTTGCCAAGGCCAATGAGGGAGATGATATTTTCTTTTGTGAATATGAATATGATTTTCATTGGCATGCTTTCAAGCGTCTTGCTGAGATTGACAATGACAATGAGGTAATTATAATAGAAGGGAGAAAAATATATTTTGATCCTGCTCACTGAGAAGCATATATCAAGATACTTGTATTTAAGCATTGATTCTTGCATGCTAGGATGGCGAAGAACCTGACAGTGATGAAGATTGGAATCTTTGTAAGGAATCAGACTCTGATACAGATGCTGATGTTGAGTACGATGCAGAGCATTTAAAAGGTGCACAACCTCAGTCGTCGTCATCAAATCATTCACCAGCTGCAGTATGGATATTACTGTTCACCATATCAATAGTTTTTTTTTTTAAATGTTAATTTCCTAAAAGGTTTTCCCTTTGTTACTTGTACAGAATCTGCGCAAGGGGCAATTTTTTGGCCTCCAAAAGATAGGCACCAAAAAAATTCCACAGTTTATAAGGAATCACAGGCAAACTGATATTGAAAGAGCAAAGGCTATGCTGTTGCTGGCATCATTACCTAAATATTTACCTTGTAGGAATAAGTACGTGGAAGCTCAATTTTTCCTTGAGAAAATATAAATCTAGGTAGTTATTAATCAAGGCGTGTTTTATGTAGAGAAATGGAGGAGATAACCTCGTTTGTAAAAGGTGCCATCTGTGATGATCAATGTCTCGGACGTTGTTTGTATATCCACGGTGTTCCTGGAACTGGCAAGGTGATACCATTTTTCCATCTAAAAAACTTCCTTTGTGCTCTATTTCGGCAAGGCTTTACCAATTATAGAGCAAGTCTTGCTTATTTAATTCTACTTCTGTGAAACTGCAGACAATGAGTGTACTATCAGTAATGAGGAGCTTGAGGTCAGAAGTTGATGCAGGAACCACAAGACCATACTGTTTTGTGGAGATTAATGGTTTGAAATTGGCGTCTCCAGAGAATATTTACAGGGTATGGTCAATGGAGTGTTTTGGTTTTATAAAATGGATACATTAATCAGTTATCTTATTTGTTTCTTATATTCTTTTAGGTCATATATGAGGCATTAAATGGTCATAGGGTCAGCTGGAAAAAGGCCCTTCACTTGTTAAATGAGAGATTTGTGGAAGGGAAAAGAACCGGAGAAAAGGCTGATCAGCCTTGCATTCTTCTAATTGATGAACTTGATCTTCTTGTAACCAGAAATCAGTCGGTAAATAGTCTTTTATGCAACAAGAAATATGATGTTATTAGCTTCACATTATTTCACAAATGCAATTACATTGCCTTGAATCTTATTTTTGTTACAGGTGCTCTATAATATTCTTGATTGGCCTACTAAGCCACATTCCAAACTAATTGTGATAGGTAAGGCTAAGTTCTTGCAAGATCTATTTGTTCTACATAATGATCTTCTAATAACAAGGGGAAATTGCTTGTTGATAATGATTATGATGTCTATAATGACTTGAATAACTTATGCTTAAGTAATGATGAAATTAGGGATAGCAAATACCATGGATCTTCCAGAGAAGTTACTTCCTCGTATATCAAGCCGAATGGGCATCCAGAGGCTTTGCTTTGGCCCATACAATTATCAGCAGCTTCAAGAAATCATTTCAAGTCGCTTGAAGGGAATATATGTGTTTGAGAAGCAAGCTATAGAATTTGCTTCAAGAAAGGTGAGTCTGTGTGTCATCATGAACCTTAATTTCTTAACTATGCTGTATTGCCCTGTGATCCAATTGCATGATATGAGACGAGTTTTACCTTGGAAACATGAGATTTTAATGTGAGGCTTTTTGAATTTTAGACTTCCCAATCTCTTGAACACGTTATGGCTCTAGTAAAATTCCTTTCATGTGTGTATAAAAAGGGTTCATTTATATATCCGCTTGACAATCATTTTTGGCATTATAGCTCTTCAGTTCATTCCAAATTGTTCTGTGTTTATTCAGGTTGCAGCAATCTCAGGGGACGCACGTCGTGCTTTGGAAATATGCAGACGTGCTGCAGAAATTGCAGACTATCGTTTTAAGAAGCTGCATTCAAATTCTGACTTAGCTGCAGCAGGTATGCAGGTTTTACATGTTGTCATTGTAGAAAGTAGAAGGGGATATACGATTGACATCTACTTACTGTATAAATCTGGTCATATGCCAAATCTTAAAACTAAAACAGTTGCAACATTTGTTCTAATTTAAAATTTTAGATAAAAATGGACCAATCTACAAGATATCCGTAAATGTTTGTTTTTACTGTAGTTGAGGCATGTAACTCAACGTTTGCTTCCTTTAATCACACTAATAGCATGATATAGCATGTTCTTTTTGCGTTGCTGCTGATGAGTAGGATGATTGTGGTCTTATTCACTTATACTTTATCCATTCAGTAAACTTGTTGGAGATATAAAATCGTTAGTTAGTTGGAATCCTCATTAGTTAGTCAAGATCTTAATGAGGTAGTTAATCATTGTAAGACCTTATAAATATAGGTCCAATTGTATGGATCGAATTGTGTTAGGTTAGTTAGATCCTCATTCCTCACCATGTTTAGAGAGATGATAAGTTGAGTCTCTCTCTAGAGAGGGAAGTCCCTCTTTAGTTCCCAATTGGGGTTGGTTATCTTCCTCAATTGAACGTTGATTAGAAATAATCCAAGTGGATTATAGTTTGTACGAGCATGTTGCTCTTGTTTGTTGATACATGATTCTTCATCTTTTCCATGACTCTCTTGCTATTGTTAACGAAACTTCCCCTCAAATTTTCATTGCAAGCACATCAAATCAAAGTGTTTTTTTTTTGGCTTTGAGAATCAGTTGCTCAAGACATTTCAATCATTATTTCTTTGTTGTAAATTTTCATACAAGGTCCCTCATTACAACTACTTAGAAATTGCATTTAGACTGGTATTTATATCATGGTGTTTCTGTCAATGATGATCACGTTATAGTTAAGACCATGCGAAACAGAGTTCTGGACCTTCTTGTTACTGACTTGTTATCATGTCATCTTGTGTTCATGTTTGATGTTGATCTACAAACATTCCTCATGTCAAATGCAATATATTGATTGATATTGACTTTAATTTCTAACTGCAACCAATACTGCTTTCCTATTTCCCACTGTTCTGCTCACTAATTTATCCTTCACATATACGTTTTCAAGGAAAGGGAATTGTTGCTATGGCAGATGTTGAAGCTGCCATCCAAGAAATGTTTCAGGCTCCTCATATTCAGGTGCAGTGAAATTGCGTTGATTCAGTTCTTAACTCTTGGAGCTTCATTATTTTGACCAAAAGACAATATCAGTGAAAAAGTGCGAGCTATTATTAAATTAGATACAATGCCAGATGGAGAATGGTGAAGAACATAATTAATTCTTTCTAAATTATAGGTTAAATATAAATGATAATAGTAATATTTTAATTAGAATTAGGCATTTGCCGTTTTTATTTTCGTTTTATTTTAAATAACTAATGATTATTAGGAAATAATATGAGCTCAGTTCTTGTTCAATTCTCCTGACTGCTAATTTTGCGGGGCAAATTGACATAGTCTTTGTCTAAGAAAATTATCTGTCTTTGAAATTAATTTATAGCTACAATTTTACGTGAATTTTACATTGGTGGACGTCATTTCTTTCTTTTGAAGGTGATGAAAAGCTGTTCTAAACTTGGCAAAATATTTTTGACAGCCATGGTACACGAGCTTTATAAAACAGGAATGGGCGAAACCACTTTTGAGAAGGTCAGTTCTGGAGCTTCGTTCTGTTTTTATGCTTGTCTTTGTATATGGTTCTTGACCTTCAAACTTCTGAACTCCTGTTGAAACCAAAGGGCAAATATCCTTCTAAGGATTATTATATTTTCTTTCACCCGAACTTCAAATTTGAATAACAATTTTTGTTCGAGAATGATGTGGGCGCATCTTTGACGCTTGTTTCAAGAAACTCTCATTGGACTGATAATCTTAGAGACCTGATGTTGGAAGATTTCCCATGTAATTGAATAGCGAGAGCACAAAGCTAATTGATCGCAACATTTATTTATAATTGTATGCACATTGATTCAATATACGATGCCAAAATTTGCATTACTATTTCATGAATATTCACAAGAATTTAAGGGAAAAGGTGAATTCACAATGTTCTTATGTGAAGTAATATTTGTGGATGTAGTTGGCATTGGGTGTGTCATGTCTCTGCGCCAGCAACAGAGAGGTTTTTCCTGGATATGATACGCTCCTTCACGTTGGGTATGATTTCGTTTCTCAATGTTTTCTCCTCTATCGTGCCTTTCCTCCCTCCCTTCTCATCACCCACTCTAAAAAATACAAGGGCTTCAATTTTTCTAAAACAAGGGAACATGTGTGTGTAGCTTCAACTTTTCTTGCTTTGAGATACGAGTAGAAAGAAATAAGTGAACTTGAGCTTTATGTCCAAGTGATCCATGCTATTTCCACATCTGATCTGATGTCCTCCAACCAATTTTTTTCTTTTCTTTGTAGACAGATGTAAGCTGGGCGAATCCAGGATTCTTTTATGTGAAGCAGGTTCCAAGCACAGGTTGCAGAAGTTGCAGCTCAACTTCCCTATGTTGGTTCTCTCTTCCCATGTCATTGTTCAGTTGCCACTACACTGACCCACTAGAGAACGTATTTATTTTTTCTTTTTTTATTTACTTGTACATTTAAAGAATTTAATTTCACTTTGATTGGTTTCGTTCCCGCTTGTGGCAGTGATGATGTGGCATTTGCACTGAGAAACTGCGATGATTTACCCTGGCTTGCCAAGTATCTACTTTAGGAGGGAACATTGTATTCTAAAATTCTAAACAATTTTGACCGTGGAAATGGTCTTATTCAGTGGTTGCATTTCTTTTGTTTTTGGTTTTTTTCATTGAAGGCACAAACACTAGAAGCCTGAGTAACGTTTGAGGTTCCAGGCGGGATTAAACCCATGCCTTACCACTTATAAGGTTACAAAGTCATTGTCTCAATTGGTGTATTTTAAAGTGAAGTGATTGTCTTGCTGGATAAATAATTCAAAGTAAAGGCCATGTAGTGCATAAATGAATGGGAGCGACGGAATAACACGGTGAAGGATGATCTGATGGGTTTGCCCGGACAGGTGGGAACATTTGGTGTTTCACTATTATAATTGGCAGTTCAAAGGCGGCGACGAGATTTTGATGCATATGTAGAATACATGAGTACAACCCTTGGAGGAGATACTATAATCTATCCCGAGTTATATGGCACATTATACGATATAGTTGTACTAGAAAATATAGGAACGCATGACTAATTAATTAAAGAAAAAACAGTGTGTCAGAACAAAGGAAATAAGCTGGAAACAGAATGGCGGCGCTAATGGCATATGATGCAGCCACACATGTGGCTTTAATGGCTTCTCTTTCATTCTAATGTCTGGCACAAGGTATCATTGCGAAGTGGAGATTTTTATGTTGGCCATAGGGGTTGGCACAAGATATCACCCACTCGCCAAAGTTAATTTTTCTCAGGTTCCTCGGAATTGGAAACACCTTGGCCGGCGAATGATCCTTGTCCGGCTATCTTATCCCATCTTCTACACTCCACTGAATCCTAGAAGCACTACCCCTGGTTCATCCACGGCGGAAACACCTAGCATGTCTCTTCGATCTCCCAACAAATACAAACAACAACCCCATTTGGATGCTAATTCCTCACCCTCAGTAAACCCCCGTAAACCGACAATCTATAGCTTCCTGCAGATCGACCCGTTGTAAGTTGCTGGCCTTCTATTACTCCAATCCTCAAAAGCCTCTGAGTCGCATTGATGGACTTTACGAGCTTCCGTAAAAAACACCAAATAAGGATAAAGCTTGGGAAAGGAAAAATTCTAATAGGTCTCGCCGTGGATCGATTATGCTGAAGAATCATGTGAAGATAGCGTCATCACCCGCAAAGAATAGAACTAGGGAAAGCGGTTCAATCCGTAAATCACCTAAGAAAGAGAGCGACTCTAGATCTATAAAATGCTTGGCATCTACTCAGAGGGGTGAAACTTCGAAGAGGAGAAATGATAAAGATTCAGATCCATTTGAAGTTTCTATCGCCCCAATGTCACCTGATCAATCTGAAACTATGAAAAGGAAGAGCGCTGATGAAGGAAGGTTTATTACGAGAGTTGCGGGAGCAAGAAATGGGAAATCTGAGGAGGGGCGAAACAGCAACAAGTTGCCTAAGAGACTGGCGTATTATAAAAAAGTGGTATATGATGGGGGTGAGTTTGAAGTAGGCTATAGCCTATATGTGAAGAGGAGAGAAGAAGCCGAAGAAGCCGAGTCAGATAGCGAATACCTAGAGGTGGAGGAGTGTAGGTTGTGTTTTAGTTGTGGGGACGATATTATGATTGAGTGTGGAGAGAGAGATAAGTGGGATGAGGGAGTATTGTGAGAGTGGGAAAGCGAAGGAAGCGCCGTGGAGAAGATCACAGCTCAAGGGGTTACATCATGAAGGAGTTCAGGTGTAACGTCCTAGCAGCCCTTCTTCATCCTTTAAAATGGCCCTTAGAACCACTTGATATGTCTGTATTGCAGAAAATGAAGAGGGAAAAATTTTGCAAAATACATAAACAACTTTTCATTAATACATAGAGACATACAGACCAGAATCTAGAATACATGTATCAACTGCACTATACATATACATGCCAGAAATCAGGAAGCATAATTATCTAAACTCTTTCCCTTCCTTTGCCTTATGCATTGCTTTTACCTGTATTATGGAGACGGTAAGATTTCTTAGGAAACCGTAGTAGCGGAATAATAACTAATAACAGTATAATGCAATGCATGTTATGCTATATGCAATACTCGTACTACTTCTCTAGTGCCCTCCCTCAACACTTATCGTGTTTAGGGAGCATACACGTGACTCTACCTCTATCACATAGCCAAGGCATATAAACAGAGAGTCATATATATAATACATATCATGCTCGCCCAACTAGAATATAGTAAACAAGCAATCAACACACAACAGACAAACAGAGCATAACAAGTTAAGGGTAGAGATTTTAGCTACCGAGTATCCTCATATAGTGTAGGTATGCTGTTCTTTTGTTTCTGGCACGTCTGGGTCATTGGTTTGCCTCTCTATGATGCCTATACAAACCACAATAAAGGGTGTTACTGTATGCACTTATCGGTATCCTATCACCCTTCATATCCTATATCCCTAGGGTCCGAGTTCCCTACTACCTGGATCGTATCCATTCCCTACCTGTATTGTATCTGTCCCCTACCTGCATCCCTCTACTGTCCACCTTGTGTAGCCTAGGTCCCTGCTGCTGGCTCGTTCTCACTGCCCTGGCCGAGACAGTTGGGCAGCATCTCCCCTTGATGTGCCCACTAGACCTCCCAACAGTTGGGCATCACCATCCCCTAAGAAACCCTACCTCTGTCCGAGACAGTCAGACAACACCTTCCCCTAGGAAATGTTATCTTAATCCAAGACCATTGGACAACACCTTTCCCTAGGAAATGCTATTTTAGTCCGAGACAGTCGGACAACATCTCCCTTTAGGAAAGGCTATCCTGGTCTGGAATAATTGGGCAGCACTTCTCTTTAAGAAGCCTTGCTTTTGCCTAAATAGTTGGACAGAAGCTTCCTTTAGGTTTATTATCTAGGCCTGCCCAATTGAACAAAACCTCCCTCTAACTACTCTAATAATTGCTGGAAGATAAAGGAATTTAAAGAGGGAGGGATCCAGAACTTATTTGTTACTAAAGACTGGACCGGGATCGCTCGAAATTCTACCCAAAAAGTCTTACTTTCAAAGAGGGTGGGAGAGCTTCTTCAGAAGAAGGAGGCATGGTTTGGAGAGGAGGGGGACATATTTATAATTGAAGGTTCAGGACACATTGGGAATTTCTGGAATTGTTGTGTTCACACTGCTTTTAACCAGAACCTGACACGTGTCCCTTCTACCTTCTTCCATAGCCTTCTACAAGCTTCAATCTGCCTTCTTTGTTAAGAAAAAGTGCAGCCACGTTTTTGTGGGGCCATCTGGCCCACTTTCATCCGAAAATTTCCTCTGAATCGATTTGAAAACTGGAAAATTTTAGAAAATTTTGTGGTTGTCTAAAAATTCCAAAAATTTTCTCAAAAATATCCAAAATTATCAAGAGGCTACCATTAAAATTTCATGATTTTTGGACATTTAGAACTCCCAAAAAAAATTTCTCAAAAAGTCTATTTTTCTAATGATTAGCCGATTTCAGCAATTTCAGCTGATGTTTCTAGACTTTTTCCGAGCCTCTAGCCAACTTTATAAATCCTCCAAAATAATATAATAATTTTCCCAATTCCCTTTTCAGAACATTGAAGTCCCTAAATATCTGCTATGGCCAAGGACCGAGTTCGACCAAAATATTTACAAATCCCATAAATTTTTCTCAGACCTCTAAAAATTATTATGATCGCACTATATTGTTCTAGATGCAGAAATTTTCTCTTTGCAATAGGTCCTTCCCTAAGTCTCACTACTAATGTTGTGAGATCTCTCAGTCCTCTACAGACTAAGGCCTTCTTTCTATCCAGAATACCTCATCTAGACCTTGAAAAATATCAAGGTACGACTAGAGCCGGTAATATGGGCGGACCACTAATCCTGGGCCGGACCACCACGGGTTGGGACCATATGGGTTTGGGCCGAAAAGACTTATATTTATATGGGCTAACATTTACCAAGCCCAAACCAAGACCGCTGGGCTGGTGGTTTGGGCAGGCCAGCCCATATTTTCCCCTATTTTACAAACTTTTTTTTAAAAAAATGGGCATCGAAAATTTTTTCTCCAGAACCAAACAATAAAGAAATGGTTAAAAAGCTTTAGATAATAATTAATAAGTCCACTGGAAGTTTGGAATCAACAACTTCCACTTACAAGTTACAAGTTAAAAGATACAAATTAATAGTCTATACTCCATGCATTACAAAAATACAAACTACAAAGTGACCAACAAATCAACAATCACTCAATATTAATAGTGTTGGAATTTGAAGCTTCACAATTTGAAACATGATGTGAAGAAGCTGTAATATTTTCTTGACCTCCAGCACTTGGGCTTGCACATATTTTTTTTAAAAAAATACAATTAAAATACGGTTAACTGTGAGCCCATCGGTCCAGACCGCCACGGGCTGAGCCCATATGAGTTCGCGCCTAAAAGATCAACTAAAAAACAGTCACACTTTTTCTAAACCCAAACCACCCATATTTCGGTTTGGGCGGGCTCGGCCCATGATTAAAAACCGTATTACCAGCTCTAACTACTTGGCATCATTCCGTTATGATAAAAAAATTTGTCTTCTCAAATGAATTTAATCATGATTGGGTTGAGTGATGAAAAATATAGTTTTAAATTTGAATTTATATGAGTGAAGAAAATCATATTTAAAGCATTTCTCTTATTTAGAACCTGGCATAATTGTCGTTTAAGTTATTCAATAATACAGAATATTTTTGCTTTATAAAACCCCGGCTTAAAGAGTTAAATAAAATGTTTTCAAAATTTGACTGGACATGAAATAAAAAGGAGTAGCCGATCCTTATTCATTGATTGTTATGGTTCAAGTGGTTAGACCGGTAGTCAAACCAATGATGTGATATAACAATAATAACAATAAAGCTTTACTCTATTAAACATGATTGGTTATATGGACTCTACAGTATCATTATGCTCTGTTAAAAATTATATCTTTAAATAGATTATTGACTAAAATATCTCATTTTATACCCTTAATGATGAGTTTGTGTTTTTAGTCTTCCTTTACATCTTTTTAGATAACTTCATATTACTTAATCATCGTAACAATCCTTACTCGGACATTCAATTTCTTTGAATTAATGTGTTTAAATCATCTCAATGAGTTTTCACAATTTTCTTCTCAATATAGATCAAATGTCACTCCGTTCCAGTATATAATAATCATTACGATAATTAAATAAAAAAATTATAAGCAAATTATGTGTGTGTGTGAAATACATCAATATCTATAACAAGACTAATTATTAGCATAATAACCCTACAATATATGAAAGTGTTAAAGTTCATTTTTGTTTTGGAAGTATTCTATGTAAGATGAGAAAAGAAAAATTGTATTATGTGTAATTAACTCTATCTAATGATGTCTCCTTATATATATTAGGAGAAGAGAGAACATAATCAATTACAATGAATGAGAATAATGAAAATTAATATAAAAATAGAAAAAATTCTTAATTATATACAATCAATTATGATTGATTTGATTCTCAATCACTAGCACTTCCCTTTAAGTTGGAGCGAATATATCAGTCATGTCCAACTTGTCACACATATAGTTAATTTGTATGTCGGTAAGGGGTTTTGTAAGAAAATCGCCCAACTAATTATCCGACTGAACATGTCCTGTAAAAATAGTCTTGTCTTTTATTTTTTCTTGGACAAAATGACAGTCAACTTCAATATGTTTTGTTCATTTGTGAAATATGGAGTTGGATGCTATATGCAGTGCTACTTTATTGTCACAC
>JBAGKO010000009.1:4607953-4627663 GCA_037177275.1 Acacia concinna
AATATTATATTTATCTTAGTGGGCAAAAAATTTAAATATTTTTTTTCTTCTGTCCTCTTTTTGTAGCGGTTTTAAACGGCTACAAAATATTATTTTGGCGCCCTTTCCCCCGCCTTTTTTTTAAAAAAAATTCATATATTAGTAGCGGTTTTATGTAAAAACGCTACTAATATGTTTGCTCCAAAATTTAAATTTTTCTTAAATCCCACTATAGTTTTTAAATTTGTAGCGGCTACAAAATTCCATCACAAATTTCAAATTTTTCCCACCAATTTCTTACAAATTGTTCTTAACAATTTTTTTCATTATTTTTTATTTGTAGCGGTTTACTAACCGCTACAAAGTTTTAGCCTTTGTAGCAGTTCTGTAAAACTGCTACAAATCAGTAGCGGTTTTTAAAAATCGCTACAAAATGGTTTGCAACATACGATTTAGTAGCGGTTATTTGTAGCAGTTAGAATCGCCACAAATCCTACATTTTAACCGCTACAAATATGTGGTTTTTTTTGTAGTGGAAGAATTATTCATACACGTATATCATGTACACCATCCTATAAATATTTTTATGAAAAAACTTGAAAAGGTGAGCAGCTCTATTGCCTTCAACTTTCATTTCTCATTACTTAGTTTCATATTTTGTTTTTTCCCAAATCAGGCCATATGCTACGAGTAGTTGGACATATGCCATGCTGTATGAGATTTTGTAGGCATTTAGCTGCAAAAGATGAATGATAATTAAGGACTATGAAGGTGTCTAACCAATTAAAGGAAAGCTTGCAATATGTGAGGAAGGTGTTAACACGCCATAGCATTGGTAGAGTCATAGGCTCTCATGGAAATACAACAAAAGCAAAGAACAAGCAAAACCTGAGACTGCGTGGCCTAAATATAGGTACCCTTAGCATAGAGTCAAGGATGTAAAGAAATTATGTTTGCTTTAACATGATGGAAAGGCTAAGGTCACAACAGTGAGTTTAACGTGTTTGAATAAGAATACTTATGAAGTTTAAGGTTGTTGTTACTCATATGAAAGTTCACATGCTGAAACTTGAAGGTAGTGTAATATATAGGCTGGACAGTGATATCGATAGAGAAAAATTGCAGTGATTGGATATTATATGATGATACTAAACAATTCTTAGTATTGTTATTCATACAAGCAAGTGTGCAGTCAACTATGTCACCACATTTCTTTTATTTTCTTTCTTTGGTTTCTTTCTTTTTTTGGCATTTTTTTTAGAAACTTTGGATGAGTCCTGAACTGATCATCCTGTTGTGAATCAGGAACCATGGAAGTCTCATCTCACAGTGCCATTCATTACAATTGAAAAGAACATTGTTTATATAACTGCTTCATACATATTTATTTAATTTTTTTAACTTTTAAAAAATATCATGCATTTAGCATGGGATGCTGAGGTAGAATTTGTGCTATATATTCATTTAACATTTGATAGATAAAGAACTTGAGTTTAAAGGCATGTGAATTCATCCATGTATCTTATTTTATGTAGGTTCTAAAATGTAATTAATCATAGTAGTGTGTTTATAAAATGGTCCAAGATTTGAGTGTGAACATTTACAATTAATTATTGGTATGTGCGAAAAAAATTGGTTAGACTTAATCAACCAGCTAGAAAATAACATACATTTTAGCATGGAGTGGTGAAGTAGGCTATTGTTGAAACATTGTACTCTTATTTGTAGACGTGTACAAGATTAGATGTAATTATTATGCTTTAATTTTTTCTTCTACCCGTGCATAGCACGAGATTCTTTGCTCTTGATGAGTTAGATTGATTGCTTCAAAATAAAATTTAAATAAATAAGGAAGAGATCTGATATGCAATTATTAAAAAATAAATTACAATTAAATCAAGAAAGTCAACTGTTGCTATATCTGAAATCATAGCTAGATCTGGAAAGATTTGATTATATTCTTGATTTGGTAATCATTCATTATTTATTGTGAAAGATTTACGCATAACGGGTAGATGAGAAATGCTCTCTAGGGCTCTACAAATAAAGTCCTCATCCAAGCAAATTCTCATCCCAGAACTATCGAATCATCTTGCGATCTCTCTTCTCTCCCCTGATTTCTTTCTGATGCTCTGTTGTGCAACAGAAGTTAGACTCTAGTAGTCTCAACTCTTTGCGTGTGGAATTCGTTCTTTAATCCGACCAGGTAGCTATCTAAATTCCTCATTTTGTTTATTGGTGTTATTTTATCTAACAGATAAAATAGGGACAGCGATAAAAACTTGGCTATTATCTGCTTAACAAGAATATTAAAAAAAAAACAGAATGTTCCTGCACCTAGAAATACCAAAATGTTGCAAAATTAAAAATACAAAAATTCATCGTTAAGTGTTTGAAACTGTTGGATGGCATATATAAATTCAGATTCATTTTTTGTTAAGATAAGAAAATATAGCATAGTCATTTTAATCAAAGCCATTCACTACTCCTATATGCACTTGCTTCTGGACAATATGCCCATAGGCATTGAACTGTTAGACCATATGAGAATTTATGACGGCATCAATTTTAATTCGAGTTCAACAGTACCTATGTTTGGTTGGCTATCTAAATATGAAGACATGATCCGGCCAAAAAAAATATGAAGACATGACAAAATGAGTCCTGTCTTGCAGCAGACTTCAAAAAAAAAAAAAAACACACACACACACACACAAAGAAAAATTAGCCCTGTGATCAGCTGATTAATTTAAATAAAGTGTTATGTGGAGGTGTGAGCTGTTTAATTAATTGTGCACCGAGTAATTCAATACAGGGCATTAGCCGCTTAAAGCGCTATGGACGTGCATGCATATATAGAATAATATCCTACACACATTACTGATGGATCTCTTGTGTCTCTGATCTCCTCATTTTCTAAACGAAACGGAGGCATCAGATCGAAGCCGGCCATGGCCATACACATACCTGCTGCTCTCGTTGTTCTTCCCGTAGGCATTCTTTTCATTTTATCGGGTCTCCTCGTCAATCTAACTCAGGTATATATCCCCTTTCCTTTGCTCAATTATATTATATTGCCATTATTATTAAATCTTGTGGCCCCTCTCCGTCATCTCAAATCAGTCATTATCATTTCCGTTAATTTTTACTTTCATAACGTGTCCTCGAATGCAAGTAATTCAATGACAGCTCTGAAACGTAGAGCAGTAAATATCTGCATGAGAATATAGCACCTGAATAAAAATGAGTTCCGTTACGTTGGAATGCTATTTATGTCGATTTATATGCATTTTCACAAGAACACCATTCTTTAAGATCATTTCTATTCGACATCACATGATCACTTGGCTTACTTCTTGTCTTTGCAGGCGATTCTTTTTGTCCTTGTTCGTCCATTTGCAAAGAATTGGTACAGAATAATTAACAAATTTCTCGTACAATCATTATGGTTGGAGGTCGTATGGCTCTTTGATTGGTGGGCAGGCATCAAGGTGTTTAGTTTATATTTTAACCACTCCATCTTTTATTTCTTTTTACTAGTCCTTCATGTTAATTTCCCTTTATAATTATCTGCTTTTTGAGAATATAACATAAATTAAAGGAAAGATAAAGCAGACAAAAGGCATCCATCCATTCGAGAGAATGAGGGTGAGAGGTTAAAAAATATGTGTGTGACTCAAATTAAAGGAAGGGGAAGGTCATTCTTGATGTATGCAGTTATATGCATATATATGACAGAGTCAATATGCATATGCGGAAGCCATCAAGTTATCATCATTATATTGCTGATGCCTTTCTTGCAGTTATATATCTACTGAGATTGAGATATGCAAAATAACGATTTTAGATACAAAGTAGGCTAATGTTCATATATACTGACTGGTTGAATCGGATCCCACTTGCAGGTTGAGCTGCACACAGATTCAGAAACCTACAATCAATTCATGGGTATTTTCGATTTATTCGTGGTTATAAAGCCATATACATGCATGCATGCTTACATGAACCAAAGCAGATCTCATAAAATAACAATCTTGTCCAATACCATCATCTTAGGTAAAGAGAATGCTCTTCTTATCTGCAACCACAGGAGTGACATTGATTGGCTTGTGGGATGGGTCTTAGCTCAGGTGACTATATATATACAAGTATCTGCATATTTATTCTATAATTGCAGCTTCCTTTAATAACATAAATTAAAAGCTGAGTTTAAACTGTCTTTATATTTAGTTTACAGTTGTTTGATCATCTCTTGTACTGCATATTTCTAACTTGTGGCAGCGAACTGGTTGCCTTGGTAGCGCTGTTGCTGTGATGAAGAGAGAATTAAAATACCTTCCAGTGAGTGGTTATTCCTTTTACTCTCCGTCTGTACAGTGTGTTTCAGTGATATGATGAATTTTTATAAGCTTTATTGATGTCAATTATGCAGGTCATAGGTTGGTCAATGTGGCTTAGTGACTATGTCTTTCTGGAGAGAAGATGGGATAAGGATGAAGCAACATTGAATGTATGATCTGATCTATTTGCAGTGTCCTAAATGAAATGAGATCATTTAGAATTTCATTTTCTTGGGATAGATGTTTCATTAGTGATATGTATTGGCAATATTTTTACGAGCAGTCAAGTTTTGAGAAGCTGGAGAGCTTTCCCGTGCCCTTATGGTTGGCTCTTTTTGTGGAAGGAACTCGCTTTACAGAGTCAAAGCTTGAGTCAGCTCAAGAGTATGCGGCATCCAAAGGCTTGCCTATTCCTAGAAATGTTTTGGTCCCTCGTACTAAGGTGAATTAATGTTAATTTGTTTACTTAAATAAAGCATTTTGTTTCAAAGGTTACGTTGATGGGTGATATATGTATGTGCGTGTGTGTATATGCGCGCGCGAGCAGGGTTTTGTGTCGGCGGTGACACGAACGCGTAAGTTCATTGGAGCTGTATATGATTTCACGTTTGCGATTCCAAAGGACCAGCCTTCACCCACACTCTGGAGCATGTTTCAAGGCATTTCTAGCACGGTAGGCGTTTTATATATGCTATCGGATCCGTACTGATAATCTTGGCAAATATAATATGGACCAAGATGCTTTCTTACTTAATTACATGCAGTATCATATCCTGGTTCTTACCCTCTCTCTGAATATATATACATATATATATCTAGGTGAAGGTGGAACTGAAACGACACTCAATGGAGGAGCTGCCAGAAACCGCTGATGGCATTGCACAATGGTGTAGAGACAGATTCTTGAGCAAGGTACATACGTATATCACAGGCAATGCATGTGCATATATACTGACATGATTGGAGTGTGAGTTTGAGGGTGGGTTTTAATTTGTGGGTAAAATGGCAGGATGATGCACTGGAGAGATATGGAACAACGGGTATATTCAGCGAACAAGAAGTGCACAACATCGGTCGGCCTAAGATATCTTTAGTGGTAATTTAACCTACATGAATGATATATATAGAGTAAAAAAGTAAAAACAAAAGAGAATGAATTAATTTGAATGAATGGAGGCAGGTGGTGATATGTTGGTGGTGTGTTGTGGGGTTGGCGACTGCGACGGCGGGTTTCTCGTGGTGGCGCCTCCTCATGTTCTCCCGCCAAGGATTACTATGTGCCGCACTCTTGCTCATCCTCGTCACCCTCCTCATGCAAGTTCTCATGTCATCATCATCTCCACCTCATCCTAATCCTAATCCTAATCCTACTCCTCATCCCTATCCCTCCTCACCCCCAACTGATCCCATCAAGGAGACCCTTCTTCCCCCAGCCTGATCCATCCACCCTTGCTTTTCATTTTATCCTTCTTGTTTGTTTTCTCCTCGTGCTTCAAATTTTCATCATCTATATTAATTTCAATTTCAATTTCAATAGTGTAGGCTCGCTGTATATTTTCTATTATTTTACAATAACTTGATGTTTATATTGACATTAATATCAATTAGTATTATGATCAAGTCATTATGAAATCATTTTTCCATATTATAACTAATTATAAATATTAATCCACCATTAAATGTCAAAGTAATTCATATTCAGAGTACTCGGATAAAATATTAAATTATCATTCCATATTAAATGAAAATTGTGTCATAAGAAAATTTCTTATTCATAGTACCATCAACCTATTTGAAATGGAAACAGATCAGTTAAGATTAAGAATGACAAAAAATCCCTGTCATTAGGCTGAAATGACTAAAAAATGGCATCCATTGTGCTTAAGGCCGTAGTTGCCGCTTAATGCGTGAGAAATTGTGGCGGAGGGCATCAAGTGGATGCCGCGCCCAAAGGTTTCTTGTAGAGCTGCAACAAGAGAGAAGAAGAAACTACACTCAGAGAAGAAGCGGCCATGCAGGCACCGGCAAGCCACGGCGGCAGCCTGATTCCGGTGAACGGGAACAAGATGCCCGCAGCAATTGGCATGCCCAGAATGTTGTAACCAAGAGCCCACATATAGTTTAGACGGATGCGAGACATGGTCCTTCTCGACAGATCTATGGCTGTTATCACATCTTCCAAGCTGCTCTTCACCAGAACTATATCTGCTGCCTCTAAGGCTATATCAGTCCCAGCACCAATGGCCATACCCACGTCGGCAGCAACTAAGGCTGGGGAGTCATTGATTCCATCTCCCACCATTGCCACCACCATACCTTTCATCTGCACCCGGTTTCAGAGACCGATTATTTATTTACCACATCACCTCAAATATAAATACTACTCATGCCTCATTGTCACAAGGTTTACCTGTAAGTCTTTAACCTTGTCTGCTTTTCCCAGTGGATCAGTCTCAGCAAAGACCTTGTCAATACCCACTTCATCCGCAATAGCTCTTGCGGTAGCGCGGTTATCACCGGTCACCATGATGCTTAAGATGCCCATGGTGTGCAGAAAAGATATCACTCGCTTAGCCCCGGGCTTTACAGGATCAGTTACAGAGAAAGCTCCCCCAATCTTTCCGTCAATTGAAACTAAAACACAGGTTCTAGCCAGAAATTCATTTTCAGAAACATACCTTTCAACCTCGGCACTCGCTGGAACGTTAAAAGAATGCATTAATCGTTTGTTCCCAACTAAAACTGTTCTCCCGCCGACTTTTCCACTTACCCCAGCCCCCACGTGCACCTCAAAGTCCTTCACATCAAAGACTTGCTCAGCACTAGACCCAAACTGTTGGCGCTGCCTCTTTGCGTAAACCACAACAGCTTTTGCTATTGGGTGTTCACTGCTTGCCTGAATTCGTAGACACAATGAGATATTCATGTTACTTATCGAGGAGTTGATTTGAACAATAAAATATAATTAGGTTGAAAACCTCAGCATTAATAGATCATCTTCAAATGGTAAGAACTCTTTTCTTTATTTATCTCGAATCGTGAGAATTGAATAATAATGACAAAATCCAGGGACCATAATGTATTATTTTTCAAATAAATAAAATGAAGAGGAAATGGTATTGTCTAATATTATTCATAATCTAATATCGAAATTTGGGGACCACACGCCAGCTATTACCAATCTGAAAAATGCTCACTAATATTAAAGAGAATGAAACTCCACCAAATATTCAGATTTTCCATACAAGTACAGCGAGCAACATTAAAACAAGTACCTCCACGGCAATGGCCATGTCGCATAACTCCTCCATCAAAAATTCAGAAAATAGCACCGCACTAACTACCTCTGGTTTTCCAATGGTAAGTGTCCCGGTCTTATCAAACACAACAACTTTCACCTGCATCAAGAACAAAGGTGAATTCCAGGTAAATAAGGTAGCATCAAACAAAAACCAGCTTATATTTACTACATTATGCCAAATGATAATGTAGATGAAACAGAGATGATGTGAAACGGTAACTCTGATCTTAAAACCCAATGATCAATGCCCTTGAAAGAGCTATGCATAACAGCAAACAAAGGACCATTACCTTGTGCGCCTTTTCCAGTGCATCTCCTCCCTTGATGAGTACCCCTTGAGAAGCACCAATGCCTGAAGCAACCATGACTGCTGTTGGTGTTGCTAGACCCAGAGCACATGGGCAGGCAATAACTAGAACTGAAATAGCAAACTGCAAAGCAAACTCAAATGCATCCATAGCTTTTGGTATCCAATACTTTGGGTAAATGCCAGCTTCACCAGGAATAAACCATCCCAGCCAGGTTATGAATGCTGCAACAACCACCTAAAATTGCAATCATAAACGCCCTTAATGCTTTATTCCTTGCAGAAAAACAATGAAACTATGGTATGATCATTAAAAAAGCTCACTATCGGAACAAAAAATTTTGAAATATGGTCAGCAAGTTTTTGAATTGGTGCTTTGGCAAGTTGAGCAGCTTCTACTAGTTGAACAATTTGAGAAAGTGCAGTTTCCGTTCCAACATGTGTGGCCTTAACCACTAAGCAGCCATTCTCATTCACCGTCCCGCCAATAACCTGACCAGCACAATGTGAAACAAAAAAAGTTCTCACCATTCAAAATTGCCATCTTCAAAACAATATGAAACCAAAAATTGGGATAAAAATAATAATGGCACCTTATTTCCTACTTCCCCTTTCCATAAAAGGGGAAAAAAGAAAAATAATATTTACATTTTTTTCAGAACTATTATTTGTTATCTAATATTACCCACTAGTTCAAATTTGAGCATTGTCAGGCTAAGAACTTTTTCCATAATTTATGGAAAATGAAAGCTAGCACTCTCAACATAATTTTTTCCATCTACAAGACTCTAGCCTAAGAATTTATTCATGGGAAATTGAATAGTGTCAAAAATTAATCCACTCTCTGACTTTAAGATTTACCGATCACCTAAGAAATCTCATCTTTGAATACTGACACCACCCTTTTTCATTTATGGTTTCGTCTTGATCCATTAAGTCTTGGACTGCTCATGCTTTCATTACAATTAAAACTAACAAAAACTAGGAGGCATACTACATAAATAATACCTTGTCTCCCGGACTTTTATCAATAGGTGTTGCCTCACCTGTGATCATACTTTCATTTACATAACTTTGCCCTTTTATAACAATGCCATCGACAGGAATTTTGGCCCCAGGAACAATTTTAATGATGTCATTCCTTTGTACAAGTTGAGTGTCGACTTCTGTCTCAGAGATGACTTTTCCCTCAGCATCTAGGGTTAATAAACAGACTTTATCAGGAACGAGTTGTGTCAGCTTTGCTAAAGCGTCAGACGTTTTCCCTTTAGCCACAACCTCCAAATATTTTCCCAAGAGAATAAAGGATATTAACATGGAACTGGTCTCAAAGAAATCTTGTCCTTGAAATGTCACTGAAGTGAGCGCTTTAATTACAATATAAATAGAGTAAAAATACGCAGCATTAGTGCCAAGCGCAACAAGCACATCCATGTTAGCAGATCTTCGCCTCAGTGCATGATATGATCCAACATAGAACCTAATCGTGATATTTTAAAAAAAAGGCCAATCAAATATCTCTATTTCTTCAAAGCAAAGTTAATCATATGTTGTGGGCTTAAGTAACAGTGAGAAAAAGTTAAGATCAAACAATTACTTAACCAAATCATTTTAACAACAGCATGAAACAGATTATATGACTCATCCAATACCTTTTGCCAACTATGAACTGAACAGGCGTGCTAAGAATCCATCTTAGAAACATTCCAATAGTTAACATATTGTGGACCTTAAATTTCAACCAGTTGCCATACGGAGGAAGCATGGGAAGCACCATGGCAAATAAGAACACGGGAACTGAAAATAAGCAACTGAACAAAAATTGGTCCCTAAACATGTGAATTTCATCCATGTTCTCTGATTCTCTGTGTCTTGAATGAGAGTACAAGGTTGCATGATATCCATTGGGGCCATGAGCAGCTGCTTGAATACACAGTATAAGAGATCTGGGACCTGTAACATCTGGATCATAGGTAACTGTAACTTTACGTTCTGTCAAATCCATCTCAACATGATTTACACCTTCAGCTAATTCAAGAGATGACAGTACAACATTGACATCATCTGGAGAATCAAGTCCTTCAAGTCTTAGATGCACTTTGTTCACATCAGTCCCAGAGCTAATGAGATCTACTCCAAAGCCAGCATCTTCTATTGCTTCAATTATTTTGTTTACATCAGTGAGATTAGGATCAAAATGCACTTTTGCTTCTCCTAAAGCCAGGCCTACTGCTGCTTTTTTCACACCATCAACCATTTGGAGAGCACGCTCAACACATTCAGAGCAGCTTGTGCATGCCATTCCTTTAATCCTGACTTTACATACTGATATGTCTTGCTCTGAAAGCTCGTGAACTCTGAAACCTGCTTCTTCTACAGTTTCTTTTATTTCCTTGGCCTACAATAATTTCCATTTAGATCACCAATTTAAGTTTTGTCTCACGATCCAGATTTCAGGTATGCAAATATGACATACAGCCAATATATGAAATAACTAATAAGGAAAAACTAAACCATTTTGACATGTTGCAAGCTAATTAAATTTTCAGCATATCAATAGATGACTTACACTAATGAGGTCAGGCACATATTTGATTGTAGCTTTGCCATCAATTGCTGACACCATAACACAATTTACTCCATCAAGATTTCCAACTACAGATTCTATTGAATTTACACAGGATGCACAAGTGATATCTAGTATTCTAAATTTTACTTCCCTGAGTGTGGCATCTTGTGGAGTCTGCAGCAAAGGGATCCTAAGATCATTCATTCTATTTGCTTCGGATGTTGCCTTCTGAGACTGAGGGTTCATTGGCTCTGCAAAAAGGATGATAACAATGAGATGACCAATCCCTGTTCTCAATTGCCCATTACTGATTTTCCATTTTCTTTTGGTGAAGAATTATTGTATGAGATTAAATATGGTTCAATAGCTTATATAGACTCATCACGTAATTCTAAAATATCGTTAGACAATTGAATTTAATAATAATTGAAGTTAGCATGGTGTGAGTTCTCCATTTCAAAAGGAAAATAAACCAGAGAAAGAAAAGGGAATCCAGCTCCCTCCACAGATGATAAATAAGTGATGTGAGATAAACTGGATAGCAGGATGAATACGGTCCCAAAATACTCTTAAACTTGGCACACGAGCCCATCCTCCAAGTGTCATAAATTATAAAAAAGTGTAGTTATCTATGGCTTGATCACAACTGCTGCTTACAACAAGATATACAGCATGTTCACCGTCTTACTAGTCTCATTAGTACTAGCCGACCTACCACGGCCCAAAGAAAAATCTGTGAAAGAAAGATTCAGCCAATTCACCCGTCTCTAAGTATCCAGGCTCACTATTTCCACTGAAATAAGAAGCAAAACAGCAAACTTTAACACATTGACTACCTGCAACAACGTTTATTTTCGGCCAGGGCACTGCCTAGAGGTTTGTTAATAGTAAGCTCCATAGGGCCAGAGAAAACCTCAGACATTATGGAGGTGCAACCGGGGTCACTGATACCGTAACACAAAGTTTTCAAATTTGATTGCAAAATAAATCAATTATCAGAAGAATACCAGAATTGTGATCGAGGTTAGGGTGATGCGCAGTGGATATGCGGAGGTGGGGATGCACAGAAAATATTAGTGGACTCGATAAGAAAGGAGAGGCGCAAGTTGGGGGAATATAGGGTTACCAAAATAGAAGACAACCGGGTGCTGATGGCGGAGGGTTTCAACCAAAGGTTCGGGGAGGAATTTGCAAAGTCAAGTGCATCGGAGAGCTCCGTTAGAACCGATGAAAACGAGGAGTCGTCGCACTAGAACCGCAGCAGCCTCTTTGTTTTTCAAAAATTCGAATCCTTAACGTCTTGCGGTTGCGGTTCCCACCAAATATTGGTGCATGCCTATTATATCCCTCACCTAATCACCTTCATAACCCTGCAGCGCGCCAAATTAATTACGCGTCTAGATGCCTACCGCCCGGCCCCAATTTGGCTAATTATAATTAGGGGTATTTAAAAAATCTCAATCCCAATACTCCCAGTTTGATCCTTAAATTTTAATTTCAGGAAATTTTTTATTCTGGGTTGGGACCCGTATCAGGACTGGGATCACTTTTATTGATCCCGGTCGAGACGGGGACTGGGACCGGGACCGGATCACCCTTCTGGATCTAGGGATGATCCAGGTCCCGGTTTATATTCTTTTTAATTTTTATCTTATAAATTAAAATTATCCTTTTATTTATATATTCTTATTTATATTAATTAAGTTATCTTTTTAAAATATATGTATAATATCTTTAGTTGAAATTAAATGTCATATATTGCGATGCTAATCTTAACTATATACTATATAAAAATAATAATGAAAATGAAAATAATAATAATAATAAACATAATTTTTAAACTCTATATCAATTCATGTAATTATTATGGTTTTATTAGTTGTTAAATGATTATTTTAAATAATAAAACCTGAAATAAAAATTTATACATTTCTTTTAAAAACAAAGAAAAGGAAAAAAACCCCGAGACTGAGATTGATTTCCTGACCCCGGTCCCTTTTTGGGACCGAAAGTAGCAAATCTGGGTCCCATCCCAAATTTAAACACCCTTAATTACAACACTAAACTGTCAAAGTATGCTAAAGTAGCATCTATCTTTCTTTTTTTCCAAACTAAAGTAGCATCTATCTATTATCTATATATATAATCAAATAAAATTTACAGAGAATTCTATTTAAATACCACATGAATTTGCAAAACTCAAAAAGACCTGTTAACATTTCAAAAAGACGTTAAGGTACCATGGACTAAATTGGGTTTTTTAATTTTTCTGAAGTGAAAAGTGATCCGGAAACTAGTGAATTCAATTACTTTTATGGGTGATCACATTACTCTTATAGCAAAAAAACCCCCTCTCTAATTTGTTTTTCAAATTTGTTGAAGTGAAAAGTAATAAAAAAAAACTAGCGAATTTCATTACTCTTATAGGTAATGGAATTACCCTTATAGTGAAAATCCCCTCTCTCCTCTGTCACGGACACATTCCTTTCTCCTTTGTCACTATGCGTCAGTCAGTGTCAGATGAACATAGTGACAAATGAATAATGACAGAGGGAGAGAAAAAGACAAAGATCAGAAAATTATAGCGAAATCCATTATCCTTATGGATAATCATATTACTCTTATAGCGAAATAATGCTACTGTTCATATCCAAAAATTTGAAAACTCTATTTGGTCCTATGTCTTTTTGAAATGTTAACAGACTTTTTTGACCTTTGCAAATTTATGTGGTATTTAAATGGAATTCTCCTTAAAATTTAAATTGCTTGTACTAAATAGTAATTTCCAAATACAAAAGCAATAGCCGATCAAAAATAAAATATAATACAAAAGCCATATCAATGACCCAATTGGATGAGTATTGCAGGTACAGATGCCTTGGGGCCCACACAAGCATAGATGCCTCATTTTTCTAGAAAGGAAAGAAAATTTGGTATCAAATCGGAAGCAAATATTTTCATTATCTTTCTCTTATTTTTTTTTTTCATCATCCCATTTTAGTCATTGGATTATAAAATAAATAGTCTCTCTTTCATTTCTCTCTCATAATCTGATGGCTGAGATGAGATGATGAGAAAGAAAATAAGAGAACCCAAGCTATAAAATCTCAATGTAAATATTTTAGGGAGAATAATAAGATAATACTATTTGAATATTAAGATTTTGAATTAGTGATGTGTGATTAATGTCAATCTTTATATTTTTGCCCACCATAAGACTAACTTACAATTTTAAAATTTAAGTGATATTAATTGTCTTTTCTCCGATATTTTATTAAAGGTTAAATGTCATTTTTACCTCTAAAGAATTGAGGGCCAATTTTGCCCAACAAGTTTTTTTTATAAACAAATTTGTCCTGAAAATATCAAATCTAGAGTAATTTTGCTTGGATCGTTATCCCAATTAAATTTGACCATTAAGTGCAATTTTACACTGAAAGTTAAGGTGATATTACTATAGTTTAAAAAATTTTAGGGTAAAATTGCTCTTAAGTAAAATCTTCTATAACAAATTTACATCTTAATAAAAATGACGTGAACGACACAGTAGTCAACTAATGGTCAAACTTAATTGGAATAACGATTATAAATAAAATTACTTCAGATTTGATATTTTTGAACAAAATCACTTTCTAAAAAACTTTCAAAACAAAATTAACCTCATTAAATAACAAATGGTCTATAGCCCTTTTATTAATGGGAAAATTCCAAAAGAAGACAAGAGAAATAGAGAAATTTCAATTTATAGCAGTGAAATCGGGAAATCCCAAATTAGTCTTTTTGTACTTTTTTATCGTGTAATTACGAAAATGCCACTGGATTATTAACAACACGAGTATCGTAATTCACAACAAGAGTATCTCAATTAACAACAACATCACAAACAATTCACAATGTAAATACCTAGTACCTAAATGCTTCTGTTGTTAACTGAGATACCCTTGTTGTATATCTGTGTTGTTAAAAATCTAGTGGAATTTTTGTAATTACAAATTGATGCACTGAGTTTAAAGAAGTTGTCCATTAAGCCAGATGTAGTTGTCATTAAGATCACCAATAACTGTTAATGACAACAATTTATGATACTTTTGAAAAAGTTGTCAATGGAGCGATATATAGTTGTTAATGACAACAATGAGTGATATTTTTGAAGAAGTTGTCAATGGAGCCATATATAGTTGTCATTGAAGGCACTGATAGTTGTTAATGACAACATATTTTTGAAGAAGTTGTCAATAGAGCGAGATATAGTTGTTAATGCAACAATTGTGATATTTTTGAAGAAGTTGTCAATAGAGTCAGATGTAGTTGTCATTAAAGACACCGATAGTTGTTAATGACAACAAAATGTGATATTTTTGAAAAAGTTGTTAATAGAGTCAGATGTAGTTGTTAATGACAACAATTATGATATTTAAATGAATAAGGGTAAAAGGGACATTTGACAAATGAAATTAATTGCAAAAAAGTCTCGTGAGACTTTTTTGCAAATATGGGAAGTCACGGGACCTTTTTGTCGTATATTTAATTGGTTGGGGAAAAAACGCAATTTTCCCTAAATTCTAAACTTCTCGGGTCCAGTATAGAAACGGATCCATATGCCCGGCCCATATCGAAACCAAGAAGCTCCGGGACTCACCGGAGGCTTAGCTTGCTTGAAGCAAGCTTCGGCCTTCTCGTCCACGACTGCCCGCCGCTTCTGTGGTTGCTTCTCTATTTCCTTGCTTCAAATTCAATTCAAATATTCCTGTATCTTTGAAGCTAGCCCAGAATGCTTATAAATGACGATGTCTGCTTCGTTTCGTCTTCCATTAAAATCCCGCGGCCCCCCAAAACCCCAACCCTTTGTTTCGAAAGCATATGTTCTCAAATCCTTCACACCGGAAACTCAATAGCCCGACTAGCTAATTCTATCAGAATTCGTTCAAAACTTGATAAATTTATCCCGACAAGTACTCCATTGTTGTCTCGGAAGGCGAAGTCGACTAGTCCATCCCCGAGTGTTACGGAGGAAAGGCTTAACTCGTCACTTTTTTGTTCAGCATCGTTATCCTTGAGTGGGTCTGGGACTGGTGGCAAGAGAGCATTGAAAGGAACGTCACCTCTTCTCTGTTCAGCTTCTTTGTCATTGGCGGATTCGAGCCAATCAGTGCCAGAGGGAAAGGAGTCTCCACAGAAGGGGCACGCTTCAAGTCGACAGAACGAAGAGAGGGTGCTGATCAGTGAGGTGCTCGTTAGAAACAAGGATGGAGAGGAGCTTGAGAGGAAGGACCTTGAGATGGAGGCACTTCAGGCCCTCAAAGCTTGCCGACCCAACTCAGCTCTCACTGTCCGCGAGGTCCAAGAGGATGTGCATCGCATCATTAATAGTGGCTATTTCTGTTCGTGCATGCCAGTTGCAGTTGATACGCGTGATGGCATCAGATTGGTATTTCAGGTACGAGTACGAAAGACGCATACCGTTTTTGTTTCACATTTAGTTCTGTTTCTTTAGAGCTCCACCAAAAGTGTCATATATTGCCATGATCGTCAATTGCAAGCGATTGCATATTTGACTCTAACCAAATTTCGGATTCTTTATCTTTACTGATTGCATCTATGTCCAACATTTTAACAGGAGAGCAAAGTCTTGTACTTTTTCTACTACATTACCGACCTTCCCAAAAAAATTAAATTTATCATGTTCAAGAAGAGTAGTCAGATTCATGTCCTTAACGTTCTTGGCTATGTGATTTTTTCTGCTTTTAAGGCATGCATGATTCGAACGTTAAAAGATGGTTGCGTTTTAATATTCTTGTGGAATTGGGAAAGAGTTTTCCATAGAAGCAGAACCCCTGCATCATTCTTCAACTAGTTAATCTAATTACTTCTTCAGAATGATTAACTGATTAGTTTATTTTTTTCATGACATTGAAATTGGTCTAAGAAGTCTATGAATTGCTTATATATGTAATAATTAGTGCTGGTTTCTTGTGGCATAAGGTAGAATCAAATCAAGAGTTCCAGGGTTTGGTATGTGAAGGAGCTAATGTTCTTCCAGCAAAGTTTCTAGAGGATTCATTTCGGGATGGATATGGTAACCCTTTCTTCTTCACCCTTTTCCATGCAGTTCTAATCATATATATGCAAATTACATGATTATTTATTCACATCAGTCTTGTTTGTAATTTTGTATGTTAATTTGTACAGGGAAAGTTATCAATCTAAGGCGACTGGATGAAGCAATATCATCCATTAATGGCTGGTATATGGAGCGTGGTCTTTTTGCTATGGTAACTCACCCTTTTGATCATATCTTTGTATATCCTCTATACTCTAGTATAAGCCTTTTACCGTTTTCTGAGCTTTTAGCTCCATAGAATTTCAAGGGCTTTAACTTGGCTTAGGTTGTGCTCCAACTGGGATAATGATTGTTGTTTGTCACCCTCCTCTAATTTTCCCGCCTCTTTAATCATTATTTTAGGTTTCAGCTGTTGAGACTCTCTCAGGGGGTATTCTGAGATTGCAAGTTTCAGAAGCTGAGGTCAATAATATCTCCATACGGTTTCTTGATAGGAAGACGTAAGGATCTTCAATTCAATTTGGTACACATGTGCTGTCGCAAATCTACAGAAAGTGCAAATAACTTTTCATTTGATTTTTATTTATTTATCATTACTAACTTAGTTTGCTATTGTCAGAGGTGAGCCTACTTTGGGGAAGACTAAGCCAGAAACAATACTCAGGCAAATTACAACCAAGAAGGGGCAGGTACTTCATGGAATACTTTGAAGATAACGATTCATTTTAAGTTGAGAGTTAGCTGCTGATTGCTTTGTTAAGAGCTTTTCTCTTTTGATGTATGAGCAAATTAAGCTAAATAGAGAGAATCTCCTGGCCTTTTGAAGTTAGTTTTTTTTTTTAAATGGGTGAAGTTATCAACATTCTCTAGTCTATAGTCTCTCTGAAGGGAACAGCTGATCTCTTACTCTAACTCATACATACCTGCATATAAAGAGTCTTGTTCTTGGAAATATGCCAGGTTGATTATGCATCCTTACTAACAAGGAATTTGGCACAATATATAATTTTATTGTAGGTCTACAGTATGATTCAGGGAAAAAGAGATGTAGAGACTGTGTTAACTATGGGTATCATGGAAGATGTTAGTATTATTCCTCAACCCGCAGGTATTAAATAGTAATAAAAAATGGGTTTCATTTAAGTTCAATGGCTATTAGAAAGGCATATTGTCATTGTAACCATTCCTTGAAACCATAATATTTTGTTTCTGCAATATTGTAGATACAGGGAAGGTTGATTTGGTGATGAATGTGGTGGAGTGTCCTAGTGGGGGATTTTCAGCTGGTGGTGGAATATCAAGTGGGTGAGTGATACTAATTTCAAACATGCATTCATTATATACACTGAATTACTAATTCCTTTGCTGCTTGTTCTAACTTTGTTATTTATAATGACAGGATTACAAGTGGTCCTCTGTCTGGACTAATTGGAAGGTGAGCTCTTAGGCTTCATTACGATTACATCATGCTACTGTTAAGTTATTAGCGACTGATTTATCCTGCAGCATTCTGTTTTTTTTTCCTTTTCCCCTTCTATGTTATTATTAATATAATCTAAGCTTACTTCCATGCAATTAAAGCCATTTTAAGGCTGATTGGAAGGTGCAATGTTAATAGGAAGAATATGCTATATTGGTTAACTGTGTTACTGTTATTGCCGGTAGTATTGATTCTGTTTTGCTGAAGTGATATGTTGATGTTGAATTCTCTGTCTTCATTTGTATAAGCAAATAACATTTTGGATAACAAATAACATAACATGTTACATGACTATATTTTGACGTTCTTTTCTAGCAGGTTACTTGACGATAGAGCAAGCTAGACAAAAAACAGAGCCAGCTCATATTACATCAATGGAAAATACATAAATATGGTTGGATGACAAAATGATGAGCTTGCTTGACCAAAAAAAGAGCAGCCCGAAAGAAGTCAGACGCTGTACAAAAGAGCTGGACAAAATAAGCTGACATAAAGACTTCATGTTGGATGATCATATCCAATCATCAAACCTGTATTTGTAACATAATGTTAATTTATGTATAGTGATAATCATGTAACGTTCAACTCTCTTAAGAAGAGACAATGCTATGTAAAAAAAATCCATATTTCAATAAAAGAGACTGAATTGTGTTCTTTTATTATTAGTACTCTTTTTAGTTACCTGCATTATATGTTTGGCTAAAATCAAGTGCTTCAAGCGATGAATTGTCATGATCAAGTGGTGCCTACAATTAAAAAATAAAACGAATGTATCAAAATATAAACTCAAGATAAACAAAGTAGAATATTATAGTGTTCAATAATATAACATACCATCAACAAATTTGTGAAAGTCATTTGACCTGGTAAAGCTTGAGAGTTATCCAACACACTATTATCATGATGTACTTCATTATGTTGTCCCTAAAACATTTGAAAAGAAACAATTAAATACTAATAGTCATCTTTAAAATAATCAAATTGATCATAAGTATACTTGTGAAGATGTAAATGACTGTGAAGCTTGAGAATGTCTTTTAGACGATTTAGTTATCCTCTTTTTTAGACGCAATTCAATACCGCTTTTTATCCATTTACTTGTATTTCTCCCAAATCTCTTTTTGAAGCAAACAAACTTTCCAGCTTTATAAACACCATTTCGATTCCCCATACCCTCTTTATCGCCATGATTTTCATCACTATGTTTAGTATGAAGCTCAGTTACTTTTTTACTAAGTTCCAATACTGCCTTATGGACAAGAGAGAATGCCTCTGGACTTTCTGATGCATCACTTGCTAATTTAACAAGTAAGGGGCATAATTGTTTGTATTGATGCGATCTTTGTTTCTTAGGATCAACTTCAACATGCTTTTCCTTGATGTCATATATAATGCCACATCGTGCTTCTCTTGTCCACCTCTTCACAATATATTTCTAAGGGAGCAATTTGACATCACGTTCGTTCAAGACTCGCAATGCATGACAACATAATATGCCCACTCGCGTAAACTTTTTGCAACTACAAGTAATTGTTTTTGCTGAAGGATCAAAGTCAATCTATACTCCCTATTATTATCATTCATTGTGATAACATAATCATATATGGTGGCACTATCCTCCTCATCTTCATTTTTCTTTTTCTCTTTTCTCTCTTTGATACAAGTAGCATCAC
>JBAGKO010000009.1:4634722-4647417 GCA_037177275.1 Acacia concinna
TGTCTTCATAAGCATATTCCACAATAGTACGAATAAGATATTATGATCTAATCATATATAAGATAATGGAGAGGGCATCATAACATTATTTATATAACTAGATTAATGAGAGTTGAGTCATATATATTGTACATAATGATGACACACATTCATTGCTTATGAATTTTTTATTTTAGTTGTTACACATACTTAAATCGTTTAGTTCATAATTGTGACATGACGAGGTTAAGCGTGGTATTCTTTTATAATACATAAAGAGATTATTCTCAAAATACTTGGGAATGTATAAGTTACCTACGATCACAAGGACTTGAAGATTCAACGATCAACTGTAGTTATTATGGGTAACTTCTATTATGAGAATATAATCAAATTGTCCATACATCTCTAATGAAATTATTTCCCTTCTAAATTAATTTCCATACTGTAGGCTTGTTCAAACGTGTGCACATTAAGTAATGCTATTAAAAGAAATTTTAGGAGGATTATCAAGCATGTTTATGCTTGAATAATAACTAAAAAGCTGCAAGTCATGAAGTACATTTCAAAATGTACATCAGATTTTATGTTTTACATATAAAAGAATGATTACTTTTGTTTGATTTGCTAAGATGCGTTAACTATAAAATAGTTAATATTGGAACACATCTTTATCCTCATTAAACAAGTTACACTGTGGATGAATACAAGACTGATAAGTAGTCACTAATTGCTTAGCTCTACCATAAATTGCTTAATATAACCATTATTGGAGGCAAGTTACAAGATTGCTGGTTAAAGATTTTCATTATATGGTTTTGAATTATTAATTTAATTTAAAACCATAAAGGGTGTTGTATAACTATAAAGTTAAAAGGTAAAACACATTAAGTATAGATACGTTGAATGAATTACATACGTTTAAAGATATTCAAGGATCAAATACCTTATTTATGAAATAGACTACATTAAGTAGTTTATACGAGGTGTTGTCTAATTATGAAATTCAAGTTAGAGTTTGTTGTATCAAGTTAATACCAAGCCATATGAAACTAACAAACATTTAAGAAAGAACCGAATAAACTTTTAAGGTTTATTCATAAAGATTATATCCATTAAGTAAGGATGTTGCATGTAATACATGAAAGGTAATATTTAACTAAAGAAGACCTATCGTCATGATTCTTGCAGCATGACCTTAATTAATTTGGATAGGGCAATTGGCATGCGGTTATGGGTCAAGTGGGAGAATGTTAAATATTTTAATATATATTATCTCATTTATTAATTATTATTTTATAAAATAATCAAAATATCGTTTAGTATGGGCCATAAGCTATATTTAGGCCCATTCAAGATTATGATTTTATTTTGGCTATTTAAGTGATTTTTTGATGGTGAAAAACACGCACGAAAAAGTTCAGAGCCAAAATACAAAGTTAGAGAATGAAACTATAGCCGTCTCTTGAGGTTCCCTAAATGACCACGGCTGTCACACAGTCTCCATTGACGTGCCTTACAATCAATCAAAAGAGTTATGTCACTCAATTCTTCTAACATTGTTAGTTTTGCAGTGTTCATTTATCCGGTATTCTGATTTCCAACAATTAACAATAGTTAGATGTATTTAGTCTTTTGCTATTTTTTTATTAGATGAATTATAAAATATTTGAATTATATATTATTTAATTTCAAACCCAGGGGGGAGAGAGAGTCACAAATAATGGGGAATTAGAGTTTGTTTGTTTTGACTTATTTTATTTAAATAAAATATTATACACAAAGTACGAGAAAGATCCCACTCACATATTTATTTCGTGTTCTATAAATAAAATCTTATTACCCTCAAATAAATTATTCCAAACAAGTCAGCTTCACACCATATCGCAATCAAACGTGTGACATGACGACATGAGGAATGGTTTGTTAAGTCGGTGTCATTATTTGGGTGATAATTGTTTGTCTCTCTCTCTGTTATTTTTTTTGAGCAAACAAGGAGTATTTGTCTTTACTATATTGAACAATAAACTTTTTAATTTAGATATAATTATATAAATTTTATGTCTAACTAATTCATTTAAGATTGAGCACAGCTTACAAACCGCTGCCCGCTGCCTAAATTATCCATTTCAGCTTTTAATTTCCCACTCACAAAATTTAGAAAAACATATTAATGCCAATCGTTATCTAAGTTTTATTATGCAATGCAACTTGGGAGTGTTCACCCACGAAATAAACTCCTTTACGTCATGGTCTTTTCCGCAATTTGGCTAGAGTTCGGTGTCTGCAGTAACGGATGGATTAACAGTGTGTTTGGCATGCCAAAATGGATTTTTTATTAAATTGTTTTATTCAACTGGTCTTTTTTATTTTTTAGTATTTGATAAAATAATTGAAAAATCAGACTTATTTATACCTATCGGTCTTAAATGCATGAGCAAGAAGAAGTTGATTTTTTCGGTCTTAAATGGTCTTATATCTGCTGGGCATTAATTGAGAGATGTTGAAAATTTGTACACTGACATTTTGTATCCGCAAATGCTAATTATTATTACTTTTGTTTTCTCCTAGGACACACAATCAACCTTACCCTGGCAACAATAATTTTTTTTTCTTTTGTCCTGGAGTTGACAACAATAATTGAAATAATATATTGGCAAAAAAAATAATAATAATTGAAACAATATAGATATGGGTCATTAATCATAATCTAAAAAATAAAATCTGACCTAAAAAATCATACTCCCTCACATCTTAATCATTTAATTTTGTTATTAATTATATATTTTTACCTTTTATTTTTCACTTTTGTCAAAATTAATTTCTTTTTTTTCTGATATCATTTTTTAATTTTACAATATATTCACTAATATTTATGTCTGTTTCAGTTATTTACCACAACAAGTTACTTTTTAATATATTAATCAAACACATTTTACTTTTAAATAAGTAACTTATAAATTACTTATTCTACCTTCAATCTAAACATATCTAATCTAACTTATTCATAAGTCTAATTACAAATAAATCTGTTATTCCACCGTTATTCCAAACACATCCTTAATTTTAATAAAAAACTAGTTCTAGTAGTTTCACAAACAGGCTGGAAGTTTTTCTGGGGTCTTAGCTTGGTAATTCCTATAATTAAGGTTAGATTGATGGAGAAGAAATTAAAGGCGAAACTGCACGAGAGCAAAATAATGATTAATGCGGTGGAAGTTGCAAAAGGATTGCCCAAAAGCTTTTGAACGTGTGTCATGGGATAAGCTGTATCGTAGGAGTCAATGATACAGCGATTTGCTTTGAGTTGTGTGGAACTGGAATGTGATGGACGCATCGAACAAATTTGGCTTCGGACTGGCCGTAATGATTCAAATGAAATGATTAAAAAAGCTGTCCATCTTATTTAAGAGTAATAAAAGAAAATGGGAATGTAGTCATAAGGTACAGGCGGTGGCATGTTTACGAGGAAAAGGTTGGCATCGGATCTGAAAGGAAGCAGAGGTTGGATCAGGGCTCATTGAGATGTCATTTCAAAGTACGACGTATGTACATGGACTATTCAGAGTTTACACTGTAGTGGGCATCAACTGTGCGCGAGTCCAAGTGTACGTACTATATTGTTTCTCTAGCCTTGTTTGCTTTAAGAAATAAATCATATATAATAGATTTACCGTACGAAAAATACTCCTTTTATATATTTATTTTATATTCTGTAATAAATTATTTATAAATCATTTTAAACACATACTATATCATCATAGAAATTTAAATATTTGTTTACAATAAAATGAATAATTAAACTGGAAGCGGTCATTACATTAGTTGAGGCTGAATCCAAGCCATTTAATTTGTTTTGGAGACTTTTTTTTTGTGGTTTTTCTTTTTTTGTTTGTTTTGTGTCGATTATTCGAGCCTGAACAGTCAACAGGGTGATGCAACTGATAAGTAATAATAATAATAATAATAATGGAGAGGGGGTTTGTAAATGAATGAATGAATTCCAGTGTAATCTGTCACACCAGCCCTACTATAATATCGCTAATCAACGCCTAATGGCAGCCTACTCCATCCCCTCTTATTTAGTCTTTATATATGCATCCATCTCTTACTCGTAGAAGTATTTAATATTTATTAATTAAAAGACTTTGAACTTTTAATGACTCGCAGTGACCTATTAATTAATATTCAGACCTTTTCTGAAAACAGAATATAAGATGCTCAACTGAGGTTTTTTCAACTGAAATTTTTGTTTCTGAAAATAATCATCATCAATTTTAAAGAGCATACTCGTAAACTAGAAATTTAAAATAAATAAATTGTATTTATGATATAATCATAGACTAACTTGTTAAAAGTTTATCATCTAATTAGAAGTAAACAATTAATTATGTATTTTACTATTTTCAGTTCTTTTAAAAAATTTATTTGGACCACATGAAAAAAATGAACTCATTCTAAATATTACATAACTATTAAATTTAAAATCCATGATTAAGTGTTTTTTAAAACAAAAAAATCTATAAAAAAAATATCATGAGTTATTTTTTTATTTATCATCAAAACAATCTTCTATTAGAAAAAAAAAATACTTCCGTTATTTTTTATTCAAATGCATTACTTCTGATAAGTAACTTTTTTTTTAAAAAAATCATTTATCATAAATTACTTATTATCATAAAATATTTTTATTTAAACGAGCTGGCAGTAGTCCCCAATCTCTTTCGTGAATATGTATGGCTATTGGCTAGGAGGCCATTTGTGGGGAGCCGCTATAGTTGTGGCTGAGGAAGAAAGCAAAGCTCATGATGTCGTCTAGCCTCGCAGCCTCTACTTCAGTTTGCTGTGTGTGCTTGTGTTGTGTTTTGGGCAGAAGTTTTCGTCCCAATCTGCTTTCCACTTTATGTGATTTCATTTGTACAACTTCAATTTGTTGACAATGACAACTGATTTGCATCCCATTGATGAACATCATCAAAGAAACTGACCTACGCCTCTGCCCCACTCAACTCTTAGCCCTCGCGTCGATTGTTCACTTCACCTTGAGAAATTTCGGTGCCACGCAAAATTAATGTTAATAGTATTGCTAACATATATATATATATATATATCAATGCGTACAATCCATTTATTAATTATGGATAATATTATGAGCCTGTTTGAGAAGCTCTAAAACGGAGCTTTTCATTAAAATTAAGTAACTTATTCAGTGGAGATTGTTTAGATAAAAAAAAAAGTCATTGGACTTTTTGAGAAAAAAATAAATTTTTTAAAAAGTAGTTTTAAACTATATTTTGAAAAAGTTATTTCTTTATACTATTAATAAGCCATTTTTTTACACCCAATTCAAACACTAGTCACTTGCAATAAGTTACTTTTCCTACTCCAATTCAAACACAAATTACTTGTAATAAATAATTTTTTTAAATCACTTTTTATAAATTACTTATCATTAAATTCGTTTTTGTTTTTACCCAAACAGGTGTACATGCACTTATAGTTGATAATCTACATAAAAAGCCAGCGTGCGTGGGTTGGGAAGTAAATCACTTATTGTAGTTTTCTTTCAATATTTTAATTAGTTTCCCACATCAAGTAAATTTACAAAACACTTGTTTGTCCATTTACTAATGAAAATTCATGAAGAATGAAAAAACCGCCGGAGAAAAATGGGGCGAGGGGGGAAGTTAGTGAGTTGTGAAAGGTAAGAGACGTTATGGATCAACAATTATGCCATAATGCTTCCTTCCAATGTTCATTAATAGCGCTGTTGAAGAAAGCTAATGACTAAACAGGCACCTGCATTTTTATGATGCAGTTTGCATACATTAAAGACACCATCTATATTATCTGCAAATTTCTGAACATTACCCTCGCCTACTACATGATGGACGGGGGCGTGGACGCAGAAGGGAGGTCAAGTAAAATATTTAGAAACAGCTTGCATCATCAACATCGTTATCATTTTCAAATTCCTCGTACATTTTTTATTTTTCTTCAAGGTCAATGATAAAGTCGGAAATGCAACTCTATATATATTGATGTCTGTTTGATTGATATCCTCCGCAAATCACTGTACCTTCCTGCCGTTTCTTTTATTGACAGTTCAGGCGTCTCAAATCGGAGGGCATAATGCTGCTATGCAGGAAATACCAACCAACACTAGAAGACACCTCCGTGAGGGCATGCGTCACCTTTGTAAAACACATGTTCCCAGCTACAAGTTCATCTCCTCTGGTAAACTGATGCTTAGAAAATATAGGCTGCAAATCCACAGCAATATTAATGAAATATGAACTTACTAGCAAAGTTGGCTATGAAAGAAAATGCCAGGCATGGATTCAGTTTAGATGTTACGAGATAAATGATTGATTCAAGCTTTATAGCATAAAGATAGATGTTAGTAGTAAATAGAAGACCAGATGCAGCATGAAGCAAAGACACATCTAATAGATGCCTCTTAAGCTTCGAGGCAATGTTGAGAGGAACTAGCTAGAAGAAGCTAGTGCATTGCTTATTTGGCACTCTCACCAGAAATATTGCCTTGACAATGTCAGGCCACAAAATCAGGGTGCCCGAACAGAATTAGATGGTTTTGTGCCACTCACGAAGACACAGGACTGAAAGGGGGCAAATCTTAAGATGAGTTCATTCAGTGCTGTATGGCCCACATAAGTGAAGCATCTTGCCACAAACACAATTTCTGTCACCCTTTCCAACATGATTTTCCGCTTAGCATCTACAGTTAACAAGCATGGAAGGGAATTTTGCTCCCTTCACTACATAACAACATGACTCACACCAGAACTTTTAGCAATGTAATCATAAAAGGCAAACAATAGCATCATCTCATCAAATAGTAATTCACAAAGGAATGAGATATGTCACCTTGCAGACATGAAAGCCATCCCACAAAAGACAGCCTTAACAGATTGCTTCTGTCCCGCATAATCAAATGCCAATGGCAGCATTTCATGCAGTGTTAAAAAAGCCATGACTCCCCCAACTGCAGTTATCACAGAACATGAATAATCAATATAAAGACAACAATTAATTATGACATTTAGAACTTCTATTAGCACATACCTGATCCAAGCAAACCTTCAAGAATCTCAGGACTTAAGCTGCTAGGGAATAAATAGGCTGCAGTAAAAGAACAGAACCCATCACAGTAAATTCAAATTTTCTAACGAATAACTCCAAAAAGCATGGTTTTTTAAAAGATTAAATTTGCAAAATTTTATCATAACATAACCTGCATTCTAAAGCTTCTTGTTGATACATGGAAAACTCAGAAACCAAATGTGCCAAAATTCTATTCAATTTCACACTGGTTACACATGATACTCCCCTATTCTCACCCTCCAAAATTCCGTATAATACTTGTTCTCATTAATATTACCCATCATTATCATAATTTCGCATTGCTTCTTAGTCATGCTTTCCTTTTCATTGAAAAGAAAAAACAAACTCCAACAATGTAAAGCAACAAAAGGGAGATGGCTTTACCAACAATAACAACGCCCAGGGGTTCAGCAAAGCCAGAAAGTGAAGCCAATTTGAATGCCTGCCACTTACTAAGATACATTCATAAACAACAAAATTAAAGTTTTAGAAAATTGATCAAGTTAATAGTTTACTGAAACTAATATTGGGACACGAACTGCTGGAGGCACACAAAAGAATGATATCAGCCATGTCAAACTTTACATATGTCCGCATCCTGGAGGTAAAGTCATAAGCATCTATGTTCATTTGTAGGCAGGTAACAGCATCACTATCCAAAAGCAGTCTCAATTTTTTCTTTTATCTTCTCTGACGACACAACATAAACTTTAGAGTAGTTATCATCATACAATAGCCTAGCAACTGCCTCCATTGCCACCATCATAGCTATGCTGCAACTACTACAAGAATTACTCTCGCAAGACCTTGCTATTTTGGATGATGAGCCAGACTGATGGGCCAGTTACTGTTTATTTTGTTTGCTTGATAGTTTGTAATTATCCTAGTTTTTATGTTTCTATGTATGCTGGACCCTTGTTATTAGTTTGAATGAATGAAGGTACTGCACTTGTTGGCAAAAAAAAGCTATGCTGCAACTAGTAAGTCTGCACACAACCCTAGAACCATCACCACCGCTTACAGGACAAACTATTTAGATTGCAAGCCAGTATCAACTTCTTACAGCTACTGAACAAATATTTTTCCTGCGACCGGCTTCTTTTGTTCCACACAGATCATTGTTGAATTCCCCACTTTTACTCTGACCCCCAATGGACTAGCAACTAACCAACAAACTATGCACTCTTCATTTACAATTAAAGAATTAGAAGCCTCTTGTCTGTTGCAAGTAATTGAAAAAATGAACCAACAATACCCGAGAAAGTTCTTACCTCTGCGTTGCAAAATAAACAGGAAGCGCAACTGCAACACCCTGGAAACAAGATGATCAATATAGTTATAATAACTAATGAACCCCATATAACTAATTTTTCTTAGATGATAGTGTGTTTAAAACAATATGCTAGGAAATGCAAAAATAAATTGTTGCCATAGTTCCAAGTTTTTTAAGTCCCTGGCATCCAAAAACAACAAAAAAACAAAAGGGGGCCATTTTCAGGGTCCCCTCAAGAAAGCTGTGACCATTCTTCTAGGCTCCAATGTTTTAAATCAATGCAAGGTCTACGAGGTAGAACCTTGAGACCGTGTGCCTATTTTTCATTAACTGATGTAGCCTTTAGTCAATAATCAATAATCTTTGGTCTTATGATAAATTAAAGTAAAAGATCAGGTTTTGAAACCCAGTTAATGCGTGCAGAACATAAAACTTAACAATAAAAACAAGCAAAATAAGATTAGAATATAAATACAATAAGTCATCAAATACTTTTAAAAAAACGTGCAATGGTCGTTCTTCAAGGCTAATTGCACCAGTCAAATAAAACTTTAGCAATTAAAATATACTCGGACTACAAAAGATCATCATATTACCTCCGGGATATTGTGCAGAGCAATGGCCAATGCTAGGTTAAGACCAACACGAAGACCCTGTTGAAAAAATGCCAAGATAAACATTGAATCAAAAGGCAACTAGTGATCCATGTGCAGATGTAATCTCTCAATCAAAAATTCAACTGATACCACTTTCAGAAGAAAAGGGGGACAGACAGTATACCTTCATGGATCCAAGAAACACTGCCATTCCTTCTGGAAAATTATGTAAACTTATACCTGTGAGAGGACAGAAAAGAAAATTCTACATCAAACTCAGAACAACATTGAGCAACGTAAATAATAGTATATGAGAATTCAAGTTCCAATTTTTCCTTTGTTGCTCGATTATAGAAACTTGAGGAACATAGAAAAAGGGTTATGAATTATGATAGTCAATAGAATTTAAATCCTATGTTTCCTTCACTCCATAATTTAAATTTGTGACTCTTGACCTATAACCTGAACTCCCAGTGAAATTGTGCAACATATCAGGAAATAGAATTGGAAAGGTAAGAAACATGCATGGGTACATAGAATATTATAACATACAAGCTAGGTTGAGATATTCTAAAACAGCAATTAGTGAGCTGGCCTCCATGTGTCCCTGCGTTTTAATCAGATAACCTTCCTACCAATGAAAAATGCCTTGTTCGTTACTAAAGGCAGATATGCCATGAGGACATAATTCTATTACATTATACTTTGACTTGTTCAAATGTTTTGGTTTACTCATAGTGCTTAAAATTTTAAAGCTCTTCAGCAGCTCTTGTAATTTTTCAGCTCCCCGTCTACTTTTGGTCAATAACCTATTTAAAAATATGGTTTTCAACAGAGTATAATAGCCTCATGCGATTCATGTAGTCAACCCCACCTAATGAGATTAAGGCTTTATTGTTGTTGTTGTAGAACTCTATCGTCTAATATTCCCAAATTCCAATCTCAATATCAATTTTTGTCACAGTCTTAGCAAAATCAATATAGTGGAGAGTTGGAGACCAAAATATGGAATGCCTAATCTCCCACTCAATAATGCGGGTCACTCTACAGGAAATTTAAGTTGGCTGGTTCTCCTAGTTCAATAATTAGCTCTTCCGGGGGGTGCCTCACTCCAATTCAGTGGTCATCAATATTGCAGTAAGAAGCCACTGCCCTTCAAATAAAACTCTATACCAAAATAACCAGTATTTGCAAGAGGTCAAAAATTATCAGCCTACAAATTTCAACACATCATCCATGGTATGCTTTGTGCGAGACCTGACTTGCAATTTACACTTCAAATCTACGATTAGAAGGCTCAATCCTTTTGACTAAAATTCTGATACCAAACTATCCAGTAATTACATTTTTACAGCAGATAAGCAAATGGAGGTGATTTCACAATCTGTTAGTCAACCAATAAACATATACGACTAACTGTGGTACTAGTAAGAGGTCAAGTTTGAAATATGCACATACCTATAGCTGTAATAATCCCACTATATAATACTTGGCGGCGACGCTTCTTCATTATGTCCTTGCCTCCTTCATCCCCATTTTTCTGTTTTAAAGAATGTTGTCATACTATCAAAATTAAGCTTGCATAAGCAGAAGTAAAGAGATAACATCCACTTTGTCGGAAGGAAGAACATGAAAACCTTTCTACTCTTCACATCTGAAGCAGGAGAAAGTGTTGGTTCTGGGATAAAATTGGCCACAACAGCAAAGAATATGACACCCGCAAAAAACTACATGAACAAGAAGATATAACGTTTTGGTCTGAATTAGGATGAGCAAACATGCTATAAAAGAAAAAGAAAAAGATAGCTGTCCGTTAAATAGATAATTGCTCGAAAGCAAAGCCTACCCAAAGGTTTCCTTTGAAGAAGCCAAGTGAATTCAAAGCATTATGAGCCAGATCAAAGAATGATATACTCAGCATCAAACCTGCAGCAAAACCCTATTTGGAAAGAAATATTTAGAAAAGCGGACTTTCATAGGCTTAATATAATTGATCCTGTCACATTTCACAAAGGAAGAAGGAGGAAAAATTCGAAATGAACTGATTGGTTATGATCACAAAGTTTTAGCCAATGAAACCACCTGCAATAGCCCAAGCATCTTCAAACTGGGAGATTGATTAATTATTACAAAAAGTGCCCCTGTTCCACATTGAGAACTTTTAGTCCAATTACACGAGAATGCTTCATCAGGAACTATGATCAAGATAAATATGGCGCTGTATGCTAATAGTACGGGAAGCAAAGATGTGATTTTGTTTTTTCTAAATCCCAATACTGGGCAAGTGACGCGAAAATCCTCCTGTAGTTGGATGACATGACAAAGAATCTTATACATGAATGATAACGCCATAATGCGCAGGAACAAAAAATGCTTGAAGAAAAGAAACAGATTATGAATCTGAACTCTAGTATATATAAACAGACAACTTGGAGGCGAGAGAAGACGAATATTGTAGATATGTTGAGAATCACTGCGTGAAAGATGAAGCACACATACCGATAGAAGTGCTTAAACCACCCACCAGTGAAAGAGCAAGAGCTACATAGACTTGAGAATCCATGAGGAATTTGTTACTGCGTTCCCCTAAATAGGAAGAGAAATAAAAGCAGCGAATGTTAAGAGAGCTGAGAGAAGCAAGGGGGAATGTGGACAGAAATCGGAAGGAAATTTGGGCGGCAGTTGGGAAAAAGAGGAGTAATGTTACGTGGAGTAGGAAAGGAGGGGTATAAAAATGAAGTGGTCGAAGAGAAAGCTGAGAGAGGAAGAAAAAGATAGTTTGAGGAGATGGGCAAAGATTCGAGAAGAGGAGACTCCCTCCCGCTCTCTTTCTTTCTTTCTTTATTGGCAGTCTATACCTAACCTGACTTCCTCCTCTCTACTTCCGCCTCTCTCCGTTCTCTTTGCCAATCTTTCTCGTTTCCCACTTGCAGAGTCATGACTCTTGCCCCATTGAAGCCAAAAAAAAAAAAAAATTGTTAGTTTTCTAAATATAAAATTTTAATATAAAATCTCATTAACTACTAACCAAATTTATAAGAAAACTAATTTAATTCTAAATTTGGGTTTGTTTGGTATACAGTTTCAAACCTAGTCACAAACCAAAGTTTATCCTAAAATAACCAAACAGGCTCGAGACACTTTTAAAACCTTAGTTTTGGCAAAAACCTCATTTTGAAATCTTGGAGTCTAGAAGAAAAAATGTATTACTTTTTCATATAGCTTTCTCTCTCCTCACATGGCATATAACCGTTATGGTATGGAATATATTCTCCTTCTTTTCCTCTAACACCCAAAAATTTTTAGGCCCAATATAGATTTTGAGGCCTAAATGGGGTATTTGTGATGAAAAAAGGGTCATACTCAATATAGAAGAGAGAGAGATCTCTTAACTTTTAAAGTGAAATCTAGAGAAGGACTTATGTTCAAAGAGGAAAAATTCAACAAGGGTAGAGGCTAAATTTTGGTAAAATCTCCCATAAAAAATTATGGTATTTATTTTAATTTTTAGGGAAATTTACAATAAGGTCCCAAATAAGGGACTTTACGTCAAATAGGTCCCGTAAAATCGTGTATTTACAGTCAGGTCTTGGGTTTCAGGAATTTATTACTGCCAGGTCCTAATTAACAACCCCGGAGTTGTTAATTGCGTTGCTGAGGTTGTAAATTACAACATCAGGAGGTTGTAATTTAGAACCCCAGCAGCGGAAATTTACAACCTT
>JBAGKO010000009.1:4656484-4690893 GCA_037177275.1 Acacia concinna
TTAAAATTGGAGAAATTCATAAAACATCACAATGTTCTAAGTACAATGATTGGCCACTAGAGCACAATATCCAACAGGAAGAAACAGTCTTATTAAGCATCTCTCTAGAAAACCCTATACTACATGATTATAAAGAGCATCAAACTGAGGTAGCCATTTATCTAACCAGAAACAAATAAGTCTTCCATCTCTCAATTTCCAACCCAAACCATCTTCAACTTTATCCCAAACCTGTCTAATACTTTTCTAGGTATGAGATTCCTCTCTCCTTCATTCAACTCTAGGAATAATACCATTCCCACATTTATACTTTTCACGCAAAAATTTCACCCATAGAGTATCCTGTCTTTTCACTAAACCCCATCCAACATTCATCATAAAAGCCTTGTTCTATTTATGAGCTTCTCTAATTCCCAATCCGCCTTCCTCCTTCCGCTTACACACATCTTCTCATGCCACTAAATGATTTTTCCTAGATTCCTCTGTATCACCCCACAAAAACCTACGATTGTGTCAATCAATGTTATCATACACACCTAGAGGCAGTAGCGAAGATTGCATGGTGTATGTTGGTAGAGCTATGACTAATGAAGATAGAAGAGTATGTCAAGCTGCCAAAGACAGAGTATTTACCTTCCAACTAGCTAAACGACGATCTATCTTATCCAATATAAAATAATGTGCATGCTTCATGACCCTTGATTATGCAAACGAACTCCCAAGTATTTTCCCAAAACCGATGTACTAGGAAAACTCATGAAGTCCCCAATCTCCTTTCGCCTAGCATAACACACATCTCTGGAGAAGAAAATTCGAGACTTAGAGTGATTCAATTTTTGTCCAAAAGCATCACAAAAATCATCAAGACACACCTTACTTATAGCAGCTTGTTCAGTACTAGCCTCAGCAAACAATATCAAATCATCAGCAAAAAAGCACATAAGAATCTACAGTACCATTTCTCTTTAATCTAAATGGCCTCCAATTCTTTTGATGAACTTCACGCTGCATAAGATGAGCCAATTTTTCCATAACAAGAATAAAAAGATAAGGAGATAAGGGATCACCCTGACGGATACCTCTTATTGGTTTAAACTTCGATATATATTCATCATTCCATAAGACTTGCATCTCAACTGTCGATAAGCAGTCTTTAACTAAATTCACAAAACAATTAGGCAACATATCTCATTCAAACAACGAAGAACAAATTCCCAACGGATATGATCATAAGCCTTTTCTAAATCAATTTTCAAAGCCATAAACCCTCTCTTATTCTTTATCATTCTCATAGAATGAACAATCTCTTGGACCAAATTAACATTATCCGAACTCTGCCTACCTGGGACATAACTAAATTGATTTGGGGCAACAAGCTGGGGCATCAAATGCTTAAAATAGTTAGCAAGGACTTTAGTTATAGCCTTATACACCACATTGCACAGACTGATAGGTCGAAAGTCTCTAAAAGTCTAAGGGGTATCAACTTTTGGAATTAGAACAATATTAGTATCATTAATCTTCCCTATTTCAACAGGTTTCTCAAAATACTTTGAACAAGTTTACAAACAGACTCCCTAACTACTTCTCACTAACTTTGGAAAAATAAAGGATTTAATCCATCTAGTCCTGGGGCTTTTAAAGCACCCATACTAAAAATAGCTTGTTTGACTTCCAAGGAGGTAGTCATAACCCCAAGAGACTCAAGCTTGACCAAATCAATAATAGGAAAAGTCCATCCAAAGTTCATAGTGTCACTATAATTTATATCTGCCATACACAAATCTTAGAAAAATAAAGTACCTTGCTGATGAAGAGTTTCCTGATTATAACACCATTCCTCATCTTCCCCTTTTAAAGCCTCAATATTCTTCCTCCTCTGCCTACATATAGTTATCATATGAAAATATCGAGTATTCTTATCACCATGAACATACCAGTTATAATGAGATCTCTGCACCCACATAATCTCCTCCTATACCAAACATTTCTCTAAATCTTCCCACACCTCTTTTCTCTTCTTCTATAGCAACAATAGAGACATAAGTATTCAATTTATCCAGCCAAGATAAAAGATTATATTTATGATTTTCAATATGTTCGAATACATCCCTATTCCAAGTGTTCACCTCTTTTTTAAAACATGTAACATTTGAACCCCAATCTTTATTACAATCCCATGACTCTTTCATCAAATGTGGGAAATCCTCATGTAATACCCAGGGAGCAAAGAATCAAAAATTATAATTCCTCCGACAACGGCTAACATATTCAATTATTTTAAGTAATAAAGGACAATGGTTAGATTTAAAATGGGGAAGATGAATTACCATTTTATTTGGAAAGCTTCCCAACCACTCCCCGTTAGCTACCACACGATCAATTCTACTAGAAAGATCTTTTCTGCTCCATGTGAACTCTGGGCCTTGATAAGGAACTTCAGCAACTCCACTATTCTGGAACATTGAATGAAATTATGATATGGTCCCAAAGTAGTTGATGCTAAAGACTTACGTTCATGTGCCTTCAATGTAGCATTAAAATCTCCTCCAATACACCACTTTCCTCTACCACCTTGTTCTAATTCTCGAAGGTGCTACTAAAGATCACAACAACACATTGGATTAGGATGGTCGTATACAACTGAAAGCTCCCAAGAATTCATATTATCATTCCCAAAACACCCATGAAGAATTTGGTTTGATTTATAAGTAACCGTAAACTGAACCTCACTATCTCATAAGCACCATATTCCACCGCTAAACCCATCCTCTTCTACTACCTCCACTTTGACAAAGCCAACTCTCTTAGCTAAACTTTCAGCTTTACTACCAACTTGCCTTGGTTCTAATAAAGCCAAAAAACATAGATTATATTGCTTCTTTATTATGACAATTATTGTACAAATGCCTTACCCCCAATACCTCTTGAGTTCCAGATTAAAATATTCTCTATCATGATAAAGATAAGAAAAATAATAATCAAAATCAACAATAAAGTCAACACTTCAAGCCATATGGCTAGAAGAGCCCAAATCCAGCATTTCCACACCTCCCCCAGTATTGGACAATGGATTCGCTCTAATTAAAAATTTTCCTTCCTTAGAAGACCTCGACCCTCGATGAATAGGATCATCATTTACCAAAGTATCCGATAATAATTTCCCATTGTCGCTAATAATATTTGAAATGGTAACTGGTTGATGAGCTTTGATAATTTTCTTTACTGGAATAGATCCATTCACTTAGGAATGACTCTTCTCACCAGATAGCATTTTACTGTGATCCTTTTCTCAAGCCCTATTTTACTCTTAACTGCCAACAAATGATCCATATTACCTTTATTATCATTCTTAGTAACTTGACCTATATCATTACCTCAGCCTTCTTTCTTTTTCACCTTCATAGGCCCATTCTCCCCTCCTTTATTATGAAGCCCACTTTTATCAACCACATTGACTTGATCTAACTCCCCTTTCAAACACACATCATTCCTTATATTAGTCGCAATAGTATTAACTCTAGTTGGCGATATTTTCTCACCATTATCCGTAACTTCCTTTCTTATAAACTTCATATCCTCAACATTTAATACACCATATCTTAATCCACCATTTATGCTCAATGATTTATTCCTAAAACTTCGCCCATCCATGTCCTCAACAATTAATGCACCATATATTGACCCAACATTTATGCTTGATGATTGATTCCTAAAATTTATCCCCGTATTATTAACGTGACCCACGTTCCCAATTGGACGCCGTGGCCGCTGGACCACCATCCAGGAATCATACTGCACACATCCAATTTCCTTTGTCAACATATCTTGTGACCCTGAACTCTCTCTAACCTCTGTATGAATCACTTCCTTCGTAACAACCTGCATCCTACTACTATCTTGCTTATCTTTCTTATTTGGACAATGATTTGTATCGTGCCCATAACGTCCACAACCAAAGCATATTAGGTGTATCCCCTCATATTGAATTTTCTGTACTTTACCATTGGTACATATATATGGCCGTAAGGGAGCCATCAAATCTAGTTCGACACAAATATGAGCAAAACGTCCCTTCTTTCTCTTCATTGTGTTCGAGTCTAGCTTTAACACCCTTCCAACCTATGAACCCAACACATACAATATGCCTTTATCACAATAATCAAGAAACAATTTATCAATTCTAATCCATACAGCTACTTTAGTAAGTTTCTCCTCTGAAGATACAAAATCATATTTTCATGGTTGAACTGACAGGTAATGATCAAAAAGCAGCCATAGCCCCCCTATCAGAGCCAAATCATAATCCTTCTTCTTGTTAGCTGTAACAATAAAGAAACCAAAACCCACATCAATTACCTCCACATCGCCTTCTCACGCCTATAACTGTTTTCCCTTCTAAATATTCGGGACTAATCATATGTCCCAAGAATTTTACTATAAAGGCATTCTTCCATTTTTGAGCCAGACGCTCCTTCTTCTCTAGGGGAATACTTACATCCGGTCCATCCGCTCTCATTACCACCTTAATACATGTCTCCCATCTACCATCACACCAACCAATTTTCTTCCTCCATTCCTCATTATCCTCTTCCTGCGTGACAACATGTTTAAATGACTTCCACTTCAAATCAACCCCTGTAGCCTGCTTCCCATTCATCTCCGCAACACCCTTATTGTCTCCACCCTTAGGAATTTTATTCCTATCATGCATCCATTCTTTATCACGAGGAATGTAACTCCAAGGTGCCATGAAGTCTACCTCCCCCTCCCTTACCTTTTTCTGACTCCTCAGCAACGCATCCTTTTCCTCTAGTGTCTGCGCCGAAGTCACTCTCTCACAACTCCTCTCTCTCTCTCTCTCTCAATCATAACATTCAATCCACACACTTTTTGTGTTATTAGTTTCTTAAGAGCAAGAAGCTTTGATAAAACATTGAATTTGCTAGTGAGACGAAGAAGCCTAATCCAAAAAATAGGGATGCTATATAAGACTCATGTTGCATCATTCAAATTTCAATTACACATTAAGTTGTTTTAAATCATGTCTCAAGATGTGGTAGTTAGCTATGTTTGTATGAGATACCATTAATGGGGAATATTGGACTTGAGTGTTATCTTGAGGTTTTTCTTGAGATTTGATGAAATTTCAACTACCATAATATTTTTGAGTATGGATGGCCATTTCTCCATTACTAAGAGCATTCATCATAAATCTATTTTAATTCAAACATTTATTCATTATTTTCCAAAATCCAAAAAGATTAGAAATAGCTTTATTTCAATACATTTTAATTTAGAAAAAAATCAATTTCAAAACCTCATTTCTAACCATATTTTTGCATTTAGTTTAGCTTAGGGAATTTAAAATAAAGGCTTTTTTTTATAAAAGAACCATTCCAAGTTATTTGCACTATATTGCATTATAATTCATAGTAAAAATTTTACATTTGCCTTTGAGGCGAGTACAGTTTTTCCTTATCTGTCATTTTTCAAAGGGAAAAGAATAAATAAATACCCTCTAAACATTAAAAACCCTTAAAGATAAATCAAATTTGATAAATGACAAATGAGGAGCTTTGACCAAAATTCAACAAAGAATGAATAAAATTAAGCAAATAATGATTAACTCAACAAAGAATGACTAAAACTGACTAATATTCTGTATCTCACTTGTCATTTACTAAATTTGAGTCATCTTTTAGAGCTTTTAATACTTATAAAGTATTTATTTGTCTTTTCCCCTTTTTCAACTTCACCAAAATTTCTTCCAAATGATCCTACAATGCAAAAACTAATCACAATTCAGTATCAAAAAGGTTTAAGGAATTAATTATATGAGCAAATTAACAATTTATGACTATTTTACCTATAATTGGGCTTAATACAATGCAAAAGTCCTTTTTTCAAATTAATATTTAATCATACAATAATGATATGAAAGATGTGTTAAAATTCTTAAATTAATCATAAAATCATGTATCAAAATACGGTTCGATCAATGCATGTCATGATGTTGTTGTAGATATCATTTTGAACTCTAGTTAGATTTACGAGTGCATGTGCTTGTAATTGCAAAATTTATATTAATGTCGACAAGTTCTGACAAATGTTTTCATAGGATGAGATAAAGTTTTTACAACTCTACATAAGATTTCATAGCTTCTGAAAATAATTTCTCAATTTCGTTGCCTACTTTTACTACTTGCAAATCAAAATCATCACACATGATAAAGAATTCACAACTTCTGTTAAAGGTTTTATGACTTTGCATAAGGGTTTCGCAACATTTGAAAAGATTTTCCCAACTTCATTGACTAATTTCACAACTTGCAAATTAGAATCATTACACGTGATAATGGCTCACAACTTTAGATGAAGGTTTTACAATTTTACATAAGGATTTCATAACTTCTAAAAAGATTTTCTGAATTTCATCGCCTAATTTCACAACTTGCAAATTAAAGTCATCACGCAAGATGATTTTTTTAAATTTGTATTAAGTTTTTTCAACTTCAGATAAACAATAACTCACATCTTGTCCCCACGTGACCTCATGCCACCTTCTTTTATATGTATTAGTGTCAGTTTGGCACTATGGTTAGAAAATAGTTTTTACAGATTTTGAGCTTTCGAGGTAAATATGTGAAAAGAGTTTTGTCTCGACTTGCGTAAACCGCAGTTTCAAAAGTGAAAATAACCTCTCTTAAATCAAAATACCTATATGCTCAACAATGACTCCCATCCAAATGAAGAGAAAAAAACCATGTTTAGGATGGATTAATGAAGGGAAGACATGACATACCTCAACTTACTTTCTGTAGTTCCAACTTTACTCCCCTTTTCGTTGATGGTCTCTTCGAGCCACCCCTCTCTTCCTTAAGCGTTTCTTTGTGGTTTTTTTCATTATATAGGGAAAATTTAATAGATTCTTCTTAATGTGTAAAATAATATATCAAAGGGACAATTCCACTTAAATACCTCCCTAAATTTAAAAACCCTAAAAAGAATATTACCATATAAAGATGATATTAAAGTACTATATACCAAATTGAGTTTTTTAAATTCGCTGACGTGAACAGTAGTGATTTTCATAAGATAGGAAATGGTTTACGCAAGTTGAGTAATGGAGTTCGTTAGTCCGTGTTAATCACTTTCTCCCCCCCTTATTGGCACTGTTTATCTGACACTAACACTGTTTATTTGATAGAAGAGATGGGGAAATCTACCCGTAACATGAACAATGTTAGATTTTCGCTATTTTAGTAACCTAATTTATAAGAAAAGTAATAGTTTTCGCTACTTTATGCTGGCTACTGTTTATATTAGCGAATTTTAAAAAATTCAATTTAATGTATGATACTTTAACATCTTTTTAATATGTTTACATCCCTTTAAAAGTTTTTAAAGTTATGGAGATATTTATTTAAAATTTTTACAAGATCAAAACCCAACACCTCTATAAAAAAATAAATTATGTCATTTGACATTTTTGAATTCCTGGATTTTCCTGTATAATTAATACGTAGCATAGGGTTGTAGGCTTGTAGCCCCATGTGATATCGTACGACCTCATTCGGTTTTGTATTTTTGTTTGGCTCTATATCCATTCACGCTCGTTCTCTTATTGTCTTACACGTGTGTATGGCCCCACGTGGATGCCCTGACAATCAGTTTCAATTGAATTGAGTGACTTTTTGTGGAAGATATCCTACTTTAAAGGAACTTATAAAAGGAAGAATACAATATTTTCTAATCTATTTAAATAAATAATTTCTTTATCTTCCTCTTTTTTTTAAGAAGGAAATGGAGGTTGATTAAATATACAAAAGTTACCGTTTAAAGAATAAGAGAGTTTGACTAATCTGTCAGCTAGGGTCATATAACCCCTAAGAATATGAGAGACTTGGATAATCCAATCCTTATTCAAAATAAAACGAATTTAATCAATTACATCCTTAAAGGGGTGTTCCTGATCACATCCTCTAAAGACGTAATTGACTGCATCAATGCAATAAAAAACTAACACAATTTTTCTGACACCCCTAAATTAACACATATTGAGACATTGAACCATTGCCACGACCTCAACTATAATGGAGGGGATAATAGTTAGTTTACAAGAGAAATCACATATCCAGTTCCCTTCTAAATCCTGTGCATAGCCTCTACCACCGCTTCGGCCACTTTCTAAGACAGAGCTATCAACCAATAATTGTAAGATTATAATTGAGTAGTCTTTAAAACCTATTCCTACAGCTACACCCCCGAAACACGACACTTAATCAGTGGAGCTAATTATAATTAATTCTTTAACTTGCGCGGACATATGACACACCCTCCTTTAATTTAGCCATTTATTTATACATCCCGCGCCTCCCTCTTTATTTGTTTTCATTGCTTTCGGAGAAAACACACACACACACACATCCAGCCTTATTCCATCTTCTTCATACATACTCCCTCCAATAGTCCAATCTATATTGCATTTCAATTAATTTATAGAAAACAATAAGTTATAGTAAATTTATTTAATATGTCTTAAATTATAACTTTTTTTATTTTTATTAAAAAATGTATTTAAAATTTTAATGAATGGATAAATTGAAAATGAACATTAATTATAAAGATAAAATTAAAAAAAAAGAATACTAATTATCTTACAAATATCTTATATTATGAACTAAACCATTTTATTTAGAAATACCTTATATTATAGATTGAAGGGAGTACCTAATACATATACATGATTGTGTGAGCGCTCGCATGTCCCAATACCTTCAAATGAGTTTTGAAATTGAAATTGTATAAATGCTGAGTCCCTCATGGAGTTCAAAAGTAGTGATATTCATGAGATTTGATGGGATGAGATAAGCCTATTTCGTATCTCATACAAAAAATGCACGATAGCAAATATGTTCCATTCCTATCCCATTTTTGTTGGGGAGGGATAAGATTGGATTTGGGAGGCAATTGAAATAGGATCAAGACGTCTCATATATATATATATATTAGAATATGGATCATCACTTTTTGCCTTTTTTTAAACTTGTAAAAACTAAAATCAATGAGTTATACTATGAATTAATATGATTGAAAATATGTAACCACCATTTTATCATTTTTACATAGAAAGCATAATAGGAAAAATAGGGAATAATTAAAAATTTAATAGTGCTATGACAGTTATCATAAATATTATAATATTAGTGGATTGAACGTAGATCATGACACTTGTGTGAACAACGATGAGGGTTTTCTTAAGCATTTATAATATTTTATATTAAAGATATAAACAATATATGATAATATTTTTGTATATGACTAAAATCTATATAAAAAATATTGTATAATAATGCCTTTTTTTTATAATTAATATCTATTTTAAAAAAATATATTAGTTATATATATCCTTAATAAATAGTGAGATATTTTAGTAAAAAACAAAAATATTGTGTGTGTATTACCTATATTAAACTAATAACAATATGATTTTAGGATGTGACAAAAAGTAATGAGAGAAAATGCTAGTCACACGTCTTGTCCCATTCCGATAATAATTTTATCCACCTTGCTATGATCCTATCTCAAATTTTGGATAAAAGTGAACACCCTGTTTAAAATTGTGCATAGCAAATGGCCAAGTACTACGCACTGCACGTTCAGTCCATAATCTCACCTTATCACCAGAAGAATAACGTACATGAAGCAAACACAAGTTCACATTTATTATCTGTTAGGGGTTACATTCCATATGCAAGTTTTTTTCTCCCAACGAGAGAACACAACTACTCCACCAGTACCACCCAAGCAATGAATTTTAATCCATGCACCCTAATTATCTCTTTATAGGAGATCACTTAATTGTTGCTTTCTCAACTGCCACGTCCCCCCACATTTAGCATTCTTGAGTCTTCTTAACCCAATCACCCTGATCTTTCCTCAGAATGCAGGGATTAATTAATAAAGGATACTACATATGGAAAGCGTAAGGAGCTGTTTGATTAATGTTTTTGGAGTATAGGGGTTACGTTGATTTCTAAATCGATCATTTTAAAGTACGGGGATCAAATGTTTCACTCTCCAGACTTATAAATTTATAATGGCCATTGCCTCGGATATATATATATATATTCTCTCTATTTTTCTAAATTTAAAATATAGCAGTAAAACTAAAATAATTTTATTTTATTTTAATTTCCTCCTAATGTTTTCATTTTTAAAGATGGATTATTGTTAATTAACGTCCGCGTTCACTTCTACCAGGTATAAAAACCTGTAATTAAATATTACATGGTAAAAGAGGTGTAAATGTAAAGCTTTGTGCTCAAAGACATAATAACAAAATAAACTGAAATTAAGGCGCACACTAAATAATATTCCTCTAATTTTAATTATAAGGTCCAATTAATTTTTAAAAAAATTATAAAAAAATTAATTATATTATTTAATCATATAATATAATATATTTTATTATATTTATATTAGTTTATAAGTAAAAAAAATAATTTGAAAATAATAATAAATATTAATGTCTTTAAATAATCTAATTAATTTTCTTAATACTCTTATAAAAAAATAACTAAACTTTATAATTAAAATCAGATAAAATATATATATATATATGGGTTAAAGGGCAAAATTACCCTAAAAACTTTTAAAGGCAATTTTGTCAGGAAAACCTTTGAAGGGACAATCCTACCCCTTAAAAAAAAAACACGCGCGCGCATATATATATATATATATATATTTATCACACTGTATTTCCTGTATTAGAAACAGAAAAGATATCATCCATCACTATAAACTACATAGCACAGAAGGGAAAAAAACAAACCGAAGCGAAAACAAAATGCTATATATATAAACGCCAAATTGGGAAGAATGAAACAACACAACTGTCTCCTCGCATCTTTCCTTCACCATCAGGTAGAGAGAGAGAGACGGAGAGATATGGATTTAGCAACTCCACCGTCGCTGGAGCTGAAACTCCACCATCTAAGAGCGCTCAAGGTCGTCGGCAAGGGTGCCATGGGCACGGTCTTCCTCGTCTACAACATCGCAGCCGATCCTTCTGCTCGCTGCCCCTTCGCTCTCAAGGTCGTCGAGAAATCCTCCGTCCACAACAAGCTCAACGCCGACCGTCGAGCCCGCTGGGAAATCCATGTCCTCTCTCGCTTGATTCACCCGTTTCTTCCTTCCCTTTTAGGGACATTTGAGAACCATCAATTCTTGGCCTGGGCCATCCCTTATTGTCCGGGCGGCGACCTCAACGTCCTTCGTTACCGTCAGACAGATAGGGTCTACGCCCCTGCCGTCATTCGCTTCTATTTAGCCGAGATCATCTGCGCTTTAGAGCATATTCATGCCTTGGGTATCGCCTATCGTGATTTGAAGCCGGAGAATGTCCTAGTCCAGCAGTCCGGTCACGTGACCCTCACGGACTTCGATCTGTCCCGCAATCTAACCCCCAAAACCACCAAAGCCGCCATCAACATCGAACAAAATCTGTCCGATAACCGAAAGAAGCATCGCCGGAATTTCACGCGCTGGATTCCTATCCCGCCAGACATTATGCACAGCAGAAAAGGTTTGAAGAAGGCCAAGTCCGCCAAAGTCATCCCGGTGAGCAGAAGGAAAGCGAGCTTCTCAAATGGTGAGCGTTCTAACTCGTTCGTCGGAACAGAAGAGTACGTTTCGCCCGAGGTCGTCCGCGGCGAGGGACACGAGTTCGCAGTCGACTGGTGGGCCATGGGCATATTGACGTACGAGATGCTGTACGGCTCGACGCCGTTTAAGGGAAGGAGCCGAAAAGAAACGTTTCGTAACGTTTTGATGAAGGCGCCAGCATTTGTAGGGAAGCGAACGACACTGACCGACCTAATCGAACGGCTGCTGCAGAAAGACCCCACAAAGCGATTGGGTTACGCGCGCGGCGCAAGCGAGATCAAGGAGCACGAGTTCTTCAGAGGGGTCCGGTGGGACCTACTAACCGAGGTTGGACGGCCGCCGTTCATTCCGTCGAGAGAGGAGTCCTTGACGGAGCGATTGAGCGGGGGCGGAGTGGAGATAGGGGAATACTTTGGGAGGGTAAGATCGCAGCCGGAGAGAGGGCGGGATGTATCTTTAACGGAATTCTAACGCACGTGTCGGATGAGTGATCGTGTAATTTGTGGGTACGTAGAATAGGGGAAGAAAGGAGGAAGGAGGGGTTTAGATAGATTGGGGGGAATCTCATAGTAAATGATGGATAGTGTATGTTAATTATTAGGTGTAAGAGCTGTACATTATATTATAGGGTGAAACCATTTCTCAAGTGTACTTGTCAGCACTTAGGAGTCAGCACGCACGCCATCTTTCTTTTTTCTTTTTTAAAATAAATTTGTAAATGATAGGCGGGGGTTAGCGATAAACGGGGTGACTGAGGCTACTCTTTTAACTTAAACAGCATCACTTTTACTCATGAAATATGGGTTCAACTGATAAAAGAGTTAGAGATGCTAATAAAATAGAATGATGTTAAATTTTAAAGAAAATCATTTAGTCATAGTTTTAGACGCGGTGTTTGAGGAGGCATCCTAATTTTAAGGTGTTTAAGTTAACGTTTAAGAATAATTGATGGCTCGTCTTGCTCGACATCGGTATTACATAGGAGAAATATACATTTCACCCTGCCCTTAAATCGTGGGTGAGTCCTACTCTATCCAAAAAATTTTGTATAAAAAAACAACAAAATAGCATCACTTTTAAAATTCAAGCTACTTATGATAAGTTAGCTGTTTGGATTAGAAAATAAAATGAAGTTGGAGCTCCAAAAGCAACATCAAAAGTCAAAGCTAATATATAAAGCTTATTGTAGCATTAACAATTCTTTCAATTTCGTAGTATCAAAAATTCTTTCAGACTTGAGTGTTATCCAACATATTATTTAGTTAAATTTTTTATAAAGTTGGTATATCGTCGCAAAAAATTCTAAACTAATTGACTCTCATTAGTCTCTAAATAATTCATAGGCACTACCCAATTTTTTTATACATTATTTTCATCTTTATATTTGGTTTGGTCACAAATTATTACAATTATACCATTATATTTTTTAAAATTAGACTTATAGACAGAATATTCATCTAATTTTGAAAATTTACATTTAATTGTACAAATATATACTTGAGGTGATTTCAAAACTCAAGTGTTCTTTATTAAGTCTAATTTTAAGGAAAAATATTTCCTTGATTCAATTGGAATAAGAAGATTCCCAATAATTTCATTTTTGAATACTACTTTAGAAACTGGAGAATTTCACTAGGCAAATTTCAAAAGTTCATATATCTTAACATATACATTCAAATCATGCAAAATAACAAATCAAATTAAAACTTGACATGTCTAGTTTTATACTAAAAATTTTCATGATTTCTGGACATCATTTGCCTAATATAAACTGACGTATAATAAAACTGCTGCCAATTTCATTATAGAAATTAGTTAAAACTTACTTTGGCTATAAATCTTACACCAAAATCCACTATTTTATTTCACTTATCTTGTCATATACTTAGGGAGTTTGATGAATAATAATTTGGGATGTTACACATCTTACTTATTTTTAAATTTTATCAAGTCACTTTTCTACTTATCATTTAAATATGTTTCATAAAAAAAAGTCAGTTCTACAAAATTATATCTAAACACAGTAACTTCTGATAAATCATTTTTTTTAGTCTTAAGTTGCTTCTTATAAACTCATAAAATATAAATCACTTTAAATAAACTGCATCCAAACGGAGCATGAAAAAAGTGGAGTCACATGGACATGCAAGGGAAATAATTCAAAATGATAGGCGTTTAAAAATATTGCCCTCCGAGTGGATGGATGATGGAAATTAAGCGTTCTAACTTTTAATTAAAGTAAGGGTGGTGGTAAAGCCAGGACTAAAGGGCACTCTCTTTCTGTAATTAAACACACGCACGCACGCACGTAATGGGAGAATAAAAAAGCGATGACAGAAAGCGTAGTAGCTTAATTAAAATAAGAAAAAGAGAAATTTTTGCGTCTATTGAGTGCACCACGTAATATATATATTGATCAATGTAAAAAAAATAAATGACATTAATTTGGGCCCATTCCTATCAAACTAATGATGAGAATGGAAAAGTGGCACGAAGAGAGAAAAACATGAGAAATCAGGGGTAATTAATGCACCACCATTAATTTGATAGGAATGGGCCCATTAGTGCCATTTATTTTTCTTACATTAGTCAGTACACATGTGCACCCAGTGCATGCAATAATTTCTCAAAAAGAGAAAGGAAAGGCGAGTGGATTGTCATGATAGATAGGTGATGAAAGGACAAATTAAAGTTTTATAAAATATAATGGCGGGGCACTAACAGTTACAGATGTAATTAGTAATTAATTAGTGTGAAAGGGAGCTGAGTGTTACGTGGTGGGGATTGGGGAAGGCAAAGGCCTTTGACGTATGTCTGAACCAAAATAAAGCCTCATTATATTCATAATTAAACCATGTCTTGCCTTTTCTTCATATCTCACCCACCGCCACCGCCACCGCCATCGCCCACCCGTGCCCTCGCTTCGGCCATTCCCTACCCAAACGTACACATTGCAAAACTCTCTTTCAATTTTGCCAAGTATTGACCAAGACTCTCACCCTTGTATATATGCCTCTCACATACCACTACTACTTCATATATTATTCTCTTCATATTAATCAATATAATGGAATTGAATAAATGCGTTTTTTGAGCTTGAGGAGGCCACCGCGGAATCTTACATTTATCTTGTAAATATTCCATATTCCAGTGCCATCTTCTCTTTAGTCTCTACCACAAACACCGCACAATTAACCACAACCATCCGTGCCCATGAGATCAGATATCTATCTACCTCTTTTTTCTAGGCCCCAAAGGCCCAAACTCTTTCATCCCTAAAAAAAAAAGTAAAATTAACCAACTAGCTAGCTTGCTTGCGTGTGGCCATTAGCCACACACAAAACGCTCCAGTTCATCTCATCGAAGGAAGGGCAAAATTGATTCCATGTATAAACAATTATATATGGAATGCCAAATCACACATGAAGTCTTTCCTCCTTCCAAAGTTTCCTAGAATTCCTCTAATTTTTTGTTTTGTCTATGTGTTGGTGTCTGCTCTGTCGATACACCCGTCGTTAATTAATCCACTAAGTGGCCGGGTGCGATCATATCCTTAATTAATTGCTCATGCACATGCATCTTTGTTTAATCTCCACATAGTAATGTATTCAACCCTTGTTTTGTTTCAAAAAGAGATGGATGACACACGGAAATCGGGCGGGAATTAATGTGAATAGATATACCAATGAGGGCACAGCTTCTGTCCTTTTCATTTACCATCCGCTGCTCTCCATCCTCCAATTCCTTGAAGCCACCTGCCCACTTCACTCCTCACACTCCAATTCCTTTGCTTATGAATTAATATCTTTACCTTTTCTTTAAATTAATTTATTTAATTTATAAACTATTAGAGTATTATCTTTAGTTCTAATTATAAAATTTAATTAATTTTTTTAAAGAATAAAGAAAATAAAATAAATTACTTTTTTTTTAGAGAAGTTAAAGAAATAAAATAAGTTACTTTTTTTACCATCAATAAAATAAATTACTTAATTATATCATATGTTAGGTTTATTATATTATATGTTATTTATTATTGTCCTACTTATAAGACTTAGTTATAAATTTGATTTGGTATTAAATATAAGACCCTATCCACTTTATCTCCTATATTTAATAACTTTTTGTCAATACTTCCTTAACTATAATCAGATACCACATTGATTTTTAAATTTGTAATTTTTCTTAACTATAACTTCTTTTAACTAATTTAAATAATATCCTTAATCTCGCCAAAAAAAAGTCAACTATATTTTATATTTATGACCGGAAGGAGTAGCTCATAAATCAAACAAAATAGTTTAAAGAAAAATGATAAATTTTAATATTTTAAAGTAATGTAATTAGTTTTTTTTATTTTATAAAAAAGTTAACCGGTCTTATAATTAAGACCGAAAGTAGTATTATATATTAGTTCATAAGTTAAATAAATTAATTTAGATAAAAATAAAGATATAAATAGTTTACATTAATTCAATTAAGTTCTTTAATATTTTTTAAAAAATTAACCGAATATTATAATCATAGTAGGCGTGCAAGTATACTTTTTTTTTTCCTTTCTCTCTTTTGTTTAAATACAAAAATTTGGATTTCACCTCCTGCCATGCTGCATATTCGTCAAGAGTACAAGGAGTGAGGTGGGACACGTGGCTTGAAGGAATTGGAGGATGGAGAGTTGAGAAGAGAGGGAGAAAGCAAAAGAAGAAGCGGATGGTAAATGAAAAGCGGAGAAGCCGCGCCCAAGGGACATTGTTGTGTTAAAGACACCTGCATTCTCTGTACTGCTCGCCTAAACATTGGAGCCTCTCGAGTCTCGAGAGACAGAGGCATGGTCTTCACATCTTGTTTCTTTTTTGTTTTTCCCCCTCCTGACCAGCCTGATTATCTTCAAATCAAATGTCGCCACCCTCTCTGATACTCCTATATGTATAGTGAAGTTCATTAGTAACAATACTGCCCACGTGAGTAGCTGGCAATAAGAGAGTTTTAATTGCACATCAAGTTTGTGACTTAAATATAACTTTATGACAGAATTGAAAACTAAAAGAAATTAGGTAAAATTTTATTTAAAGACTATTTAAATTTTTAAAACTAAAAAAGTATGTTAGAATATTCAAACAACACAAAGAGTAAAAAGAAAGAATTTGGGATTTTAAATTTTAGATGTGAACAATAATAAGATTTTTACTATAAGAGTAATGAGATTTGTTGTAAATTTCTAATCTCTATTTTTATCTCTCCCTTTGACAATACTATTATCTGACACTGATAATGACTGACGTATATTAAGAGAGGAGAGAGAAATATGCCAATGACAAAGAAGAGAGGCAATTTTCGCAAGTTGAATAATAGGATTACCCATGAGAATAATGGAATTCGTTAGTCTGTGGATCACTTTTCACTTCAACAAATTTAAAAAGTAGAGCAGAAGAGAGATGAGATTTTTTGCTATAAAAGTAATGTGATTACCATAATAGAATTCGCTAGTTTCCGTACTACTTTTTACTACAGAAAAATTAAAAAGCTCAATTTAGTCCATAATGCTTTAATGTATTTTTAAAATGTTAACAGACATTTTTAAATTTTAGAAATTTAAGTGATATTTAAATGAATTTCTCAAAAAAAAAAAAATATATATATAAATAGCTTTGGTGGCTATTTTATGTTTAGAAGAATAATGCAAGTATATATGCCCAGGCTTGTCCTTCAATGAATGCGGTACCTACCGCCTGCCTCCCCCTTCCCCTTTCACGTGACCTGTCTGCCATCTGCCTCACCTTTTCCTTATCCATTCGTTTTGTTTTGTCGCTTCTTATAAGTTACTACTAAGTACCGAAACAGTAAAAACACTTGCAAACCATTTGCATGCTGTGACTCTTGTTTTCAATTTCAACGATCCTGCGCACGGTGAGTCACGTACCAGTTCAACCCACCATCATTTTTGTATGTTTCATTTGATAATAAATACTTATACTGTAATATGGTTCCCACGTGGTAAAATATTTGTTATTTTTATCGTTTAACTGGGAAATATATAACTATGAGATGTTTGTACTAATGATTTTGGTCATGGCACTTCGAAATTCTGAATATTCTGTTACAAGCCGGCCATATATAGCACTAAATATAACGAAAAACTGTGAGGAAGCTCAACTCAGTAGTCAGCCTTCAAGAAAGGCGCGTCAGACTTGATGGATGTGATACATGCGGATATATATATATATATATGGTTGTTGCCGGGAGTGAGAGAGAAGAATATGCATGCTATCATTAATTAATGAATAATTAATTACGTTGGGAAGATCGATTTGACGGGCGCCGGGGGGCTTCTAAAGGCTAAAATACTTGCAAAAGAGAAGAGTGAAGAGAGTAATAGAGACCGCAAATACAAATGAATGAGAAAAAGGAAGCTATATATCTAGCTAGCTAAGAGCAAGGTCGGAGAGGTTTGCCGCAGAGACAGTCGTTGGAGACAAAGGAGGAGGCTTCCAGGTGGTCGAAAGGGGGGCCGCTGGGGATCCGTCCGCACAAATGGTTGTGGCTCAAATCCAAGTGCCCTATGTACACCGCCCTCGAAGCTGACTCCGGGATGCCACCCTTTAGGTTGTTAAACGACAGGTCCAGCACCGTGAAGTATGACCTCGCCCCAAACACATCCGGTATTGTGCCCGACAACCCGTTCCTGCTCAGGTTCAGATCGCTTATGCCCGAACTGAACACGCTCTCCGGTATTCTGCCCCACAGCCTGTTGCCGTCCAGATTCAGCGTCGACAGCACTCCCATTCTCCCAACGCACTCCGGGATGGACCCCGTTATCTGGTTCCGTGATAAGTCCGCGTCCGCCAGACGATATATTCCGCAAATGGACGTGGGAATCGTGCCGCTCAGCTGGTTCCCGCTCACCAGCGCCCTGCTCAACATTCTCATCCTCCCCATGCTCCTCGGCAGTGTCCCCGTTATTCTGTTGTTCCTCAGATCCAGGTGCATCAGCCCGCTCAGGTTCGTCATCGACGCTGGGATTTCCCCCGATATTTCATTGTCCGCCACGTTCAGCACTGTCAGCCGCTGAAGCCTGCCAATGTCGGCCGGGATCGTCCCGGAGATGCGGTTCCCGACAAGGTCGATTATCCGGAGGAAGGGCAGGGAGCTGAAGCATCGAGGTATTTCGCCTGAGATGCCCTTCCAGTCGGCGACTGTGATGCTGGAGAGTCGCGTGAGCTTGCACACTGCGGGGGAGATGTATCCGGTCATGTAGCCGGTGCGGTGGGCTCTACGGAACAACGGCTCCTCAGATATGCCGCGCAGACTGATGTCGGCGACGCGGCCTGAGTGCTGATCGCAGCTGACGCCGTACCAGTTGTGGCAGCAGTCGGTGCCGGTCCAGGAATTGAAGATACCGACGTAGGGCTCGTGAAGGGCGGCCTTGAAGGCGAGGAGGGCAGCTAGATCAGAGAGTGGGCAAGAGCCGACAGCGGGGCTGATGGCCAGGAGTAGAAGCAGCACTCCGATAAACGGAGATGGAGGTGGTGCGCCCATTGAGAATGGAGTGAAAGCTACGGCTCCTCTGCTACGGCTATTTTATTTGTTACTACAAATGTCGATGGCTGGGGAGCGTCTGCATGCGAGTCTGGAACTCTGACAACGTTGTTTATATAGGATATAGTACAGTACTGACATTACTGCTCCCTCCTCTCTTCTTATGTGTTATGACCAGATTGCCCCCCTCTGGTTCCTTTATTCTCCGCAACAGGTGTGCACTGTATATATATATTTATTTGAAATTACCTTGTCCTATAACATAAATCCCATCCCATTTTAAACCTATTCCACGAAACATTATAAATTGTAGTGCGCGTGTAATCTCGTAATTTGTTTTCGATCACTTGGAGATATATAAAGTGAGTAAAGATGCTTGCGTAGATGAATGTGAAAAGAAGTAAGAAGAAAGGATAGATAGAGTGATGAACAAGTGGATGAGAATAATGATAAGAAAATTAAAGGAACAGGGGAACGTGGGGAGGAGAAGTTGCAGGGGACAAAAGAAGGGTGTGAGGACTGAGGAGAGGCACATGATATGATATGATATGAAATGGGGCAAATAAAAAATAATTCACGCAGGGCAAAATGTTTGGCATCTAAACATGAAATTTCTATTGCAGTTATATGCAGGTTAAGACGGATGGAGTACGTGCCTCTTTGGGGAGAAAAATAAGTTACTTCTTATTATATTTAAGTAACTTTTGAAAATATAGGTATTTAGATAGAATGGCGAAGAGAATGACTTCTACTTAAAAAGGTGATTTATTTTAGAAGTTAAGAAAATGACTTATTTTAGAAGTCTCTTTGATTCTCTCCTCATTTCTATTACTTCTTATCTAAATACAAATAACTATTTATAACTAACTTTTTTTTAAAATCACTTTTCATAATTTACTTATCATCAAAATCATTTATGTCCAAACGCCATGTAAGAGTTGAAAACGGCAAGTGAGAGGTTGGATCTGGGCATATATATGACTACTAAAAAACACGAGCATGTGGATGGAGGTCCAGGGGGACAAATCATTAATGGCCACGTACTCCAGCCAGCCTCAACTACGTACTCCTCCGATCCGATCCGATCCGATCCAAAATTAGGGAAGGGGTTCTCGCTGATCAAACAAATTAAATTAGTGATCAAATAATGACCTCATCAATAATATAATACTCCTATATATTGGAAATTGTGAGAACTACTGAATTATCTCATGGACGGTCACGCATCTCCACAAACATGAGGACAACCATCTTCCACTCTGACGCTGCTATTTTCATCACAAAACCTTGTGGGAAAAGACCAGCCTTGTCGGTTTTCCTATAATATAGCCTTTATGGTCTTCACTGTACGTACGTGAACGATTTGTTTAATTCAAGGAGATTGAGGTTGAAGGTGGGAGCTAGGAATAAGCGCACGTGTCCACATGTGAAATAATGTGATGTGTTCTGCGCCACTTGGTTTATTGGGTCCTCCTATACATATATAATTTGGTGGAAGCTTGGTCAAATTAAATTCGCACACATGTACGTGGTCGCGATTATATTGTTCTCTCCTGCTGTGCCATGGCGGATGAAGAAAGCACCAGAGTTTACCTGTATGTTACGTACGTTGTTATAGCCCTTTTATATATGTTTAATTAAGTGGAGGGCTTCGATTACTCCGCTTGCTATACATACATACATACATACAATGCTGTCCCTTCTAATAAGCTACGCAAGAAATTCCCAACATGCCTTTCTGCTTAGTATAATTAATTATGTTACGTTGTTTGAAAAAGAAAAACAGTCAGAACGAATTATATCCATCCAATGGGGCAGGGTAAACTTTTGAACTCGTGATGATGGATGAGACATGCATGAGAGAGCGCATATATATATATATATATATATACTGTATATAAGTGGTATCTAGTGCAGCCATTTTCCAAACATAGCGTATAAAGCAAGGCCCCTTGTTCCCTGTCTGACTTTATATATATGTCAGTTTCAAGTCAACCATACCGCTATATATATTACTAGTATTATACATATATAACCACCTTCTCAGGCATTAAGCAGCCCGGAGAGGCATGTGAGCACATTTGTGTAATAAACTCCATTTGTTTCTATTTATAAGACATTTTTATATAATCTTAAGAGAATTTTTTAAAAAATAATTATATTATTTTAAGACATTAAAGTTTGTCGTTTTTCTTCAAATTATATGTCGTTTAACTTATAAACTAATAAAACACAACATATGATATTATTAATTAATATAATTAACTTTCTTAAGATTTTTTAAAAAGGTCTTATAAATAAAAATAGAGGGAGTATATAATAATGCTATACTATGACCTAATTTTTAATATAAAACTGAAAGGTGGGCAGCTTCCAAACGTGCCCATCGATACATCAATAATGTTACCAACGGCCATGTGATATACACCCAATCAGTGATGGATCCAGGATGATACTTATAGGAGAGCTGGCAAACCATATTTATACATATAATGCACTTTTTTTATTTTGAATATCTATTATCTATTTTTATTTTCAATAAGATATTTCAATGCCAAAATAAAAGGAACACTAAAGTTAGAAAGCAAACTATACAGAGTTAAGATGCATATCCACCTCAGAAGTATTAAAAAAACTCCAATGTTGTTTTGAAAGTTTTTTTCGCTTTCAATGTTATCCCAAAAACTTAAAAACATAGCATTGTGACCCTTGAGCGTTAACAATGTTAATATTGACAATTAACTCCTTAAGTTGACTTAAATAATATACAAGACACATTCTTGTTCTAGTGCGGTAGCCAAGCAAAGAGTGCCTTGTGTATTATTTCACATGACAAAATTAACTTTAATTTGTTAATACTCACGCATATATAACATTGCTATGTTTTTAAACTTTCAAGTTAATATAGAAATTTTTTAAATACTTTTAGAATGAATTTGTATATTAACCCAACTATATACAATGATATCATAAAATAAAATACATAATTAATAAATTAAAGTTGCAACAAAAGTTTAACAAAATAAACTCTACAAGCGAAATACATAAAACAATAAGTTTTTAATTGTTAATTGAGAGAACGATGGTATGCATGTTTCCAATATATGCATGTTTCCAATATGAGTTCCTTTTGGATAGTCGAAACAAGGAATTAAATTATATACAATAATGATGAAAGATTACATGTTACATGGGATAATTAATCATAGTTAGAACTACCTATAAGTTATAGGAAAGATGCAAATTAAATTTATCCTAAAAGTTTTTACTTAGGAGTATTGTGTATCTAGCAGTTTTAAGGGTTTATTATGGCATTGAAAGTTTATGAATCATAACAATGCTATTCTAGTCTATTGTCCAAGTTAAATTTAACTATTAATTGATTAAATATTACTCACTCCGTTCTTATTTATAAGACTTTTTTAGAAAATTATAAGAAAATCATAAAAAAGATAATTACATTATTTTAAGACATTAAAGTTTGTCGTTTTTCTTTAAATTATGTTGTTTTACTTATGAATTATTATATAATGTAATAAAACACAACATATGATATTATTAAGTAAAATAACTAGTATTTTTAGGATTTTTTTAAGATTATTTAAAACAGTCTTATAAATAGAAACAGAGGGAGAGGGAGTATAATAGATAAATCTACTGCCATGATTAGAGTATCGCTATCAGGAAACATATGAATTTGGAAAAGGAAGAAAGCTTCAAAACCAGGCAGATACATAGATGAAGGCCCTAGGGAAATTGTGATTCATATATTTTTCATTGTATTTTTTCACGGAAACCAAATAAAACATCTTAGAAAATAGAGTAGTAAGCATTGAAGATTTGAAGATCATCAAATTTAATACTAATTTATTGTTATTATTATTATGGTCATTTATTTTAATTTTGATTTTGAATCTTTCTATCATTATTGTAACTGCATTCTGGAACCTTCTACTATAAAATTCTAGAGTCAGAGTTGAAGCTATAAATAGCCCTCAACACATGATCTCATTTTGGATACATTTGAAAGTTGAATAAGAATTTCCCTTATCTTCTCTGTGGGTGTATTTGATTGGAGGTTTTTTTAAAGGTAAGTGTTGAAGATAATAAAACTATTTTTGGTTGGAAAGATGGGAAGTGACAGTTGAATTTTTTTTTTGTCTTAACTTTTAAATTTAAGATTTTTCTTAAAAGGCTGTTTGGTATGAGGGAATTACAGGAGAAAGGAGGAAAGGGAAAATTTTTATGAGTTGAATTTATAAAATTTAAAGAAGTGGGGTTGAAAATTTTTCATTAGTTTTACTTACTCTTTTATTTTGCATCTTATTTTTATTAAAATCTTATAACTCATTTCTTCAATTTTTTAAAATCCAACTTATAAAAACTTCCCCTCTCCTCCATTCCCCTCCATTTTCCTCTTGCCAAACACACCATAAGTGAGAGGAAACTTGTACATATCAACTTGACCAAATTAATCATGGCTATTTTTTTTAATATTCCATAACTACTCCCCTTATATATCTAACCTCCCCTTCTTTTAAACTAAACAAGTTTGTAATCTCTCACAATCTAACTTTGATGAATCTTATTTAACCTCATTTTTATTAACCAAACACACCCATGAGTTTGTTTCTCTCTCCTCTCTCCCTCTCCTCTCTTTCTCTCCTATCTTTTATATATATATATATATATATATATATATATATATATATCCTTCTATCTCTCTTATTCTCTCATCTGTCATCTCCAATTCCCCTTCCCAGTCCTACGTCAACCTGATGAGCAAACTACCCTGTGAATAATGGAAATGGAAATAAGAAAGGGGGGGAATAAATTGAGATTGTAGAAATATTTTGCTTTAATATTGATTTATTGTTGCATCTGTTTCTATTTATAAGACTATTTTAAAGAATTTTAAGAAAATTATAAGAAAGTAAATTACATTACTTAATAATATCATAAGTTGTGTTTTATTACATTATATAGTAGTTCATAAGTCAAACAACATAATTTAAAGAAAAATGATAAATTTTAGTGTTTTAAAGGAATATAATAAGTTTTTTTTAGAATTTTCTTAGAATTCTCTAAAAGATCTTATAAATAGGAAGGAGGAAATATTATCTTTATTATTAATTGTTATTTGCATTTAATTTTATGATTTCTAGAATGTTCTTTTTACAATTCTTAGGGTTAGAATTGAGACTATAAATAGCTATTAATTAACACTTTCATTTTGTTGATGTCGGGACAAAAAGATTATTGAGTTTGGTCTCTTCCCCTTTCTTGTCCTCTCTTCTCTCTTTCTCTCCTCTATTCTCTCTCCCTCATCTCCTATTTACCTCTTGTCGCCTTCCAAGTCCTGCATCAAGTAATTAAGCAGGAGGAGTGTTGCTTGCGGTCTTGAGAGTGAATGCCACGGAGTAGGAGGGATGCGTTTTTTGTATTTCTTTTAACTAATTTAGAAATCTGACTCGGATAGAAATTGAGTTGGATGAAACATGCCTCATTTAAAACTCTCAGCGCGACATTCAGTCCAAAAAGAAAACCTTGCAGATCGAACTAAGGTAACACAATCTGCGTGTTATACTTATGGGGATCGGAGCCACTGCACATGGGGAACCAGTTATGGCATCAACTTTTTCAATATGAACCGTCCAGATTGAATCTGGATGGTCCAGATTTTATATTTTTTGGGGAGATGATTTTTAAGTGAAAAAATTATTTTTTGAAAAAATGTTAACTAATAAATTATCTTTATTTTAGATTATTTATCTATTAAAATAGTTTTTTTTAAAAAGATACTAAGTCTATATCGTCCAAATTCAATCTAAATAGTCTAAATTAAAAAGAGTTGATGGTGTATATCCAAATAACTGTTTCCCTACACATAGATGAGCGATTTGTGATGTGAAGATGAGGGCATTGCGGTCGGGCCGAGTGGGTGTTGGTTTTTAATGGACACGGCATATTCAGGACCAGGATCATAAAAATAAAAGCCAGTAAATGGCCTAATGTAAATTATGGATGTGGCCTGGCCACTGGCCTCATCCCTTATCTCTATCTCTAATTTTTCTTGGACCATTCTTTTATCCTCCCGCCGGCCCGCACTTATTTTTCCCTTTTCTAATCAACATTGAAACTCAAATGAATACTCCTGTGCGTTTATCAACCACTTTTGCCGTGTTTCATTAACAAAGTCAATCAATTTATAAACGAGAGTTGAAAATATATTGTATAATAGGGTTAGGGGCGGGTTCAAGCGTATGGCTGGCTACAAGGGAGAGATAGAATTAATTACATATATGTGTTTGTGTGTATAAATAAATATATGATGTTGCGCAGATATATACATAGCAAATAAATGAATGTGAATGTGAATGTGAATGTGAAAGGCACTCAAGCTTGTCTTTTTGGAGCAAGTCAGTGTGGCATTCGCCTTCTACACGTTTCTCCATTCACACTTCACCTCTCCATTTCTCCCTCATCCCTTCCTTTCTAACACCAACATCAAATCCTCATCACCATACTTAATCTTTCTGAATATGTTTCTGTGTCTTGGCAACCATCAATTCATTCCCACAAAAAATTACTCATCTCCAACGCACTTGTTAACGTACGCCACAAACAAACTTAAATATCTCCACATTTTCTTTAATTTATGACAGATAATTAAGCAACTACCTACAGCTGAACATGAGGTATTAAGCATTCCAATCCTTTTCATTATTTACAAGCTGTGCGTGTCTAGTGTCTACCCAATAAAATGGGAAAGGATTTAGGAGGCTTCAGAATATGTTATATGCACGTGCGACTGTGCGTTCCAAGGTGCCGCCCAAAATCAAATCTTATTCCACAATCGTCCCTCACCCTTACGCCGCGTGTCTTAAGGGGGCCCCGCTCTATCCCTGCTTTCTAAATGAAAATCAAGATAGGCAACGGGGTATTATTATTATTATTATTATTATGAAAGGCCTCTATCCACTCCAAAACATAATAGGAGTCTCTCGAGTTTTCAGTTTCTAGAAGGCGCAGTAATAATAATACTCTAGGAACACACAATATTTTGAGCAGCACTTGCACTACCATAAGGGATATTAATAATTTCCACAATTATAAAAAATAAAGAATAGGCGCGGAATATGGGGGAGGGATCCACGTGGGGAGGGCATTATGGTCAAAGTGGAGGGAAAACCTGGACAGGCCGATCGCAAAATGGATTGCTCTGCCTCTCTGCCTTTCTTCCTGTTTTGGAGCCCATGCTCTGCCGCTACTGTTCTGTTTATCTTGTTTACTTCCGCCATGTTCCCGTTTTATCATCACATCACATCGTTTTCGTTTTCAGCTGTTGCTTTTGCCGCTGCCCTCACTTCACTCCCCTTTCCCCTCGGGTTCAAGTAACTTCACTCCCTCCTCCTCCTGATTTGGATTTCTTTTCTTCTTCTCTCTTTAGATCTCGGTAATACCTACAGGAATGGAATCAGATCTCCAGCCTCACCCTCCTATGTTTCGCGATCAGCAGCAGATTAATTCGGGCCTCACACGTTACCGATCGGCGCCCACTTCCTATTTCACCAATATAATCGACAAGGAGTGCTATGAGCACATATTCAATCGACCATCTAGCCCCGAAACCGAGCGAGTTTTTTCGCGCCTTATCACTAGTTTTGCTGAGGACCCCCCACCTCAAAGTCTCGCGCCCTTTACCGTGAAGCAAGAGGACGACCAGAACCAGCAGGCTCAGCCTATGCCATCCGTCAGCAACGAACCGGCGCTTCTGCGGCGGCAGCAGCACAACATGAATTTTTACGACAGTGCTCCTCGTAATGTATACACAAGCTCAGCGCGACCCCCTCTGCCAAATCAAAGCCTCCCCTCCTCTAATCGGTTGCCCCCCATGAAGACTGGACTTGGAAATACTACCTGCAATCTTACCAGGCATAATAGCTCCCCTGCAGGACTCTTTGCTAACTTCAACATTGATCCTGGTACGTCTTTTGCTGCCTTCACTCTATATTTTCTTCATTTTTTGTTTCTTTTTTTGTCTTTTCCTTACTCCAAAAAAATATTTGGCTTTGGTTCGGCGTAATTAACTACTCCGTAGCAAATTAATGCCTGTCGATTAGCTATTCTGGATATTATTTGCTGACCGCTCACTCACACTAGTGAGCCTTATTAGTTAAGGCAAATCAAGGGAACAAGGATAAAATTGATACGGTCTTGCTAGAATTTCATGCGGGCATTTGATGTCAATCATGCCGAGGTCTTCTGAAGCCCAAGTCAATATCTGCAGGCTATGCTGCGGCTGTGAGAGGCATGGGAACTTCTGCATCTGCAGACAACGCTGCTGAAGCGACAGGCTTTCCTTCTGCAAGGACGTTGAAGAGCCGACCGGCTTACTCGTCGGGGTTAAGGTCATCCATAGCTGAGATCGGAGATAAAAACAACATAGAATTAGATAATCCCCAGAAGGAGGCCTTTAGTGAAGGCCTGGACAATGATTTTATGTCAAGTTTCCCTGTAGATCCTTGGGATGACTCTGCAATTATGTCTGACAATATTAGTGGGAAAAAAAGATACAGAGATGATGATGATGCAAAACCATTTTCTGGTTTAAGCGCGGCTGAAGCCGAGGTACAATATTGTTAGAGGTTGGCTTGGTGTCGCTCTTGATGACTGAAATGCGATTGATCTGATTCATTTTGTCTGTGATTTTTCAGAATGAGAGGGGAGGCCAGGGCAGTGGCCCTTCTCCATTGACTCATCACTTGAGTCTGCCGAAAACTGCAATGGAGATGGCAGCCATTGAGAATTTATTGCAGTACTCAGATTCTGTTCCCTGTAAAATTCGTGCCAAGCGAGGCTGTGCCACCCACCCCCGAAGCATTGCAGAGAGGGTATGCTCTATTTTCCCATTTTTCCATATGTAGTTAGATTAGCTTGTCTTCCTTTTTTTTCTTTCCTGGCAAATGTTGAATCGAGGAAAGGAAATGACCGAGCAAATGGTTGGTGGGCTCAGGTTAGAAGAACTAAAATTAGTGAGCGCATGAGGAGACTACAAGATCTGGTTCCCAACATGGACAAGGTAAGATAATGAAACGAGACATTTCCCTCGTGGACACTATGATGAGGGTGTGACATGCAAAAGTATAATAGATTTCCTTCCGTTTCCAGCAAACAAACACGGCAGACATGTTGGACTTGGCTGTCGACTATATTAAAGACCTTCAAAAGCAGGTTCAGGTATGTCATACTCTCAAACCCCGCCCATTTCAGCTTATATCTGACCAATCCGTCAAATGTGTATATATGGATTCAATGTAACTTACTGTCTTCCCACATGATTGTGCAGACACTTTCAGATAGCCGATCTAGATGTACGTGTTTGCAGGGGTAGCGTCAATAATGGGGAAGAGGGTGGATCCAAGACTCGGCTTTTGTACAGATTTGTAACGAATAATATGGTCGAGTAGATATAATTACTGGAGAACAGGCTTCTGTCTCTGCACTTATATATTAAAAGAAATACATATAGATACATATATAGCATGTAGGCTACATCCACTTGACTGGTTTGTGACTGGTGTAGGGAAGATAATTGGTTCTGACATTAAAAGGCTGATATATCATATATGTGTGTACATGCGCTTCCCACATGTATCCCCCTATTATATACTATCTCCAGTTGACTTCTTTAGACAATTTTAAGCAAGTTAATTTATTTACTTTAATTTATTGTTTTCTTAAAATTATTTTATCTAACATATATAAATTGATATATAATATAATGATATACTATATATAATATAATTAAGTAGTTTATTTATCTTTTTTATTTTTTTTTTAAAACTCAACAGGGTAAGACGAGATTTAGTCTACATATATAGACATGCATTATAAGATCTAAATATACCACGAGGGCACCATCTGAACGTAGACCATTGCATGAGCGAGGAGCAAAAAGTTCGTGACAAGTTCTGACTTGGAAGCTGATGCGCTTTAGAAAGAGTGGGATGGGGATGAAAAAGATTTTGCGGCCGTGTGGCTGAAAGTAAAATTATATATAATATAAATTTGTGTTAAAGCGTATATTTAACAAAAAATTATTTTTGCATGGGCAACCAATGAAATGAACTATTTTCGAGTGTAAAAGTCGACATGATTAAATTATTTAGAAGTAGATATAGTAATATTCCTTAACTTCCATTACTTTTTCACTTGTTTAGTTTATTGCCACTGTACAAATTGCCAGTAGTATAAAAAATTATCGTTTTCACTAGGATTAAGGTAAATGTGGAGTAATTATTACAATTATACTATTAATTAGGTTGAGTGAAAAGTGATTTTGAGTATTTCAATTGATAAAAACAATTTTTAGTTCAAAACAAATTAAATTAAAAGAAGCAAAGTAAATTTGATTGAGACTCACAAATATTGAAAGGAATTTCTCAAATCAAAGCCAACATCTATTTTTAAAAAACTTATTCAATCTTTTGCAACGAGCTAGTAAAAATAGTCATTAAGACCCATACTATAATACTAAAACTAGGCTAAGAAATAAATCTCTTTCTTACTAATAAACTCTCCATTCAAACAAGAATTTTAAGGCCAGTATAACTTTGTCCAAGTTGTTTAAACTAAATAATCTTTCTCGAGTATCATTTCCTTCAACAAATCAATCTAAGTAGTGGCCAAATACTAGGAAGCATGAAATATAGAATAAAATAAACACATAATATTTCATTAAATGCTAGAAAAGAGAGAATACCAAGGTTTCAATCTATATAGAGGTTTAAAGTAATCCTAAAATTGGAATACTTAACTACTTATAGTCTTAAGTATAAAAAAAACCATACAACCCAACTAAATCCATAGCCAAATAATAAGAAAAGAGAGGAAAAGTGACAAAACCAAGGTAGAAATACCAAAATCTCTCTTAGAATCACCACTCAAGGATCCAGACTTACTTATATCTTCTTTGTAACCTCCCTTCTTTTGTGCCTCCACTTCTATAGGTCAAGAATGCTTCACTTTTGGCTTATTAATAGGTTTTATACTTGTTTTTTTTGCTTCAGTTTTCAAAACGCATAAAATTAGTTTTGCATAGTAGATATAGCCAACGCAATAGTGCTTTTTTGGGAGATTTCGCTGTGGCAGTTTCTACAACTAATCCACGACCAACAAGTGGTTAGAAAGCCCATTTTTGAGGCAATTTTGCAATGACTTAGCCGCAGCAACTCCATGGCAAACTCATGTTTTTTTTCATATTGCTCATTTTGTTATTCTTATTGCATTATTTCCTTCTCTTCACAATTTCTCATGATCTTTGAGAGCTTTTATAACTTGTCATCTTCCACCTATAAAGAGTAGGAGTTTATGAGCTTTTAACTTTCACCAAATAATCACAATTATATATATTTGATTCATGATTTAACACAAGTTTTGGTTTGCTCTTCTCACATCATATTTTCTTCTACAATCTTTTTGTATGCAAAATTTGAACCCAAAAGTAAGTGAAAAGAGAAGAAAATATGCTAAAATATTATCAATTTCTAGGAGTTAACCGTCCTACCAATCTTCTCTCTATATTATTTTAATATTTTTTAATGGAAAAATTATAACTTAGGCCCAATGGTAACAATTTTATTCTAGCCTTAAGAAGATTCTAAAATTTCATTGCAGCCTCTTAGGTCAAAATAAAATTAAAGTTTGCTAGTAAAAGATAATAATGCCCTTACTTCATTTTTTTCATAACAATTTAAAAGATAAAAATGAGTATTTCAAACACAAATAAAGACATTTACATGACAAACATGTTAATGGCAAGAGATTTTAAAAATGTTGGCCATTCACATATTTGTCTTGTAAATGTCTATATTTGACTTGTAAAAAAATTCTTAACATCTTGAATTCTATTAAATCCCTTTATTTGTCTTGTAATTGCATTTATTGGTCTTGTGAATGCCATTATTTGTTTTTGGCCAAAAAAAAAAAAGAATACCCTTATTTATCTTGTGAATTCTCTTATTTTTCTTGTGAATGATCACAATGTTCTTGTTAACTCCTTGTTTTTCTTTGAATCCCTTTATTTGTCTTAAAGTGCCTACATTTATCTTGAAAATGGTCTTATTAAAAAAAAGCACGGGCATTATTGTATTTTTGTTATAAAAATTCTACAATGTGAATGTCTATAAACTCCTAATTCTTGACCTTTCATATGCTTCACTCCATGACCTCACTATTGATTAGCTTTTAGGAATATTTATTCTCATATTTTAAAGGTTATCGATTGCACACACTTATGAAATTTATTTTATTATTTATTCTATGTAATTTTTGTTGGAACCTTTGTTTTGATGATAACAAAAGACAAAAGGCATAACAATATCAGAGATCAAGTATATTGAAAAATGTTTTCAAACCAAATCACTCAAGTGGTCACTTGAGTGATATTCTAAGAAACATCTTTAAAGAAAATCTTGATCAATGATAGTTTTATAAAACAGTTGAAAATCATTGTGAAATCTTATTATTGAAGAATGATTCAAAGTGCTGCAAATGTTTTTTATCACTTTCAAGATCATCCAAATGATTCTGGAAGTGAATATAAAGATAACTCGAGTGATGTGCAGATTCGTCATCACTTCCATATCATTCTAGTGATCTTAAGAGTGATTAAGATCACTTGTTGAGCACTCGAGTAAGGGTGGAATTGATCAGGTCAAATCACTTCAAGTTTCATCCGAGTGATATCTAATTCTCTCATCACTTTCACATCACTTAAGTGATGTTACAAGTGATCAGTACAAATCACTCGAAGGTGCACTCTAGTGATACACTAATTCTTGATCACTCGCACGACACTCGAGTGGGTCACCAAGTGATAGGACAAATCACTCGAGTGATGCTGTGAAGTCGCGACTGCAATGCTAAACAGATTGTGACTAAAGTTGACAGAGAGCAATCCTGAAATAGAGAAGGTTCAAGTCGCGACATGACATGTGCTGGGTTGCGACTAGAACTGTCCGAAAGAAAAACATGGAAATCAAAGGATCAAAGTTGCAACAAGGAAGATCTCTGGACAAGACCTCATTAACCAAAAGGTTGCCATTGTGTTCAGGTGAAATCACTCAAGTGGGCACTCGAGTGAAGTGTCATTTCAGTATTTTCACTTACTCTATCTTCTCAATAACTTTGACATTGATTCTATGTGTTGGCCTCTTAAGTTGCATGTTTTTAATGCTGCATTTAAGTCTTTAAATGATCAAGTTATTCTATTATATGATTTGTGACTTATCTCCTGATTGTGATGCCTGATTATGAATTTTAATGTGTGAAATCACTCGATTGGTGACTCGAGTGACCATCATAATCACTCGAGTGATATGGTATCGAAAAACAGAGCAACATGTATCTTGTTTCTAAACTAATGATTTCACTTGTTATAATTCTTTGCATCTCTACTATTCATCTAACATACCTCTGTATAAGTGTTTGATCTTTCCAGTATCAACATCAAGCATCAAAAGCTCAACGGATCAAAAGCTCATTGCATACGTCATCAACATTTAATGCACAACAACTAGATTTCAAATCCTTCTCTCTCCATCTCAATAGATATAATCATGGGGAAGAAGTGTTCTCGGCCATCAACGGTGACGAAGTATGGTCTGACATCTTCAACCGAAATTACAACGATCATTATCTTCTCCCTTAGTATAATTGTCACAGCATTAAAGGCCGAACGAAGAAGAACACAACGAACACATTTATTGCCAAAAACTTACTGTTCCATTGATCCATGAGAGAAAACATACTCTGTAATATACGTGCTTCAGTGTTTAGATAATCTCTCTTTCAAGAAGAGTATTTATTACTTCTCTGATATTCTCTGAAAATTCTCAAGATAGTGGGACCTTGAGATAGGTGTTGTAGTGCAAAATGTAAGGGGAGTGAGAGTGTACTCACCTATAAATGATTGTATAGAGGCATCCAAGAGCTCGATTAATCTTATAAGATAGTGGAAAATTTGGAAGAGATTCCAAGGACTGGATGTAGGTTAAGGTTTGGACCAAACCAGTATAAATCTCTCATGTCTTCATCTGGTGACCTACTTTATTTCATTTATAAAGTTTAATTTTGTTAATTTTATAATATCACCCAATCCACCGCCCTTCTTGGGTGATTGGCTTGCACTAACAATTTTTAGTTGAGGCTGGCTTATAAACAGAATACTATGTACTACACTTTGAAAGCATCCAAATGAATAAGATATTGCCCCCTCTTTCTCTCTAATTCTCCTTTCTTCTCTTTCATTTCATCTCGTGTACTCCTAATTTTTATAATACGTTATCAACGAGTTCACTCTAAAGGCGTACGATTTGGTTTTCATCTCATGCATTATTTCTTCTACTCTTTAACTTTCTCATTTTCATATTATATTATATGTTGTTATTCTCTACATTATTTATCTTTCTAGTTTACATTATCTATTATTCCACATTATTTATATTTACTTTCCTTGTTATCTATTTTATCTTTCCTATTATTATCTTTTAGTTTATTTTGACTGTTTATTATTTATAGTATATATATGTATATAATGTTGATTTATTCATCTTCTTGTATTTATAATTTATTGCTTTAATATTGTATCTACTCCCTCTCATATATTGTATCTAATATTGTGTCATTTACATTATTTTTATTTTCCAATGTTTTAATTAGGGAAAATTCCAATGAAATACCATCTAAAATTTTAAAACCCAAAAAGGTCTGCTAACATTTCAAAAAGACACTAAGGTACAATGGATCAAATTGGGTTTTCAAATTGGCTGATGTGAATAATGATCAAGACGGACTTGGTAATCCTATTACGAGTCTTGTTATTTCCTCTACTGTTCATGTGAGTGTCAAATATCCCTCTCTCCTTTGTCACTGTGCGTCAGCAAGTATCAATGTTAGATGAACAGTGTTGACAAAGGGAAGAGAGGGACAATGATTAAGGGGGTGTTTGGATACAAAAAAAAAAGCCCTTATGGGAAAAATATACCCAAACACTCTCATTTTTCATAAAAATCCTTTTACCCCCAAACCAACTTTTTTCCTCCAAAACCAACTTTTCAAAAGGCTACTTTTTCACTTTTCTCTTTCTTCATTTTTCCACTTTTCTCCTTCCTCTTTCCCTAAAATTTCTACTACCCCAA
>JBAGKO010000009.1:4690993-4712883 GCA_037177275.1 Acacia concinna
TTAATTTGTACTTTGTTAAACATAGATAATGTCTGACATTTTAACTTAGTATTAATAATATTTATATTTTAACTTAAGTATTGTTGTTTGCATATATGAAAAAGGCATTAATTTTTTAAAAAAAAAAGAAGAAGAAAAGTTAAACGGGCCCGAAGCCCGACCTTAATCGGGCCAGGCCTATTTTTTGGGAGATATTTTAGGACTTGGGCCGAGCTAGCCCGTTTTCCCAGCTATGCATTTATCACATGCCGTACAAAAATCATAAAAGTCTTTAAAAAGGGTAAGCTAGTAAAATCTCACATCTAGGACTTTTCTTTCGCTTTTGTTAGAACTAAAATGCCCCCATAGAACATGGAATGACAAGCATATAGTATTGCCTTAGACTCGGTCTCAGGGATATATCTCCTGATCACTTGATCATTACATAGCCTCCACACATAGGGCTTATCCCAACTATAGTATCCAGCTTCTTGTTTAAGTTTTTGAGCTTCAAAAGGAGATATATGTTCAAGGGCAAGACCAGTCACAATATAGTTAACTAGATCAGAAAACCAATGAGTATAGATAGATATAGCCATACGAGATGCATCATAAAAATTATCACAAATAAGGTGAGAGTTAAGTACTCCCCTTGTACCATTCGACAGTCTACTCAAATTATCAACTACAAGATTCGTAGAGTCTGGTCTATTCTTAATAAAAATACCAAATTATTGTAGAAGTAGTATCCATATTATAAGCCCTGGTTTAGGATTAGTCTTGGTGAAAAGAAACTTCAATGTTGCATGATCTGTATACATAACAACTTCATAATTGATTAGGTACTATCTAAACTTATCCAAAGCAAAAATAATAGCAAACAATTCATTTTCATTATTGGTATAATTTCTTTGTGTGTTATCCAAAGTTTTTGATGCATAAGCAATCACATTGGATACCTTGATATGCTTTTGGCCTAGCATGATTCCAATAGCAGAATTGGAAGCATCACATGATAATTCAAGAGGTAAGGTCCAATTGGGAGTACTCAGGATAGGAGGAGAAATCAATTTGGCCTTTAACTCATCAAATGCTAGTTTACAAGAATTATCAAAGACAAAATCAGTATTTTTTGCAGTAATTTGAACAATGGCAGAGCTGCTTTATTGAAATCCTTGATAAATCTCTTATACAAACCAACATGTCCTAAGAAGGAATGGAGTTCCTTAATATTAGTAGGGTAGGGCAAGGAGGAGATTACCTCAATCTTAGCTTTATCAACCTCAATTTCCTTGCTAGAGAACAAGTAACTAAGTACTATTCCATGATCAACTATGAAATGACACTTTTCATAGTTTAAAATCAAGTTTTTCTCCATACATTTAGCAATAACATTGTCCAAATTATCTAAACAATCAAGAGTTACCATTGTTAGATCACATGTTTTGATGATAACCAAACCTAATTTTACTAAGTTACTTGGTTATGGAAACATGTTACAAAAGAAAAAAACTAAGAAAAAGCTGGTAAATTATTTTTTAGTCATGTACCAACGAACACTTGAGTGTTGGATCTATAAATACTAGAGTGTTAAAGAAAAAGTAAAGGAACACTCGTTGCTTTAATACTCGCTAAAACTTGTCCAACACTTGGGTCTCGGCTTGGCTGACACCTGAGTGTCAGACCTTAATACACAACAAGTGACCCATTGTGTATTAAGGTTACAATGGCTGGTAAGCCATTGTAACTAAGTCAAGACTTGGGTCTTAGCTTGATCAAGATTCAAGTGTTGACAAAACGGGTCATCAGAAAATGTTTTCTAAAAGTCAAATTCTTCTAAGATCTTAAGTTTACATCATTGTTGTTTTGAATCAAAACTTCTTTTTAAAATGATTGGGATCAATATGGTTTTCAAATATGTCTATGAAGATCTTGGCCTTCATATTTGATAAAGGCTAAAGAAAGACTCAAGTATGAGGAGGTGAAGTATTCTCACACATGAGTGGTTTGCAGAAATCAATTCTCTCCTAAGCTAAAACTGAAGTGTCAAAAGGTGTGGTGTTTGACTCTAGTCTTATTTTCTCTAAGACTCAAGTGTTAGAAGGTAAAGTATTCTCTCATAAATCATTTTCCAAAAAGATGAAAGTGTTCTAAAAGCAAGACTCATGTGTTTGAAGGTGTGGTGTTCTCAAATAAAGTGTTTTAAAAAATAATTATACATATACTTCCATAATCAAAAACTCAAATGTTAACTCTCTAAGACTCAAGTGCTTTTCAAATATCTCAATACTATTAAGTGAAAACTTTAGTCTTTTGTGAAAACCCAAGTGTTGTGGCACATGTCATAAACTTAGAAAATAGAGTATCACCGTGTAATTTGTAAATCATTATTACGTTTATTTCTTTGATACCCATTTATTACTAATGATTTGCCAAGTGTTACTACCTTCTATGTAACAGATTATAAGTGAATATCAAATGTTAGAAGATCAAATTTTCAAAATCACTTTTGTGTAAGAGCAATAAATGCACACTATCAACTACTTAAAAGTCGAAGAACATTCTCTCTCTGATCACAACGACTAGTTTTCTTCTCGAAGAGTATAATTTTTCTTGTATCATAATGACTTCACTCATAGGAAGTTATCAAGACTAACAGACTTTCAAATGAGTCACTATGAATATTTCAACGTCACAAACCTCGGACAAGCTATAAAAGGCAACATCACTTAAGATGCCTAACCAACAAAACTGAGCACATTAAATTCTCTTACTATTTCATTAAGTTTCATAGCCTTACAATTTGTATTAAGCTTCCGTGTTTATTATTCTACTTTGTGTGAGAGAGAGAGAGCGAGAGTTCTTAAAAATGTTCATTTAATCATTCGAGAGATACTCAAGGTAAAGAGACCTTGAGTAGGAACTTAGATTACACACTGTAAAGAGGAGTGATCTCTCAAGTGTTTAATCGAGTCTGTATTGTGGCACAAAAAGTCCATTAAAATATTGGAAGGTAGTGGCATCTTAGTAGGATACTGAGGAACTGAACGTAGGTCAAGGAGTTGGACTGAACCAGTATAAAGATTGTGTTTTAATTATGTGATTAGAGAGTTAAATTTTTAAATCACCTAATTCACCCCCTCTTGGGTGAAATGCTTGTCTCAACAACCATAAACTATAAAATCATCCATAAATACTTCCACGTAATTTTTAAGAAATTCAAAGAATAAAGACATCATACAGTGTTGGAATGTGTCAGGCGTATTGCACAAACTAAACGACATTCTCCTATAGGCATATTTACCAAATAGGTAGGTGCAAGTGGTCTTTTATTGATCCTTATGAGCTATTGGGATTATAAAATACCCATAATACCCATATAGAAAGCAGTAGTGGGCCTTACTTGCTAACTGCTCAAGCATATAATCTATGAAGGGTAAGGGGAAGTGATCTTTTCTAGTAGAGGCATTTAGCTTCCTATAGTTTATGGACACACGCTAATAATTCTGAATCCTAGTAGGAATTAGCTTATTGTTTTCACTTTTCACCACAGTGATCCCACTTTTTTTAGACACTATTTGTATTGGGCTAACCTACTCCTTATCTGAAATAGGGTAGATGATACCTGCACTTAACAACTTGATTACTTCTTTCTTGACCACATCTAGAATAAGAGGGTTGAATCACCTTTGAGGTTGCTTAAAGGGTTTGGACTCCTCATGTAAGAGGATCCAATGTGTGTAAATAGTTGGATTAAACTAAAAGTGTTAGCTAGAGTCCAACCTAGAGCCTTTATGTTCATACCCAAAACATCAAGCAATCTCTTCTCCTCACTCACATATAAAGAATTTGAAATGATAAAGGGAAACTTTTCATCAACAGTAAGAAAATCATACTTCAAATTAGAGGCGAGAGGCTTTAGCTATAAATTAGAGGTTGAACAATAGAAGGAATTAGTGTAGGAGGATCAAGGGGGGAAGAGATACTTCTCTTTGCATGCTTAGGCAGTACATGATTTGTACTAAGCTCCATGGATTCCTGCATTGGTCTTCCAAGTATTGAACCAACATTCGACTGGTTTATAGTAGCAACAAGCTTGGAGGAAATAGCCTCTTTCATACCTACGTCACAAGGAGTAATTAGCCTATTAAAAAATCTTAAAGTATGAGGAGTGATCCTAAACCTAAGATTATGTGAAGGGATAGGGAGTGGCCATTTAACCACATTTCTATGAGGCTCAAAGTGAGTCACATGAGAGGATGTCTTAGTTGGTGTGAAGGCTATCCCTTTAGAGACCAAATTTTCCAAGTCTTGGCTACTAACCTCGAACTCAGCTTCCTCCATCAATTTGTGACCTGAAACATTCATAAAAACACCTTCCTCACAAGCATTATCACTTAAAAGAGGTGTTAGAAGAATTTAGTTCCAATGAACTATTAGATTAAGAGAAAAATCACCAAGGGTAGCTAACCAACAATCAACCATCAATAATTCAAGGTTGGAAATCTCACTCCCAAGTGTATCAAAGTTATAAACATAAGGCGGAAAGGAACAATCATCATACTGTGAATCTAATGCAATATCACATTCAGCATCACAATTAAGAGCATGTTATTCAAATTTAAATTCATTAACTAGATCATCAATTTCTATGTCAATAGAACTCACACCTAATAAGGAGTAATTCTTAAATGGGCGTTTCATAGTTTCATACATGTTGAAGCTAAGCTTATGACCTCCTACTTCTATGGTTATTAAACCATCCTTTATGTCAATCATGGTACTAGTTGTTCTCATAAAGGGTCTCTCTTAAATAAGAGTGGATTCACTAGATTCATAAGACATGTCTAAAACATAAAAGTCAGCTGGGAAAACCAAATCTTTGACTTTGATAAGCAAATCTTCTATAATGCCTTGTGGGTGCCTAATGCTCCTATCAGCTAGTTGGAGAACCATATTAGTCTTTTTAAGCCCCTTGACACTAAGAAACTTAAAAGTGGCACTAGGCATAACAGTAATAGCTGCACTTAAATCTAATAAGGCTTGGGCTACATTCCCACTACCTTCGTACAAGGTATATTGAATGGCCATGATCCTTACACTTAATAAGGAGTTAAGACTTGAATAGGGTAGACACATTAGAACTTATTTGCACTTTTTCATTTGGCATAAACTTTTTCTTGTTAGTACAAAGCTCTATTAGAAATTTGCAATAACTAGGCACATATTTGACCAATTGAAAGAAAGGAACCTTTGAACTTGAGTTTTTAGTTTATAGCATTATGAGTTATGCATTTTCTGGAGATTTATGGACTTCTTGGGGTTTTTAACTAACCCTCTCTAATTTAGAAGATGAAATCTAAAATGAAAAATTTACATCTCTGTCTCTATAATCATGGGTGAGTTCTTTTTCTCTAACAAATTATGGGGATTAGTTCGGTAGCCCATAAAACTAAAAAGGCCGATCTTTTAGGTTCTTTGTGGCTTTATGTACAGATTTTTCTCCTTGGATTCCAATTCTTGAATTTCAAACACACACTTTTAGAAGAATTATTAAGAATAGGTCTCTTGGGGTTTTTTTTGTTGATAACATATGCTAATGATGATATTGATGAAGGTAAAGAGGTTTGATTTTGCCATACTGATTTTTTTCCTCTAAATTGATTAATTGTTAATCTAGAGAAGGCTTATGACTTCTTTTTTCTATTGTTCTTGCCTTTATGAATGCCTGTGATGAAGATTGGTTTCTGGCAATGGGGTTCTCATTTTTTTTAACTGATAATTTATGGGTTCTTTATTGCTGTGCAATTTTAAGGGAGAGGAAAGGAAGTTTATGAGGATAATGATGACATGGCATCACATGTGGCAATTTTCAGTTAGAATTTCAAAACTAACAGCCAATGCTAGGGCTTTGTCCAATAAAGGGTGACATTGCTAGGAAATTAATACTTCCAGGGGAATATTGGGCAAAAATATACTTTTGGGTTCTTATAACTCCTAAACAAAAACTTCAAGGTAAAGATGGTCCGCCCTCGTCTTTTTAACGGTAACTGCCAGCGTTATTTAATTGACTATATTTAAGGGTGTGGTTTGGTTTTAAATTAAACATAAATCAGACAAAAACTCTCGGCTTAAGACAATCAGACTGAATCATTTTTTTAATGGGATTGATTTTATTTGGTAGTTAGTTTGGTTTAGATAAAGCTTTTACAATTATATATATATAAAGGCTTACTATACTTTTTGGCCCTTGGGGTATACATAGAGTGGGTTCAGCATATATAATACCAATACTATCTTATATCATAAATATAAGACTCGATTGACTTTTTTTTAAAGATGTTAAGGAAGCTAATTAAATTACTTTTAAGTGTTTATATTTATCATTGTTCCTCTAAATTATTTTTCTTAACTTATAAATTAACATATAATATAATAATACACAACATATTATATGTTTAACTATCATTATTGTCTCTAAAAAAAGGTTTAACTGGGTATTATATTTAGGAGGGGAGAGAGTATAAAAGTTAAATATATGAGGATTTTTTTTTTGTTGAAAGAAAATCAAATGCATTCATATAAAAAGATAATTAGTACACAAAGACCCTGAACCTCACATGTCTATGTAGACAGTGAAGCAGGAGTTGAGAAAGTTCTTGAAATGCAAATTTAAAAACTGCAATAAATAAACCTGATTGAAAATAAAACAATTAAGAAGGTAATTTGAGTCCATGTAAATGCAATTTGATAATGGAATGATAGTTCCTTGTGGAGGAAGGAAAAGTTTTCCGAGGCAAACAATATAGAGTCTCTGTTTTAAAGTGTGAGAGAAGAAAGAAGAATTGAGAATCCAAAAATTTTGTGATATAAGATGTGGGCAAGCATGAAATAAGTGAAACCAGTAATATATATGTTGTTCCTTTGGGACACATGGTTGGCTACGAGGAGTCCTGCGTTCATTACTAAGTTTAGCGAAAATAGAAGTATGAAAGAGGTTAAGGTGTTCGGTCAAGAAGAGAGAGAGAGAAAGGGGATAAGGGGCATGGTACAGAAGTTCAAGTGGCCTAAACGTAAACGTAAATGTATCCACCCATTGTCTTTGGGTTGAGTTGGTGAGGGGCTAGGTCTTCCTTCCATTAGGGGGGGAGTTCGAGTCTTGGGAGTGTTACAAAGTGACTCCAACCAAAGCGCTTGGGGAGACATCTCTTAGCCTGAGTGATACCGGTCTTAAGGGCGTTGTCCCTCAAGCTAGTCCGGGTGGAGGTGAATGTATTCCAGGTCTAGCCATAGAAAGGGCCGGTGGATTGCCCTTGAATTGGGGTGAACCCAACCCCTTTCCTAAAATTTTGTAACAAAAAAAAACGTAAATGTATCCCATAAAAAGCGGTGTCGTCACTGTAGCAATTAAAAAGGGTAAAGCTCTCTTTGTACAATATACATGGCGCTTGGGGCTGTGTAGTGTTTTCTACTTCTCTTGTGGTCGCCCGTGCCCCAAACAAACATAATAAAAGCCCCATCCCTCCCTTGCCTGGTTACTTTCCCTCCCTCTCCCGCTCCCACTATGTGAGTTGAACGCTTTTTACATGTGCCTCCCTCAACCTTAAACAATATTTATTCCTATTATAAAATAAAGCATTCCAAAAGCAAATAATTCCTCCCTTCTCACAACTACCCTTGCCTCTTCTTTCCAATCCCTTTTTTGTCATTTCAGTTGGCACCCACCCACATAAATGGACCACCCTGCTCCTCTTTCAACATTCTATTGTACCTTCCACTTTCTGTTGAATCCGTGGGCATAATGGTAAACTCACTCCCATCGAGATGGACATGGGTGATTAGTGTTTGGTGATTTCTCTCTCCCCTCCCATTCCCATTTCCATTCCTCATTATCTCAACATCTTGATTGTTGCGCTCATGGCTGGAGCTGCCCCTGAGGGAACTGAGAGAGCCCTTGCAGAGGCCCTCCACCGCCAACGCCTTCGCCTTCCCCCTTTTCTCTTCTCTGCCCACGACTACCCTCTTTTCACTCCTGTAATTCTTCTCCTCCTTCTTCTCTACTCTTTCATTCTTTATCTATATTACTGCCTAATCATTCAGATCAACTTTGTTACTAACAACACAGTCATGCACAGAACTACAAAGAGGAGCCAGTGGCAGCTTATCAACAGACAGTCTCAAGTTGGAACGAAAACCATGTGAAGGCAGGACAAGATAGGGAAATCATCCTACCCCACTCCCACTCAAGAAAGGGACTCACTTTTGGTTTGCTCAATCCCAGCCTTCAATCTCATGAATGTCCGGCTCATGATTCCAAATCTGTTTATGGTTCTGCTGCCAACGACATCACCATTCTTCAAACATCACCCGCCAATAGTAATGACCACTTCAAGCCCAGGAGAAGAGACAGCTTGGACGACTTCAACTCTCTATCCTCCTGCAATACATGTCAGCTTGCCCTCATCACTGCAGAACCTGAAAACACAAGTACCACCAACACTTCCAATTTTATCGTCCCTTCCACCGATCCTTTACCATCTCTACCCAAGAGCAAGGGGGTTATTTCTTGGCTGTTCCCTCGGCTGAAGAAAAGGCATAGCAGGAACGAGGCTTCCCCAAACAGAACAGGATCCAAGGATGTTTCTCAGGTTCTTAAGGATTTGGGAAACTTATCAATCGAAACACTGAACAAAGAGCTGGTTGAAGCAAATGAGAACAGAGATGCCGCCTTAATGGACGTTTCAGAGATGAAATCTTCATTCGGGGAGCTTAGAGAGAAGTTAGAGTGCTTGGAGAGTTACTGTGAAGAGCTGAAGAAAGCATTGAGAGTAGCAAAGGATTGTAGTGTTCACGAGAAGCTTAATAATCTGCCCGAGAGAGGAAAACCATCTGGCGGGAGTGTGGAAAATGTGATGCCTGTGAGTGAGGAAGTAATGGTAGAGGGTTTCTTGCAGATAGTATCGGAGGCCAGATTATCAGTGAAGCAATTCTGTAAGACCCTAATAAGCCAGATTGAAGAAAATGATGGATCCTTAACTCAGAATCTAAACCAGCTTCTTCAACCATTCAAGCTGTCTCTGAACGCCAAGTACTCAAAGGCTGTGTTATACCATTTTGAATCTTTCATTAGTCGTTGTCTCTACCAAGACTTTGAGAATTGTGCGTTCCAGAAGAATGGATGCCCGAAATTCTTGGATCCACATAAGGATCGCCAGGCCCATTTCTCATCATTCGTGGCACTTAGGAATCTGAGCTGGAACGTGGTATTGAGAGAGGGGACAAAATATTACAGCAAGGAGTTCAATAAGTTCTGCGACCAAAAAATGAGCTGCATTATCAGTTGTCTAAAATGGAGTCGGGCTTGGTCTGAAGAGCTACTCCAAGCATTCTTTGTTGCTGCAAAATGCATATGGTTACTTCATTTGCTGGCACATTCCTTCAACCCACCGTTGGGAATTCTGAGGGTAGAAGAGAACACGAGTTTTGATGGGCATTACATGGAAGACATGTGTGGGGATAGGCATAGATCACAAGGGCCAAGCAGGGTGAAGATGATGGTGATGCCAGGTTTTTATGTTGGGGGTAGGGTGTTGAGGTGTAAGGTTCTTTGCAGGTACAAGTCTGCAGCCTGATAGGTATTACTGTTGCTGTTGTGCACTTTTTCTGTTATTTGCACTTTCCTGTCCAAAGTCTCTAAATTGCGAAACGAATGTGATCCCACGATTTTTGGTTTTCGAGTTTGTCAAATACATAAATAGGTGTTGGTCTGACTGTGAAAACCACGTTAACCATAATACTGTGTTGCTGTAATAGTAAAGTATGCAGTGCAGTTGAGAGGCAATGACATCAAAACCTGGCCTGGCTAGCCTTCCCGGTTATCAGAAATAGCAAATGAAATGAAATCCACCGCAACATACAGATTGGCTATGAATTATTACTTAGCTTGTTGCTATTAGTATGTCAGTGAAAGAATAAGTAATTGCAGTATGATACAATTATGTGAGGACAAAATGAAAACAATGTTTTTCAGTTTCCAGCCAAAGACATGAAACCGGATACCATGTATATTTATGCCTCATGAGTCATGGCTACCATTAATTTGCATAATGCGATATTATAACGTCACTTGATGGAGCAGTTTTCTTAAGTTGGGTCATCAAGGGACGCTTGCCAGTGCTATAGCAGGATTTTTTTTTCCTTTGAAGTCAATCGATCTAATTTGTCCTTATCTTCGGGATTTCTCTCCTTTCAATAAAGGAAGCACCTGCTACGGGCTTTGGAATATTATGGAGAAATTAAAATGTGTTCTTTTTATTTATAAAAATAAAAATAAAATACATTACTCCTTTATTTAGCTTAAATTACACAAACTTTTTTTCTATTTTAAAAATGTATATAGACCTCACTTGAAATCAAAATACAAGTTACAAAAGCCTCTCTTACATATTTAATATTTCATTTCTATTCATCCAATCGTTAGTTGACCATTAAATTTAGTTATTAAATATTTGTTTTGATCAAAACACCCCATAACAACAATCTTTCAAGTAGGCTAAGTTAGGCTGGATCCTATTCAACACGGTGGGGGGAGGTTGAGTCTAGCAATCATCACGCTAACTAGGGGCGTGTGATAGAACGATAGGGGCTCTTCCACCCTTAACCTTGGTTAAGAGTTCGATCACTGGATATGGAGCAGCGTTAAATTTCCTAGTTAGCGTTCTTGGCCTATCTACCTTACAAAAAATAAAGTGTGGGCGATAGGGCCGGTGGTGTTATCAAGGAGGTGGTGTGAGGTCGGAGGCATGCTGGGAGTGGCTGGACGGGAAGGAAGAGAGTTCGGTGTTGTATGTGTTTTGGGTCAATGAATACGATGTCAAGGGTGCAGATGATGAAGCTGGGGGAGGTGTTGGAGCAGAGCGAAAAGGAATTGCATATCGGAAGTGAGGCCTTCAATAGGGCAGGACAACAATTCGGAATTCAGGGCAAAGGAATGGCTACCCCAAAGGTTCATGGGAGGATGGACGAGTCAGGGATGGGGCTGATAGTCGTAGACTGGGAAATACTGTCCCACAAGGTAGTATCCTCTATCTCGAATCACTGCAGATGGAACTAGGTGTTGAAAGCGTTGATTCATGGGATCCCCATTCAAGGATGGCCCATGGTTGCCGAGCAGTTCTTCAACTGCAAGTTTCTGGAGGAGCCACTGGGCGTGTGCGTGGAGGTGGCCAGGGGCAAGAACAGCGAGGTTCGCCATCATGATATAGCCGTCAAGATTGATGTGACCATGGCCGATCACGGCAAAGGGGACAACTTGAGAAGCCATGCTCATCACCTCAGAGATAAAAACAACCAACGCCCATCGAGATGACCATGCCTTTACGGGCTCTCCTATCCAAGCCCTGCGTCATTTCTTATCCGCTGCTGCCGACACCAACAACCCCATAACTGAATCATAATTAGTGTACGCATTGATTCCTGTATGGATTGGGCGCATCCCCGTATAATCCTACTATGTCGCATTTTGTTTTGTGCTTTCTTTGTCCTTTCGATATCATTTTGTCATAGAAATAATCACCACACTAGTAAGCATTTCATCATATACTAATACTATAGTTCATCGACATTCCGAACAAGAAAAGAAAAGGTCCCATAAAGTGTAAAACTTTAAAGTTTTTGGGGGCAGCTTCGCAGCACGTTTTATCCCCGTAATTAATGGGAGCACCAATTTGCCAGCAATGATGTTTATGTACAAGCAGAAGCCATGCAAACTGACGTGGGAAGGCATGATAATAGTCAGGATGCGCACGAACTCACACCCTCGCTCCACCAAAAGCTAACTGATAAACTGGTAGTCAGAGATCGGACATAGTGCCACCACTTTGGAGGGATATATAGCATTTCCCCTTCTTCTAGAATACAGTCCACAAATTCCAGGTCTTGCACCTTCTGAAACTTCATTTCATCCATATGATCTAAATCGACCTTCAAACATAAATTTTCTAATTAGCATGGAGGCAAGGATTTCAAAACAAATCAATGCGACTATACCTCATTTAAGAAATAACAAAAATTAGATGAACATAAATGAATCGTGCGCGGAAGGTATTTGGTTGTAATAACCAGTTCAAACTTCAAACACGCATAGCCCCATGGCTGCCAGTGCAAACACTCATAAGGGGAAACCATATAAATCATACTTTGAGTCTTAAGAAATATCTTTGGCCATTCAAATAGGGGCGCAGGGAAAATGGTATGCTCCCAGCAAAGACACAGGGAAACTGCCTAGAGTTGGTCAGTTAAATATCTCAATCCCGAGTACCTGGCTGGAATTACAAAGCATGGTTTCCGTGTAGGGGTAAAGTTCCTCAGAAAAAGATGCAGAGTAAAGCCTGATATATTTCTTTCCAACAACCTGCAATCATCAAATGTATTAACGATCCCAGTCATGCTCATAGTGTTACAGCTGTTCAATTATATCTTGAGTTTTTAGATAGCTTTCAAGCCAGTAAAAAGAAATCCAAACAGGATATGAATACGCAGTGTCTTGGGAGGTGTAGAAATTTGACAAAAAAAAAATTATATTGAAACGGTGCTAAGATTAAGAGAATCGTTTTCATGTTTGACTTGAGACATTATTTAAAATTTTTAAACTTAATGATGGAAACAAATCCATGCACACTACATCGAAGTTGTTGATATAAATTAGATTAATAACAATCGTTTAACCATGAAGCATATATACGTTAGAAAAGATCTATCTCCGTGTCTAAACCATAAAAAAAAAAGAAAAACTTGTTTGGTATTAACAAGGTGCGACATTGTGACGTTCTGTTCTGTGTGCGTCCATACTTCTTGGGCCTTTATTTGGAAAGGTTTTAGCAACATTTGCCAAGAAATTAAATTGTCAAGGCTATCATGACAACCACTGTCATCCACATATATAAATTAGAATTTAGATACAATTTCATTTAGTTAAAATCATGGAGATTTAACAGTAACAGTTTTTCAAAACGGCACTGCAACATTATCTCTCAATAAATATTTACCCAAGTGAATCTGGTCAAAAAAGTGAGAATAGGTAACATAGCAACAATAAATTGAAGTAGCAGAAAATTGTAAAAGTTTTATTTCACAAATTTTTTAAAGAATAGTAGAGCCGAGTTACCTGTGCTAATATATTATGGTGTGGATCATGGTGTAATGGTGTTACAGTCCCAGCTGGACCAAACCAAGCATTGACAGATCTAAGCTCACCCCCGTCAGTAAAACAATAGTCTGGTATACAAATATCTTTTCGAAGCTCAGTTATCTGTCATGCCAATAACATCAGTAACTAAGAGCAGCACGAGGCCTGCACTTGCATACGAAAACTACAAAGTAGGAAATGCAAAGGGAATAAGCTATATAATATAAACCTGATCTGAAGGTGAAAAAAAAAACCTGATCAAATAATGGATGCTGAGCAAGATATGTAGGACCCCAAGATGAGCAACCAGGAGACTCAATCCGCTGAAGAAACTCAGAGAATGTAATCAGCTCTTGCTTCCACTCTGCACATAAGTAGTTATTCCCAACCTGTAAAGCAAGCCAACGTTACCCTTTCCATCAAATAATTATTCACTGACAGACATAGTACTCCCTTTGTCCTAAATATATAAGAGCCAATTGACTATATTTTGAAAAAATTAAGAAAACTAAATAAGTTACTTGAACATATCATATAATGTGTATCATGAGATTATATATTAGTTTATAAGTCACACAAGACAGACATAGTGCTCCCTTTGTCCTAAATATATAAGAGCCAATTGATTATATTTTGGAAAAATTAAGAAAACTAAATAAGTTACTTAAACATATCATATAGTGTGTATCATGAGATTATATATTAGTTTATAAGTCACACAAGTTAGTTAAATTATAAATATAAGTACTTTAAAGTAATTAATTTAGCTTTCTTAGCCTTTCTAAAAAAAGTCAATTGAGACTTATATTTAGGACTAAAGGTAGTATAAATTATTTTTTGCCCCAAAATATACCTGTATATTAAGATTAACAAAAAAATTATTTAATCCCAAAAATATACATGCACGTTGAGAACAACATGGGAAGTTAATTTACAGTTTGGCAATTGTAGTTATGGTAAGTTTCATGCAAAATGCAAAGGACTGTATTTTCAGAAAGGGGAAAAGGGACTTTCCTTCTATCACACTCTCGTGTCAAAAGAAATCAAACAAATGCAACTGCTCCCTCATGCACTACCTTTGTTTTTTAAGGGAGAGGAAGTGCATTTTTTAAATTAACAAAAGTAAACAATTAGAGTAATTACCTCAACTGGAATTGTGCGGTCCCCTGCAACTCTTTTCAAATAATCTTTGTTGTTCCATTTTGCCTTGGCTGGCCAGTGATCCATACAATCGCTGATAATAACTGGCAAACGAGGCAGGTAATAGTCTTTTAGAAATCTTTCCAATGACAGAGCTGACTTCTTCATTACAGTTTTACTGGAGAAGGACTTAAAAGGTAGAAATTGGACCGCCTACAAGTGTAAAAAGCTATAGCATAAACATTAGAAGGGCCCTGCAATGTGGTGGTAATCACCTCATTCAAATTTAACATTATGAGCACAATTAGAGAAGAGAAACAAATTTAAAAGTAGAAGCCTAAAATTTCAACATTGATATATTATTATTTTGTATCAGATTGGAACCAAGGGTGATACTATTTGTTTTTCCGGAAAACAAAGTTCGGATTCTGACATAAACAATGATGAAATTTCTATTACATCCAAGTTCTTGTACACTACTTCAAAATTAAGTTTGAAGGGACCAGATATGCGTTATTATCCCTAATAAAAGGTCGTGTGCGAGCTGAAAGATAATGTCAAGTGAGAATTGACCATTGATCAACTTCTCAAATTTTGCCAGACAAACAATTCACGATGACATTATTCTATAAAAAGGAACAACAACAAAATACAGTTGATCATCCAAACAAGTAATTAACGTCAAGATGGAGCATATCTCGAAACTATATTATATTGTTCATCAGGCTTCACCAATACACAGCCAAAATCTTCATTAAGTTAGAAAGAGGTGCAGACCTCACCTCAGCTTTATTAAGTTGCTGACTGACAAGCGGATGCTCATGCTTCTCCAAACCTCCACAGCAATTTTCAGAAAATCCAATGTTAGAAACCTTCACCGAAACTTCCTCAATAGCAGAGTCCAAGTCCTTCCTTAAAAGCATCCCTCCCATGATCAGACCCATATCCAAAGACCTGAGGGCCTCCCTGAACTCACCAATTCTATAATGGCACTTGGCCACGAGGAGGCAAGCCATGGAATATGCATCACGCCACACCGGGAGGACAGAGTGCCAGGGCCCCGAGTGAAGCTGCTCCCATGCCATCTCACGAGCCGCTTCAGCAGCGCGAAAGTCACCGGCGGCCGCCAGGAACGCCATCCTGACATAAGCATAGCCTCCGTGCTCGGAAATGGAATGAATAAGCCCCGAAGACTCCCTGTCTAATGTCGGAGTGTGAAGGTCAGCAGACTCAAGGCCGGACATGGGGGACGCTCCGGTCGTTGAGGACATCAGTAGCTTGCGGCGGTATAATAAACAAGAGTGAAGAGCCCGTGAGATATTTCTTCTGTATCTTGCAAAAAGCGAAAAAGATCCAACCCCTAACCCCGACCGATATATTTAGGAAAATTTGTATCGAGTTCTTAAATAAATCACTTTATGTCAAATAGATGATGCGTAGAAAATTTATTATTGTCAGAATCAAGAGTTGTTAATATATCCTTTAGGACTGTTAATAATAACTTAGGGGCTATATTAACAACCATAGAGTTGTTAATTGAAAATTGACAATAATAAATTTCTTAGCTTGGGATTTGTATATTTTTTTACGGGATTTATTTAACGTATATTTCTTTATTTAGGACCTAAGTGTAATTTTCCCTATATTTAGCTTGTTTATTATAATTTATTTAGGGTAAATAAAATCTTATGCATAAAGTATGAGAAAGACCCCTCTCATATACTTACTTCGTACTCCGTAAATAAGATATTATTATCTCTAAATAAGTTATTCCAAACAAGCACATTATCTTCTGCCTCCCCTGTACGAAGATTCTAGATTAAGCCCATGGATTTATAATTTGTGGGAATTACTGGGAGAATGAGAATTGAGGATCATGGAAAATGGAAATGACAGTTTCGTACCACAAATTGTCAAAATGGCAGTCAAGACCCAAAGTCTGCCATGACACAAGTCTTTGATTGACATAAATTTTATGGAAAATTTTAATCTAATACCATTTAAAATTCCAAAATTAAAAAATGCCTATTAACATTTCAAAAAGATACTAAAGTATCATTGATCAAATTGAGTTTTGTAAATGTGACAGAGGAGAAAGAGAGATAGTGATCATGATAGATTTAGTAATCTCATTATGAGATTTGTTATTTCTGCCGATGTTCATGTAAGTGTCAAATATTTCTCTCATCTGTCACTGTGCAACAGTATGTGTCAGTGTCAATGTCAGATGAAGGGGGAGAGAGAGTGATCAGGATAGACTTGATAATCCCATTACGAGTCTTGGTAATCCCATTACGAATCTTATTATTTATACTACTATTTATATAAACTAATTTAGAAAACTCAATTTGGTCAACGGTATTTTAGTGCCTTTTTGAAATGTTAACAGACCTTTTTGAGTTTTGAAATTTTAGAAGGTATTTTATTGAATCTTCTCTAAATTTTAAGAGTAAAATGAGTGGAACGCCGCCAAAATCTACATCATTAACAACTGAATAAGGAGGCGTAAAAATTGATGAAAGTTACATTAAATAGAGTTTAGGTATAAAAATATATATGGGATTTTTCCAAGCCCACCCAATGTTTTTTTAAAAGAAAAAAATAATTATGAACTTTTAAAATATATACAAAAATACTTAGTTTTAATTTTCTTAAGGGTTAATGTGCAAAATAACGCATGTAATTTTCTCAAAAGTACACCAGACACTAATATTTTTATTAAGGATAAAAATAACTATGAACTTCTAAAATATGTGCAAAAATATATATTGACTGCTAGTTGATATTATATTTGAATTTTTTGACTAAAATGGTAACGTCATGATTAATAAACAACCTAAAATAATAATTTGATAACTATGAAAGGAAAATTAATTTCTCCTCAACTCTTTATCTCCACCTAACCCTTCCTCTCCCCTCCTTCTCTCTTGAGAAAGAAGTGATGAGGTGCAGATAAAGGGTTATGGGGCAATTACATTTTCCACCTAGTCAGTAAATTATTATTTGAAGTAACAGAAATGCTTACATACTTTAAAAGTACAATGTCACTCAAAAACTCTCCATTGAAAACAAAATAACTCATATAATTTTAATCATAGTTGGTTAATGACTTATAAACAAAATTATATTTTACCTTGATTTTAAGATAAAAACATCTTAATTAAAAAACTAATACAAAATTATCAACCAATATTTTTCCTAGAAACAATATAAGATTTAATTTTTTTCATATGGGTCACAATGAACTAGGATTAAAATTATCTAAGTTATTATATTTTCCTTAGATAGAGTTCAGAATGACGTGGTGCTTCTAGAGTTATGCAAGTATTTCTCTCAAAGGTGTTTCTTAATCATCCATGTCATCCAAAATGTCACTATTTTCAATTAAAAAAAATCAAACAAATAATCAACTAATGATCAATGTGTTTTTGCACCAATTTTGGAAGTTCATTGTTATGTTTGTCCCTCAAAATATATTTGTGTCAAATGTACTTTGAGAAAAATCTCATACATATTTTTATACATTGTCCCTTAAAAAATTCAAATTAACAGTCAACGTCTATTCTCTATTTTAAAAGTGCATAGTTACTTTTACCCTTTTAAAAAAAGCATTTGGTGTTGGGCATTTATTTTAGAAAAATCCAATATGTATTTTTGCACCTAACTCTGTTAAATATTGTCTTGATAATTTCACTCGACCAAGAGATATCTTGAACACAAAGCCAAGTGATAGTTGGCAACTGAGATGAGACTTGAATGGCCAGGGGTAATCAGTGACTAGGCTGTTAGACCTCATATACAAAGGAAGTCAAGTATTGGCAACCTGTTGCGGAGACCCAAGACCTCCTCTTTGTTTACAGGGGAATGAATAAGAAGCAAGACAAATCTTCACCTCAGCCCCAGTGCCCACGCTTCATATCCCTTCCTCACTCAAATCTGAGCCACCACTACATTCGCATCAAACAAAGTCGCCAGTTACCCACATTGTGCATGAGCCAGGTTATTAACGGAAAAATCGGCTTGACGGGGAAGCTAGATATCATTTATCACAATTTTTATAGCAGAAGGCAAATACAGATAGGCGTCAAAACATAAAGATGGGATGCAAGAAATATTCTCTTGAAAAACATGCGTACCAGCGTACTGTTGTCACGTAGGAAAAAATAGAGGAAGAAAGCCATGGATTTTTATTAAAATTGGAGGTGCTTATATTAGTGTTTATACAACAAAATGACTAACTGATGTGAAACTCTGGCAACAATCAATGACAATAAAACGGTACAACTATATCACATATTCATGCTCTCATTCTACCCGCTCTGTAAATTTATGACATGTTACATTAAGATTCTCACTTTTCAAATCGAACAGCACACTGATACTGATCAGGGAATCTTCACCCAGCAGAACAATTTACTGCTAGAATTTGAAGTTCCTGGAAAAGGATGAGGGGCAAGAAACAAAACTAGAACAAGTCATCCTACTTTGGGTTAATTTGGGAAATTTGACGAGAACAGCACTTAAAATCTCTGCACCAAGTCCCTAATTTTAATATCTATGCCCCAAAGTACTGCATCATTTCATCATCACCCAAGATATCATCAAGATCAAACGGTGGAGTGCTGAGCCCTCCAAAATCTAATGACAGGCCATGGATTGGCGATCCAAGGAAAGGGTTTTCCATAGGTCTTTCTAGCTCATTTTGAAACGTATCTTTCACATAATACTGTAAGTCTACTCCAGTAATCTCACCCCCTTTCATATGTACAGCTGCCATATGAGCCGCATCATTCCCTTGCCTAAACAGTTCACCATTTCCAGATTGCAGTAGCTGCCCTTCATAATTAGGCCTGAATCCTACTGCTGAATCATAAGCAGTACAAGTATCTTGATTATGTGCATCAGGATTTTGCACTGCGTCATAGTGCAATGGTCTTCCATTCATATGCATACTTTCTGAAGAAATTATAGTGTTTGAATTCAGGTAAGGGTATTGACCAAATTCATGACCTGGTATTTGAGTTGTCACCTCAAGACCTTTCTCCATGGGTGTCAGAGCAGAATCTGTCTCATTGACCTGTTCATTTCCATATATTTGGATTTCAGTTACTGGTACTTCCTTCTGGTTCTTACTCAGCAGAGTTATAGGCTCGACATGTAAGGCTTCATTTTGAGATGAAGTAGGCATTTGGTCAGAGGCACTTGATACCAAACGGGCTTTTTTCTTCCTGCGTTGCTTCTCCAGTCGCTCTTTATCTTGGACACGATCAGGACTTGTCCTGCGTTTATCTAATGACTCAATATCCGTCAAATGATTTTTCCTATTATCTTTAGAAGAAACAGAACCGGCACCATCATCAGCACCGTCAACATCATAGTTGCTATCACTGCTAGCCAGCCCTTGCTTAGCTTCAACTGGTACACCAGGCTGCGTTTTAGTTATTCCAGATGAACCATTATCACTACTAGGCTGCCTAATGAGAGCTTCTTCTCGACCCAATACCCCTAACCAAATAGCACTTTCCTTTGCTGTCATCTTATCCTGCAAACACTTCGACTGGCGGACATGTCTCCTTATTTTTGCAATGTTTGGTGACATGTGCTTTATAACTGCAGTTAACACTCCAACTTTCCACATCTTCTTTAAATCATGTGGCTTCTTATAAGGAGGACTCTGACTGTGAGGTAGGCCTAATTGTACCCACCAATCTTCATTCCCAGTTGGCCACCAAGGCGGAGGAACACCCTTTTCCAATGGATACTTCCGCTGAGGAGGATCACAATGTTGCATCAGGGAAGATAGAAGTGACCCAAGCGTTGCATCTTGCAGGTCCTGGAGAATGCTATGTGAGATTCCATTTTGTTTGTTGTCAGCCTCACTCAAAGCAAGACACTCTGCTTCATACTTGGCAATAGCTGCAGGACCATTTTTATCAAATTTTACCTTCTCTTTCCACCAAGCTCTAATGTTATCTGAAGCACCACTCACAGGCTTTCCCTTCTCAGGAATAATTCCATACACAAACCCACGGGCTTTACAGACTTCCATAAGCTTCAGCATATACTTAAGGATCCCATCTTGCGCTCTGGACATTTTTTTCCTGCGGGCTTGATCAGAGGTTTGATTGGACTTCTGCTTCTCTGCAATCTGCAGCGCAGCCACCTTCTGTCTTTCCTTGATCCTTTTGAGTTTGATGCGATCCTTCATCATCCGTTTCTCCAATTCCTCTGGTTCAATCTCTTCATCGCTGACATCTTTCTCCGCTATGATTTCGCATCCAATGTCATCAGCTTCTATGTCGGAACTGTAGGTCAAACGTGTCACCAAATATCAGAAGATTCTTCACTGAATTAAGTACGAAAGATTCTCAGCCTGGCTGCTGAGAGTGTCTATTGAAATGAAACATGGAACGGATTTGGGACCCACAAATTAAAAGGGCTATCTTGAATTGCTCTCCAAAGACAGACCTGAACTTATATAGAATGTTCATTGTGACAAATGGAAATGAGTCAAGAGTGAACTCTTCTAGTATAAGAAAAATAACGATTAACACTCGAAATTTCAACCCTTTCCCCATATCGTTTCTCAGATAATTGCTTGAAATTATCATAAAATTGTCAATGTCCTTTATGGAAACAGAAACCTTGCGAGTATCAGGGCACACTCATCGCAACCAAAATATAACAAAACTTAAAAGCTGTTCAAACTGTTGTTTTGAATGAATCCATATGTCCTGTGAACTTCAAAGAGCAAGCAAACAATTGTCCCAAACATACAATTTGTATAAAAGAAAAGACAAAGTATAGCGTGAAAAATTTGAACAGAAATATAAGAAACTTAAAAAATAGAACAATAGGAACGAAACTGAAACTTGAAACAAAATAAATAGCCATTGCTCATACCCCACGTCAACTCCAATTTCTTGAATTTCACCCATAGTCGAACCGTTTACAGCGTCCCGATTATGAGAATCGAAGGGGGCGATGCGAGAGGGAAGAGAATCCACCTAAAAATATGAAGTGCCCGGACAGGGTTTTGGCAATTGATTTTGCGGGCAAATCCGAAGGAAATTGAACGCTCCGCTGCTGCAACAGGAAAAGTGGTTTTGGTTTAGAGACGGAGATTGGAGAAAGAGGAGGGAGATGCCAAACCTCATACGACAATTTGAGGGATCAGAAAATCACATCGGACTCGGAGGCCTCAAGATCCCCTACAGCGCGCCACTTGCTTTCTACGGTGGATCCTCACATGCTAATTTTGCCCAATACGTTAAACCCAATTTTGATTTAGACTCTATCTCCTTGGTTTGAGGGAGGGAGAGCATGTAATCTTATTTGATTTGTTAGAGGGGAAGGGAGGAGAGTGGAGCTTTAGTTTGGTTTAAGAGGAGAGGGGTGGGAATAACATATTTACTATTTTACCCTTACATATAATTTCATGCTTTTATACTTATATGTTAAATTAGTTTACATTTAGTTTCCAACTAAGTTATTTAATTATTTCTTTGCCTTCAAATTATTTAATTAATACTACAATATGTTTATAAAAAAAATTCAACAATTAATATAATAAATATTTAAAAAA
>JBAGKO010000009.1:4722319-4737162 GCA_037177275.1 Acacia concinna
ATATGTAACAAATTTGTAGTGGTTTTGGGTCAAACCGCTACAAATGTTGAATTTTGTAGCGGCGTTTTTTAACCGCTACAACATAGCTTTTTTTTTTTTTGTAGTGGTGGCTATATGAATATTAATTGATGCCAAAAAAAATCCAAGTAAAAATTTATTCATCCTTATCAATTCACTTTTACTTTTTTTTTTCAGACTATAATAAATGCAACGTGATTCACTACTCCTGCCATAATCCACATTATTGAGTATATTGATTTTTATTTCACTCAAAATGACTAACATTCTACTTATCGAAAAAAAATTATACTAACATTCTTAAAATTAATTGTCATATCCTTCTCTTATAATCCGTTTCACATTTATGCATTTGGTCTCAAACTTAACTGTAAACCAAGTTAGATGGAATAAAATAATCCAAATTGTACATCAAGAACAATATCGGGAGAAACACACCAATCTAGGGTTTCTTTGATAAAATAGTTGATGATGAAATCGTTTGGTAGCCATACGAATCAGTTGAGATGTAACAATTGATTTTAGAGTATTGCTCACAGAGATATGAAATTTGGCTTGCCTCTGTGCCATTAATATGCTTTAATATCATAGAATGACATTATCATGATCGTGTACTGTGACAGTTTAGTCGTGAATAACCAATTCCCGCCCCACCAATGTATTTATCAAGCTTCCACACAATGCAACTATGGGGTTGAACAAGCACAAATTGGATTGAGAAATACTCTAAATTTATTGATGCATGGAATGCGTGGTTACATGCTATTGTTAATGCTTCAATAGCACATGATCATCTTCAAAGGATGTCTAAATACATGCAATAGTATTGGTGACGTACGAGATGATGGTTTCATCAAACTACTAGTGATACTAGTTGTGCAATTAGTTTTCCTTTTTCTTTCCATCAATATATGCTTTTTTCTTTATATCAAAAGTGTTATAACCCCATACCTTATTATTTATTTTAGGCTGACATAGCAGATGATCGAGTTATATAGGCTAACAATCAATACTCATGTGACATGCTCGGATTGTATTGATTATCAAGATAGAGTTACTTGCGACTAAAGAAACACATTGCTTTCACTTAGAGAACAACGATTTGACATTACTTCTTAACCTATTCCTCCAAGTGGGTTGCCTAAGCCACAAATTCCTCAAGAAATGCTAAGTAGGCGACGTCATGGTTACTTGTCTACCCAATTATTTGTTGTGGATGACAATGTTACAGACCAAGTCCATCTTTATTACGTGTCACCGTCACCATCATCCCATCATGAAACCCTTTCCGGCTCATCTAATCCCTTCAATTTCAGCCATTCACATTTTTATTTGATAATTATGCATTATTTTTGGCTAAATACAATATTTATACTTTTAAGCAAAGTGAGTCGCCAAATTCATCATTTGCTACTCCTAGACAGCCCGTTAGTTTAAATGAATAGCCATGGTTTGATTTAAATGCATCAAATACACAAATAAATGAAACAGTTCAACCTAAAAAAATTGATGTGCAACAACAACAACGGTCACGGCGTCCGCAGACAAGAACTAGACGTGGTACATGAAGTCACTATCTATAGGTTTTTTTAATTTTATTTATGTATTTTGTAATAATATTTGTATCATTGTGTAATAATAATAATAATAATAATAATAATAATAATAATAATAATAATAATTATTATTATTATTATTATTATTATTATTGAACAATAATAGTATTATTATATAACAACTTTGAAAACACAAATTTATGCCTGTCTATATGATTATATTCTGTTCATTGGTGTATTATACATTGTGTCATGATATATTCATGACATTGTTTATGGGAAATCATTTGGTACAGAAAGTTAACTTAGTATATTTGGAGGAAGTTCTTGAACCATTGGGCGGAGAGCTTGAGGTATCTTAGATTGCCATGTTTATAATCCACAAAGTTGATCCCAAAACGCACGGTGTAACCACTGGCCCATTCGAAGTTGTCAAGTAATGACCACGCAAAATATCCTTTTACATTGACGCCGTCCCTTGCAAGAGTAAAATTATATTAACTTAAATAGGGCGGGACAGATAATCATCAATGGCTTTCTGCTAATGAATTCATTGAGAAGGAAGCTATATACTTACTTAATTATTGCAGATTGAAGATAATAAAGATGACGAAAATAGTAATCAATTCTAAAAGTATCCAGGAGGGCCTCTTCCAATGTTAGTGTTGGATCATTGAACTCGTCTATGCCTATAATATAAATAAATAATTAACATCAAATATATATGCAGATGGAATGCATTCAATATACATATATAGAATAAAATTAATTAGAGTATATATGTGTGTGTGTGTGTGTGTACCGTTTTCAGTGATGTAAATTAAAGGATTGTTGTACTTAGCCTTGACATATAGCAGCAGGTCTCTAATTCCTCGGGGATAAACATATAACCAATCAGATGCAGCCTGCAGGTGTAGACATAATTAAATGCATACGGCTTGAATTTAATGACTTATACGTACACACTAACTAAGCAAATAGAAGAACTACATATATAGGCAGGTACCCTCGGACCAATGGGAATTCCGTTACGCTCGGCTGCCATGGAATTGAATTTAATTAGTAACACAATAAATATATTGATTAAGTAAATACTACATATGTATATATGCGCGCACACACACACAAGTAATTAAGTCAATAAGTAGAGGTAGTAATTAATTAATTAAGAATGAGACATACTTGTAAGATTGACGTGAGAATCAGATTGATAGGAGGGTGAGGCATTGGAAATGGAAGGTGCATGGGCAGCGTAACGAGCAGTGTAGTAGTTAAGGCCAAGAAAGTCGAAAGAGCCTTTAACAAGTTTGGATTCTTTGCTTGAAAACTTTGGCAATCGCCTTCCCACTAACGCTCTCATGCTCTCTGGGTACTCTCCTTCTGTCAACGGTCCCAAAAACCTGCACATGGTGGAACAATCCAACTGAGAATACTAGCCATCTAGCTAGGATTTGATATTATATACCCCTTTAATCCTAATTATTAGGACATGTTGACTTTTTAAAAGAAATTAAGGATAATAGTAATTATTAAAATATAATCTCATTTTTCAAAAATACTCTTAATTTTCCTCATACTCCCTCCATCCTAATCACCACATACCATAGAAAACCAGACACTCCCTCACCATTTGGGATGTGTGTTAGGTTAAATAGAATATGGATGCATGGAGTGCGCTGTAAGCTATGAAGATACAAATGAAGTGGAGAAAACGCAGTTGTTCGATCCATTTGAGACTTCACATTCTTACAATCTCTGATCATCATCATTTTGTTCCAAGACTTGTAATTTTCAGGTTAAGGGGTATTGATAAGGACAGTTTAAAAAAAAGAGATAAAATATGGGGACAATGTAGATAAGAGACTTATATTTAAGACTAAATTAAATTTTTAATGGGCCTGTAATTATGACCGGAGGGAGTATTTTGGCATCTATCATCAATATATAATACCATCCAAACATGAAATCAACAGCTCGTGCAGCAGCATTTTGATCGAACTTATTCTTGTCTGACAAGGGCATGAACCAGTGGGCCACCAGAGTTATGCCTATCACACCCTTTTGAGATGCCTGAAACTTAGATTTATAGATGTGGACGGCAGAGGCATGAGAAAGAAGGAGGTGGTGAGCAACGAGATAGGGCTCGGTGGAGGAATCACCGCCGGTACAGTTCAGACGGAGCCCAGCAGAACATCGACCCGGTGCATGCAGTCCCGTCGCATACCCGTTGTTGCTGTAAGTCCATGGCTCGTTCAATGTTATCCAATGCTTCACTCTGTCTCCGAACTCCTTGAAGCATACTTGCGCGTACTCACCATAGTCCTTCCTGCTCCATCATTCAATATAATATAATATAATATTCATTAATCCCTTCATATTAATTAAGTTTTCAATAATTTCCATTTCTTTTTCACTCACACTATGTCTGAGCTCAAGAAGCCACCGTACTCATCCTCTAAGGCTTGTGGAAGATCCCAATGGAACAGCGTTACAAATGGTATTAAACCTGCACCCATCCCTCAGTTTTTGCCCATTATTAATATCACCCACACACATACATAGACATTCTACAAATAAATTACTAATAAAACATAATTAAGTAGCCATCAATGTAAATAAAAATTAGGGAAAATTGCATTTAGATCCCAAGTAAGGGAATTTACGTCAAAGATGTCCTGTGAAATCGCGTATTTACAGTGAAGTCTCGTAGAGTTGTTAATAATGCTTATAAAGTTGTTAATGACAACTCCATGGTAACCTTTGGGATTGTTGATTGGGATTTTACTGCAATTACGCGATTTTATGGGACATTTTTTATGTAAATTTCTTTATTTAGGACCTCAATGCAATTTTTCCTAAAAATTAGTTCGCTCCTCACCCTTAGCCAGTAGCTCATTGATGAGGTTGTTGTAATATTTGATTCCCTCTTGGTTTATACCTCCACTCAACTTCCCCTCTGAGGACACACAGTAATAACAAATAATAATTAAATAAGAATCCATCTATCCATCGAGATCGTCTAATTAATAAAAAAATCTGCATAGTGTTCGAGTCATAATAAGAGAACTTTAAAATTTGACTTACTTGGCAGGATTCTTGACCAAGAAATCGAAAATCTGTAAGCATCTAAATTCATGTATTTCATGATTCCAACATCCTCCTATATGTATCATGTCAAAAAATATGGACAACGGTTATATAAAATACATACAATATAATACCAAATATATAGCCCAATTTCAAGATGATCGAATTCTTGCTATTTTATTTGTAGTTAATCATCAATTCAAAACAGTGGCACGGCCTCCCACTGTGTATACATAGTATGGTTCTTGTTAAATAATGTAGGCAGAAATTTGAATTATATATATTAAAATGTATTACGTTTGAATCCTAATTTGACCTATGAGACAGGCTCAAACTCATACCTTATACCGATGATATTCGTCGGTAGCTACGTCTCCGTTGCTGCGATCCAATATCTTTTCTGCAAACCAACCAGTGAATTAATTTGAAAAACAAAAACGTTCGTGATTAATTATATTAATTCATTTGTAGGCACACATATAAGTGATAACTACCATTCCATGGTTGTAAAATTAAAGCCACGCCAGCGAGAAGAGGTGGGATGAGTCATTTTTGGCAGTTGTGATCTATATTAATTATATTTTGGGGTATATATATATTCTCCTCATCATAATTAATTAGTAATATGTGGTATCTATATCCTCCTGAGTATATGCACATATATATTCAAAGTGCTGTAGTTTTGACAAAAAATTTAATTTGTCTTTCGCACAGCATATCCCACTACTATCAACACCTTACCCATAATAATGTTAATCAAAATAAAGAAGAGATGAGGAGAGGGAGATACCTGGGTATTTGTGGGTGAAACTATCCCATATGCTAGGTCCTCTACCTCCTTCCTTTGCGCCACCTTCGTACTGCGTGCGAGCGAGTGTGTGTGTGTGTGTATATATATATATCAGTAATAAAGAGTAAAGACACACAGACGCGCGCAGAGTCATGGATGTATGTATGTATGTGAAGAATAAGTGGTTGTTAGTCATTGATATAGAAGAAGTAAAGAATAGGAGGAGGAGGTTATGCCGTAACTGTAGCAGAAGGGATGGAGGTACCTGGTAGGAGGCAGAGGCGGTGCCGAAAATGAAGGCCGGCGGGAAGGAGCGTCGATTGAGAGAGGATACACCATTAAGAAGCTCATGATGTTGACGTTGAGGTTCACTAAAACTTGTGTTTGTTGATGAGCTTCCAACACTTATCACTGCCCACACCAACACCAATACTGTTACCGTTACCGTTACCTTGACCTTTACTACCAACTTCTTCATCTTCTTCTTCTTCTTCATCATCCTCCTCCTCCTCCTCCTCCTATATATCTATCTCTATGGTATTCCCTTCTCCTTCTTCTCCTTCTCCTTCATCTATCCATATATACGCGAACACAGCAGAAGCTCAATATACTACCTGTATAGGATGACGTGTATTTATCACTATTACTCATCCAATTTTAATTACAAGATTCACTTAACTTTTTCGGAGAATTTTAAGAAAAATAATTACATTACTTTAAAGTATTAAAATTTATTATTTTTTAAAAAATATTTTGTTTCACTTATGAACTAATGTATAATATAATAAAATGTAGCATATGATATGATTAAATAACTTATTTCACTTCCTTAGTTTTTTTAAAAGCAGTCAAATAAATCTTATAATTAAAATCAAAAGTAGTATATCATATCCCCACATCCTCCTAATAATAACGTGCTTCATATATATTACCCAATACACTATTTTGTAATTTAAATCCTATGTATGATTTCAATTTCACTCGAATTATTTGAAATTAATTAAGTGGCTAGCTACTGGCACCCACCTCAATACACCATTTTTTCCACACCTGCTTGATCAAAACTAGTATCTTTTTTTTTCAAAAAAAAATCATTTTAATAAGAAATAGCAATCCATTCATCACATTATCCCGCTAATATTTCATTGAGCGAGCTTGTTATGCTCCTGATTCTATTGGATTGTCTGTTTTGTAGTAATTCCTGCGCCACTGGGGCTCTGGTTGATAGCTCTGGTTGTACGTTGAAAATTAGAAGCAATATATATTCAATTTTTCAGAAAATAATGATAATCCGCTTGTTTTATTTATCAAAAAAAATCTGAAAATTCCTAGAGAAGTAGGTTTTATACTTTCCTCACAATTAATTAATCAAGGGAATACTTTGCTAAACAGAACTTACGTATATATTTTTAAACTTATTATTCAGAATTATGGAATAAAATTCAATTAAATGACTATTTTTTGCATTTAATACTAACAAATATTATATTCATTTTAATAAACAAATAATTTGGAAATTCCCAACAATTAAAAAAAAAAAAACAACAACAACAAGCAAATCAACTATAAACTTGTCGAGAATCTAGTCTTTTGAAATTTTTGATCAATCAAATCAAAACGAACCTTGACTTCTCCTCAGCATCAGTTGCTGTGTGATGATTAATCCTACAAAAAAAAAAAGAGATAAACTTATTTTATGGAAAAATAAAAAATTACCGACATAATTTGCAAATAACTCATTAGTTCGGGTGTCAGTTTTTTTTTTTTCACGTTACAAAAAAGTTTAAGAAATATTACAAGATAAAAATACCTAAGTATTTAATTAATTAATTTTATACTAAGTAATATTTATATTGTCGTGTTAATTACATGGCATGGTACCATTCGTAGAATCATTTCAAGCTTTTGAACCAGAACGTGCATGACATAAAACGTTGACGGAGACAAAAATAAACCTCCAACAATGAAAAATATGGACGTAACTCACGTCCTCCGCTTTATTTGATGAAAGTGTCCATATGGCTTATCCTGCATTTTTCGTTTTTATCTAATCGGACATCTGACCTAAAAAATACAAGAAAGGCCAGAGGTGTCCTCGCCGGGCACAAACGATAGCTTTCTATTTGTTTTTTTTAGGCCTATAACGTTATTTAATTGTTATGATGTAATCAATTTATGATAGAGCTTGATATATTATAATAAAAATAAATGAAAAATAAATTTCGAGCACCAGAGGTGTGCCTTTTGGCCCACAGCATAATTGTTTTTGTTGCCAGGAGCTTTATTAATTAATTAGTTGTTCGATTATTGATGCATATTAAACTAGCCACCCAAACAAATTAACGCTGATGATGAGGAGATGTTGTCAAATACTATACATGTCAACGTCAAACGTGGCGTGAATGTTTGATTTTTCAAAATGATTGAGCTTCTAAAAAAGTCATAAAATCTTGGGAAAATGACTCTTAAGTTTCAAGAAACAAACATAATTATTAAAAAGTCCCACCAATTTTAGCCTCTTACCAAACAGTCTCAAGGTAGAAAGTGAAAAATTAACAACTTAGTAACGGGTTTTAACAACTCCATTTCAACATTACTAAAAAGTCTCATCCTAATTTTATCTCTTACCAAAAAGTCCCAAGGTCACAAGAGAAAATTAACAACTTAGCAGCTGAAATTGACAATTTAGTAAGCCCAATTTACAACTTTAACAGCAGGTTTTAACAACTCTATTCCAACATTTTAATAATTATCACTTGGGCATTGTTAAAAATGTTGGAACGAAGTTGTTAAAACCCGCTGTTAAAGTTGTAAATTGAGCCTACTAAGTTGTCAATTCTAGCTGCTAAGTTGTTAATTTTCTCTTGGGACCTTGAGACTTTTTAATAATTATGTTTGGTGGGACTTTTTAATAATTATATTTGTTCCTTGGGACTTAAGAGTCATTTTCCCTAAAATCTTTAGTGTTATATTTTCATCATATTTCTCTAATCTTAACCTTTCATTTAATTTAATGTCAGAAATTACCACTCATTCTCACCCACTTGCTAAAAACATGGTGACTTGCTAAAATAAATGAAATTTTTTATTATTAAATTAAATATCATTTCACTTAATTTATAATAAAAGATTATGAGATAAGATTTATCTTAAAAAATCAGAACCTATTTATGAAAAAAGATTATGGAAGCCGAAATAAAATAAAAGATAACTTTGTTAAAATCATGGAGACTTGCTAAAATAAATAAATAAAATTTTATATCTAAATAAAACAAAGATAAAAAAAAAGATCAATTCCGTAATGAATTATTTCTCAAATGTATTTGATATTCATGATTAATAAAATGAGATCAAGATAGTTTGAATAATGGGTGAAATTTGTCAAGACGTGCTAGAGAAAATGGGAAGAAATGTTGTTCAAGCAAAATTCATGTTTTAGAAAACTGATCAGAGGCTGGCAAAAGTTTTTCCTCCCCTAATTTTATTTTCACTTTTGTTCGCATTGGATGATTACACCAGCAAATTAATCTTTTATGATAAAAATGGCTTCCACAATTGTTTATTACAAATTTGTTCAAATGATTTTTTTTATAATAACTTAGTTTTTATAATTTTAGCAATATACTATGACTCCAAGTTGAAAAATAATTCTATACATTACAGTGTTCTATTATCTTTATTTTATTTTGATATAAAAAGGTTTAAGTCTCCATGATTTTAGCAAGTGAAGTTTTATTATACTCCATAATATTTTTTCATAAACTGCTTCAAATTTTTTTTGATAAATTTGATCGCATAATTTTTTATTATAAATTAATTTAAATAATATTTAATTGAATAATGAAAAAAATTTCTTTATTTTAACACGTCTCCATGGTTTTAGCAAATAGGTAGGCATGAAGAGTAATTTCTGATGATAGATTAAATGAAGGGTTGAGATTAGATGGAATAGGATGAAAATAGATCGTAGCATGTTATCCACTTTAATAGTCGTATTGTATTTGTTGCTGCCACCAATTGCCCGATTATATGCTTAATTGCTTATTAATTAATTAAATATTTGGGCTCATATATCTTCCACGCCGGAGATCTTTTCTCTACGATTTCACTTTCATCCATCGACGGCTACTTCAAATTTAGTTTCCACTGTCAGCCTTGTGTAGCCTCTTACGCAACCCTCTCAATTTTCCAAATTTCCCTAGTCAATTCCCAACAAATATATATATATATATATCTATATATATATATATGTTAAAATACAGTCGTCAGCTCCGACGCTGGAGGGTCCATCCCAAGAATTTCACAGACACGTGAAACAGGCCAGAACGAAAAAATTTGACGTGAAGCAGTAATAGTAATACAACGTAACGTAACGTCCCGGTGAAGGCAACATCATCCAATCAAAATCACATTTCAGAATAGTCACGTCCGTTTTCATGTTGAATTTTCAGCGTAAATAAGACAACGGGTCAATTTTAATTTTTAAGTTGCCAAATACTTCAAAATGAATTCCATCCAGCTGATGTATATATGTAAATTACTCAGGTCCATTATTACCTTCCATCCACTGGATTGGATAACCTCTTGAAAACTGGCTACTACCTACTACTTGCAACGTGACTACTCCAATAGTGTAAGTAAATCAATGAAAGACGGGCTTTTAGGAATCTTAATTTGGGCTTTCTTTTCTCCAAGTTTGTTGTGTTACCAGATTGTATGAGATACTTTCTCTGGTTCTAATTATAAGGGTTCGTTGACTTTTTTGGAGAATCTTAAAAACATCCTAAGAAAGTTAATTACATTACTTTAAGACATTGAAATTTATCATTTTTCTTTAAATTATGTGGTTTGCCTGGTAGACTAATATATCATGTAATTAAACATAAGACATGATATGATTAATTAATATAATTAACTTTCTTCCTAAGATTCTCTAAAAAAGTCAATGAGCCCTTATAATTAAGACTAGAGTGAGTATTATACTAAGAACTTTGATATCCAGATCCAAACCTTGTTGAAAACAGGATTGAACTTCATTCGCAGCATAATGAGTTAGACATTAATTATTATAACTAAAGCCAAAAGATGCATTGGCAGATTATTAGCAAAACAATTTTATAGTTTGCACTAATCAAAAGAAGGCACGTAGGTAATATTGATCGAGAGACCTTAAAAAGTAGTATTAGTAGTTAAGCTCTAAATTATATTAGATCAAATGTGCCCATCGAGTGGCCCTTACTTCTCCACATCATACAAAATTCTTAATTATTTTGCAAACTGATAGAACCATAATACAACATCTTCTAGTCTTCTTAACAAGAAATATTAATGCATTTATAAACAAAATATTACAGCAACATCTATAGAAATAACTGTGCCCTTTTAATTTTAAATCAGCCCCTTCAACTGTGGAGGAGACACGTAAATGAGCAGAAAATTATTAAGAGAGGCGTGTTAAACCTGTCAAATACAAACAAGAATAGTAGACAAGAGCAGGTAAATGAAGACAAAGTCGTCGTACACGAAAAGAAATGAAAGAGAATAAACAAAGGGATGATAGAGGACTATGATAAGGACACATTGTCACATGATATAGAAGTAAACACGGGCACTTTAGCCAAAAGTCAAGAAAACCGACAAGATACTGATGATAGAGTTGCATCGGTTTTAGTTTTAAGGGACCATCCTCATTTTTCAATCTATCAAAATTGTTTCCTATTTGATTTTCCTAAGAGTTAGAAATACAGAAATAAAACAAGCAAGATTGGAGAGAAGATCATAAAATGAGAATCAAAGAGGTGGTCGAGCTTGGCCGGAGATTGACATATCTGATGAAGATGAAGAGTGATGGATAAGTGTTACATGATATAGTTTGGGCTTCGGATGATTCAAATATCATAAATCACTGCTTTCACATGAGCAGAGGATTAGTTCTTAGCCTATCGGGCTGGGAATATCTTGCGAAAGCACAAAAAAAAGTAGATGACTGCATAATATATATCAAAGCATCAACTATGATCTTTCTCATTTTATCCGGCACCCCTACAACTGAGGTCAATTTAAATAACTATTTGTGCATTATTCAGATGAAACACGCTAAAATTTTAATAATTTAATATAATAATGTAAAAATATTTTATATTATATTTTTCATATTTTGTTGGTATGAAAAAAAAATTAAAATTTAACTATGTTACGTCAACATATAATTGCAGACAATTAAGTATGTATACCTATATATATATATATATCAAATCAACTATTTAATCTGCGGATCAAACATTAATTGGGTCCATTTAACTTTTAAAATCAACCTACAGACACACAAATTTAAATCACATAAAACTTATAAAATAAATTACGTTATTACTCATAGTAATTGGGGTTCCAAATCAACCATGCATGCCTCTTCATAGTTGTGAAAATGGTTTGTCCTGCTTGCACCTGGCTCTGATTGACCAACATTTCCATCCACATCAAATGTAATATAATGCCACCAGTGAGGAACATATTATAATAAGGGTCGGTGTGGCAGGTCGTGCACATTAAAGTATTCTATGGTATAGCACTAACTTCGTATATCCAGCATTTTAAAATATTTTTTAGTCATATCTAACACCATAAAGTTGCTGTTGAAAAATTATTTTAGGAATTCGAACGCACCTTTACTTAATAAAACTTTTTAGGAATTTAATGGAGATGTTAAAATTCCTCCAAAGAAAAACCTTATTAACAAAATTTCTCCTAAAATATTAATACTTTAAGGGCAAACTTACACCTTGAAAAGATTCTTCAAGGTATTGGATGAACTATAAAATACTTTATGATGTTTGGTGCATATGATTACATAATTTAGGGTATTGGTCCACTTTATTAACCCTTTTTTCGTCAGGATGCTAACAACAAATTCATCTAAAAGAATAATATGATGTTTCTAGCATATATTGTGATGTTTATTTCATTGATCTGCAACTTGATGATCTTCTAACAACATCTTTTACCTATCCCTGTTTGGTTTTGGTTCGCTGGAATTTGCCCTTGGATATAGAAACCCCATACCTCAATATTTGTGAAAAATCTTTTTCATCCCCACCATGCTCTTGAAGCCCATCTTTCTTCCATCATCACTATCGTCAGCCTTACTCCACCGTCCCCCAACCTCCCCTAAAATTTACACCCCCTCCAACCATTATTTCTGTTCTCTCCACCGCTATCTTCTTCAACAGTGGGCTTCCATAGCACTGTCCACTGTTAAAATTTTGTTCAATGCTCCAACACTCTAACGATGGTCTCTCCAATGCTATCACAAATTCTGTCCAATATTTATTCTCTCTCCCCTTATAAATTCGATGGTTGATGGTAACACGGTTTAGAGGGAAAAGAATGGTTAACTTTCATTTAATTGAGAATTAAATAATACATGGTGTTTATATAAAAAAAAAAGGTTAGCTACTATGCCAACTCATCTACATATTCTGTACAAGGTAGTTACAACTGATTAATAAAGGATAACAGAAAAATATCTCTATTCCTAATTCTAACTAATTAACTCCGTTACCCCCGGAAAAAAAAAAGCTGAGACATAGATATTACTCGTGCAAGCTTGGACTTAAGGGTGTGAATTATGAAATGGTTGAGGATCCTAGGGCTTTGTGAAGATATCTGCAAGCTAATTGGCGTTATGCACTGGAATGAGTTTAATAATGCTTGCTTGAACCTTTTCTCTTACATAATGACAGTCTATCTCCAAATGGATGGTTCACTCATGGAAAGTAGGATTAGAAGTAATGTGAATGGATGATTGATTATCACAATAAAAGTTGGTAGGAGAAGGATATGAAATCCGACAAATCATATATTCAACCTCAGAAGATTATAGAGAGACAGTGGTTTGCTTCTTAGAACACCAAGAGACAAGTGAATCACCAAGAAAAACACAATAACCAGATAAAGATTGTGAGTATCAGGGCATCCAGCCCAATCTGAGTCACTAAAGGCCTTTATATATAAAGAAGAGTTGGTTGGAAAGAAAATACCAAAACCAAGACATCGTTTAAGGTAGCGAAGAACACAAAAGGTAACCTCAAGATGTACAGTGGTAGGTGCATGAGTAAACTGGCATAATTGTTGCTTAACATAAGATGTATTAAGCTAAGTGGTACTAAGATAAAGGAGCCTGCCAACAAATCTTTGATAAGGAGAAACATCAGATAAAGGTTCGCCAACATCTTGAGAAAGTATTGTATGTTAAGCCATAGGGGTGGAGAATAACCAAAATCATTGAGGATATCAAGTGTAAATTTATGCTGATTTAAAAAAATACTAGCTGAAGATCTAGCTATTTCTAAACCAAGGAAAAATTGGAGCTTACCAATATCCTTAATTTTGAAAGCAATATCAAGAAAACTTTTAATACGTGTGATTTCTTTCAAATCATTACCAACTAGGATAATGTCATCTACATATACAAGTAGTGTAGTAAAAGAAGAATCATGCCAGAGAGTGAAGAGAGAGTAATCAGATTTGGATTGGAGATAACCATAAGATGTTAAGGCAGAGGAAAGTTTAGCAAATCACTGACGAGATGCTTGTTTTAATCCATAAAGAGATTTTTGAAATTTGCAAACTAATTTGGAGAAGAAGAGGAAAAACCAAGTAGTAAACTGATGTAGACTTATTCATTAAGATCTCCATGAAAGTATGGATTGTTAACATCAAGTTATTGTAAATGTCAATTAGAAGCAAATGCAATGGCAAGTAACAATGCACATTGGTCATTCAAGCAATTTGAGAGAATGTATCAAAATAATATACCCATTTAGTTTGAGTGTGTCCTTTTGCCACTAAAGGAGCCTCTTACCTTTCTAGAGTGCCATCTGCACAAAATTTAGTCATGAAAACCCATTTACATCCAATAGGGGACTTGCCCTTTAGTAAATCAGTCAAGATCCAAGTATGATTTTACTCAAGAGGTGAAATTTTAGTTTGCATAGCCTAATGCCACTCAGGAAATTTAATGGCATCTTTATAGGATTTTGATTTAGGAAGAATAAAAATAGAACAAGCAAAATATTTATAGGAAGAGGAAATATTATTATAGGATAAGACTAAAGACAAATGATACTTACAATAAGATGAAACAATGGAATCCAATGTATTGAACTTAACAAAGAATAGTGATAATTAAGTAAGTAAGATGGCAGCTGATGTGTTCTATGAGAACCATGAAGTGGACGTGATGAAGTTAAAGGAGAAGGATCATGAGAAATGGAATTAGAAGGAGATACTGCAGAAATTGAAGAATTATTGGTACTTGTAGTAGCTGGAGGTAAATTAGAAGAAGTGGGACAGAAGTCATCATAGTCTAATGGAGTAAAGGATTGAGGATATGG
>JBAGKO010000009.1:4746288-4756321 GCA_037177275.1 Acacia concinna
CACGTCTTGTGGCAAAAGGGTTTCAACAATCTCTAGGTATTGATTATGGTGATACATTTAGCCCAGTAATTAAACCCACAACCATTCGAATTGTATTATCAATTGCTGTGACATTTCAATTGGATGTTAAACGATTAGATGTGAACAATGCTTTCCTTAATGGTTATCTCCAAGATGTTTTTATGGAACAACCAGAGGGTTTATATTGATCCTAATCGACCATCTCATGTCTGTAAACTAACTAAAGCAATTTATGGCCTAAAACAAGCTCTACGAGCTTGGTTTGATAGACTGAGACGAACACTACTTCACTGGGGGTTCAAGAATGCCAAAAGTGATATATCATTGTTCTTTCTAAAAACTCGAACTACATCCTGATCTATGTTGATGATATTTTGGTGACCGGGAATGATCCTTCCTATATTGCCTATTTTATTCAAAGACTGAATCGCGTGCTTGCTCTAAAGGACCTTGGCCCTTTGTATTACTTCCTTTGCATTGAAATCTTTCGTAATCAGTCTGGATTCTATCTTAATCAAGGAAAATATGTCTTAGATGTCCTAAAACGATTTGATATGCTTGATTGTGCCCTAGTATCTACACCAATGGTGACTGGCAAGGTGTTTTCCACTCATGAAGAATTCCTTTAGCTGACCCATCTATATACAGGAGAGCCATTAGATCATTACAGTATCTAAAATTTCCACTCGTCCTGATATTGCTTTTGCAATAAATAAACTCAGTCAATTTCTGTCACAACTGACAGATTTACACTTCCATGGTGTCAAGCGTATTCTCAGGTACCTAAAAGGAACATATCACTATGGGTTACACATTTCTGCTGTTCACTCCCCAGATCACAGCATTCACTGATGCTGATTGGGCTACAGATGTAGATGATCATCGCGCAATGGGTGGCTGTTTGGTATACTTTGGCAACACTCTGATTTCTTGGGCCTCACGTAAGGAGAAAGTTGTTTCTCATTTCAGCTCAGAATCTGAATATCGAGCTCTTGCTGACGGTGCCTTTGAAATCAAATGGATCTCATCTCTATTATTTGAGCTTGGTTTACACTTGAAACAACCATCCACAATTTGGTGTGATAATCTTAGTGTTGGTGCTTTGGCCGCCAATCCAGTTCAACATTCTCGAAGCAAACACATTGAAATTGATCTTCATTTTATCCGTGATATGGTGCTTTCTGGCATTTTGGATGTTCGTTACATTCCTTCAACAAATCAAGTAGCTGACTGTCTCACAAAAGCATTAACCGGTGCTCAATTTATCAATTTTCGTACCAAACTCGGGTTGTGCATTACTCCCTCTCATTTGCAGGGGGATGTTAGAATCAAATAGATTCCTAAGTAGATTCCCACTGTAAATTCATATTCAACACTGTAAATAGGATTACCTGAGCTCACAGCTGTAATTATATACGTGTATACGTCTCCACCATTTTAGGAATTCTGTTATGATTTGGGGACTACTTGATTTGTACATATGCTCTGCTATATATTGATACGAGGCCAAGGCTAATGCTCATCCGACCATTCATTCAATTCTTGCCTATTATCTTTCTGAGTGATTAAGTGTTCAGTACATTTTATTGTCATATAGTTTATACGTAAGTTATTTCTTACATGAATTACAATGTGTATAAAAAATCTTTAAACTTTTTCCACATCCACAATCGCCCTATAATTGCTTGAATCTTGATGAAAGATGTTTGTAGGCATCATAGACGATGGATTGCTGAAAAATTAGGACCCGAATCTGCAAACACAGAACATGAGTTCACCAAGAAGATTTTGTCAATTGATGCTAAACATTACCATGCATGGTCTCATCGTCAGGTAATGCTTGCTTTTCCCATCAGGTTTAACAAATCTGAATAGGTCATAAACAATGAGTGTGCATGTGTGTCTTTTGTTTTTACTGATTGAAAAATATATTTGCACATTAGTTTGAACACATGTTTTTGATATTGAAACTTTAAATTTTGGCTGTCTTTTTTCTTGTTTGCCCCCTTCCTCCTTGAGGCAGTGGGTTCTTCAGGCACTGGGGGGATGGGAATATGAGCTTAACTATTGTAGCGAGCTTCTTGAAGAAGATATCTTTAACAATTCTGCTTGGAATCAGGTATGCAACCTTTTGACGCATGTTCTGTTTGATCTTGGCACAGTATGAAAGAGACAATTCTTCAGGCATAACTTGGTCTTCCTGATTGCTATTTGCAATTGAAGATGAACTATCTTCTACTATTCTCTAAGTTCTGCCAATTGGCAACCACAGGTCAAGGTTCTCTTTTAGGTAGGCATTGGAGCAATGATAACTTAATTGGTTTGCATTTCAGTATGTTGGGTATTGGAGTTGCATTTATTTTTGCTAATCAATGATAATGTGAGGCAATAGTTTGTTTAGAATGGATTTTGTTTTTGTGGTGGTGGTTCCTGGGGGGTTATATTTATTTATCTAAGTAGAAGTATAGTATTTCATGTCCATATAGTTTCATTCTTAATTGAATCTTTGTCAATTGTCATGGGTAAGAACTGAATGATAAGATTTTTACATTAGAAGAATAAAATAAAAAATTGAATTGGAACTATGATGACCAGGTGTTAGATGTTTAATAACAACTTAATGTAGCAAAATATTGACAGAATTTAGGAACTAAAATAACCTCTAAACTGATTGGATTAGGTTACAAGTTCTTGAAATTACAGGAAACAAATCAAGTTATATGGTTTCCATTTATTGTTTTCTTTATATTTCTTTTCAACCCATGAAAGTTCAGAGTTAATATTCGATCTTTATGACAGAGATATTTTGTCATAACAAGATCTCCCATGTTAGGGGGACTAGAAGCTATGAGAGAATCTGAAGTGCTTTACACTGTTGAAGCGATTTTGGCTCAGCCGGAGAATGAAAGCTCTTGGAGATATCTTCGAGGACTTTACAGAGGTGAAGCCACCTTATGGGTGAATGACCCTCAAGTTTCTGTAGTTTGCTTAAAGATTTTGAGGTCAAAGAGAAATTATGTGTTTGCTCTTAGCACACTTTTGGATCTTCTCTGCCATGGTCTCCAAGCCAACCACGATTTTAGAGATGCTGTGGATGATTTGAAGGTTTCCGGTTTAGATGAACACGAAACAGATCTAGCAATAACTGTTTGTTCAATTCTGGAACGCGTAGATCCGCTGAGAGCCAACTATTGGAATTGGCGTAAATGCATGCAACTTATCCAACAACAAAAAAGTGAGGTGATAAGCTAATGTGATCCATAGTCTGTATTTGATCTACATTGAAAGTTGGATCTAATAAACATTGTCATATTCTGCCATGTTGGGTACGAAGTCCCTTTTATCAAACTGAATGCCATGATTGAACATGACTTTTCTGAGTGAACGATTGATCGTACAGTCGCTGTAGAACACACACGAGTTTCAAACTATGGGTTTTGATCCTATAAAGGTAAAATGCGAACAAACGTTAAGGAATAGATATTATAGAAGCATCGTTTTGAATTAAATGAAACAAGGCTAAAACATTATTTGAAATTTAAAAGATCATAACTAACATAAGAACAAATTTTAAAGACTAGATATTATATTTTAAAAATTCCCTCCTTTCCCCAACTTCCAAAGCTGCTTATTAATTTAATTAAAAGATAAAAACGTCTAACCATAAAAAATAAGGCATCAATCTCATTTATAGATTAAAAAAGAGTTTTAAGAAAACTCCTAAAAATAAATATCAAAAGAAGTTTGAGCTTTTCCTCTCCATCCATAATTGCATTCTTTTCCCCCCTAAGGTTTGAGGCCAAAACATTATTTGAAATTTAAAAGGTTAAAACTAAAATGAGAACAAACTTTAAAGACTAGATATTATATTTTAAAAATCCACTTATTTCCCCAACCTCCAAGACTAATTATTATTAGAATTAAAGGATTAAAATGTCCATCCATAGGCTTTTACGAAAACTCTGTTAAAATAAAGGAAAAAAGATAAATAATTACTCTCTAAACATTAAAAAGTCTAAAAGATTACTCAAATTGGAGCTTTTCCTATCAATTCCATCCATAATTGCCTTCTTTTCCCCGTTTGATAAGCTTTATTTAATTTTTTTTGTTCATTCTTTCATTCTCTAAATTTTATTTTGCTATTCACCATATAATATTCAGGTATGTTCTAATAGAGCATCCTCTTGTTGACCCTCTTGGTGCGACTTCTTCCAACTCAAGCAAAAGCCATCTGTTGTGTTCATGACTCCATACCCGACAAAAACCCAAGAGCTCGAAAATCCAAACACGTGACCAGTGATGCTAAGCCATTAGAGCTTCTTGGATAACCTACACCCAAGCTTTCCAACTGCAAAACCCCTAGGGCTATTGAAACAGGACACTGCCACTTACTTCTAGTGTTCAGCAATAGTTCCTTTTGATACCAGTAAAGTCAACAAAATCAGATATAAGGATACATCTATCACCCATAAACTAAATATTAGGTTAACGAGAATGACTCATTTCGAACTTAAAGCTTCTTGTTCAGTCCCAAATTTTTCGACTTGGAAAGAGGGCTTGGGGTTTCCTTGAACGCTGATGGGCAAAAATCACTCACACCACATTCTCCACAGCGAGGCCGGCGAGGTGTACAAATTGTCTGTCCAAACCCTACCTGATGATGTTCAAGCCATAAAGTGCATCAGAATATGATGAATATGCACATTCTTTTATATTGTGTGATTAATAATACAGCCTAGTTTAGCAACTCGGTGGCAGGGTATCATTCGTACACACAAATAGCGTATGATAATACAATTCAATTCATGAATAGCTTGGTTTTGAACATCACGATGACAATAGTCATAACCAAAATAAATGCCATCTCAGTACATATGAACCTCACTCAACATACGAAGCTTATGTACTCAGCAAGGTTGTCATCTCAAATTATGAAAATTTTATTTTATTTACTACCAAGCATGTCATTATGAAGTAAGGCATGAACTTAATCCAAAGAGCTTTGGCTCAAATGGCACCTCAGCTAGAAACAAGTGTTAGATTTGACATTCTTACGCTCAATCTTGACCCCACCCTTTTACCACTCCCAAGTCCCAACCTTAAGGCCTTGTGGCTACTTTGCAGCTGAAAAAATAAAATAAAATGCATGAGCGGAGCATACCAAAAGAGGATTAATTGGGACCCATTCTTCCTTAGGAAGCCATCGTTGCAGTGCCTCTCTTGTTTCTTCAGGTGTCAAAGTTTTCTGGCAAAGAAGTGGATTAGTGAAAGCATGCCACCTGAAGGGTTAATCTCTATTGTGACGACCACACATTTTTATATCAAGCAAATCCTAGGCACGATGACACATTATGATAAAAAACTTCCCCAACCTACTAAATAAATGAGTGGTGTTTCCCATGCATATTGGAGATGATAGAGTAATTTTAACTGTTGTCTTGATTGGTGTGAAGTGAGAAATTTTATCTCATAAAAAGGAACAGGAGTAATATGATTTTATAATAATCACTCCATACCCTAAATACATATATTGATAACCATATAAAATTATTTTCAGTTTCTTTATCGAAGCTTGAAACAACAATGACAACTGTCATATTAGCAGCATCACATAGAAGTTGAAGACAGCATGAATAAAGTGTTATATTATCGAATTATTTTCATGTTAGTTAATACGGCCAAACTTATTATTTAGAATTAGCTCAAAGTTCAGACAACTGTTTTCTTTCTTCTTTGCCCATAGCTCAAACAGCGTATGTTAATTCCCCAGAGCTTGTCAATTGGAAAAACTTTAACGGTACATCAAAAGTGATTCTACCAAATTTGAATGAACCTGTGTTGTGCCTAATCTTGACACCCATCCAAGCCGATTGCAAATGCGGTGGACATGAGTATCTACACATATCCCTTGAACATTGTTCCATCCAACATTCATGACCTGTGGCGCCACTCATACAATGAAATTCAAAAAGCCAAGGCAAAATGCCGTTTGAAAAAGAAAAGTAATTAGACATACCAAATGAGCCATCTTAGGACCTATGCCCGGAAGGGAGAGTAATTCTTCAATTGAGCTAGGTATGTCCCCGTCATACTTCGTGATACAAATATTTGCAATTTTTTTCAAGTTAGTGGTTTTTCTCGTATAAAATCCAACCTGAGGTAAAAAGTTTAAAAAAAAAAAAAAAAAACCCAAAAGCACAAGGTGAATATACGCAGTACAAAACAGGCATTAACAACAGAAGAAACCAGCATCATAATTATGGAATACTCAAAGCTTTACAGTAAGGTCTTTCCATAAACAAACCAAAGAACATACTGGGTAAATGAGCTTTTTGATGGTTTCTTCATCAGCTTTATTGAGTCCATCAGCCGAAAGCAAACCACTTTGAAGAAGACGTTGAATTGCCCCTACTCTTAAAAAGACATACTAGTAACTAGAAATGTTCCAGGACCAAGTTGAAATGTGGCATACTTTTGAAAAAACCAAGTATTAATCATATACATGAAGACAGACAGTAAACAGAACTTGGAAGGCCAAAAGTACAAGGGCAGAGAAATTATGGTAACATTAGCAATTACCTGCAACTTATTTATCTTCAGAGTTCAGTCAGCAAATCATGAAACATAGTATCATATTTTTGTTACACTTCATCCCTTCATTATTCTAACTTTTCCGTGTAACAAGAAGCAAGTAAGAAGTGATTTGGAGGTTGGGAGATCAAATCATATCACAAGTGACAAAGTTCATATATTTAGTATCAATTATACAAAATGGTGGTGAAATTGATGAGGATATTATACATAGAATACAAGCTAGATGGTTTGAAAGGAGAAAGGCTATAGGATGCATTTGTGATTAGAAAGTACCTAATAAACTTAAGAAAAGTTTTGAAGCGCCAATATAAACAGAGATAAAGATGTTGAGATGGATATGTAGTCATACAAGAAAGTATAAGAGTCATAATGAATGTAATCAAGAAAGAATTAGCATGGTATCTACTAAAGAGAAAATGACAGAAATTCATTTAAGATGGTTTGGATATATACAAAGACCATTGGAGGCACCAACAAGGAGGGCATCCCAGACAATTTGGAGTCCTTTGAAGAGAGGTAAAGGGATATTGATGAGACACTCAATGAAGTTATTGAATAGAAACCTTTTAGTTAATATACCAAAACTTTGGTTGTTGATAAAGCACAACGGCACCATTGCAATCCATGCAATCAATCCACCTAGTAGGACAATACTTGTTGTAATAAAAGCATTCTTTTTTCCAACTCAACCAATTTGCTCGTTTCAATACGTCAGATATATCTTATACTTCAGCACAATTGAGTAGGTTGATTACAAGTTTAGAAGATCTAAACAATCCCTCATTTCAAGCACATATTAGCCGCAATCTAGGATTATTACCATCTACACATCTCCATAATTGCTCGTCTCACATAGATATTAATGTCATTCAATTTCTCTTTGTTCGCAATTAATGCCAGATAAAATTTAGCTCTGTTTAGATAATTTATAATTCTTCTATCACAAGCCAATGCAGCTGATCCTATACTTGCTACAGGACATGTCATTTCTATCTAAGTTTATGAACAGAAATACACTATCGGATCTTAGAATGCATCAATGCATACAACTATTAAACGTTAGAGTACATAAGCAAACAAAATATTTGACCATATACTTCAAGAGATGTGCTTACCATGAGTAACATGATCCTTAGTTTGGCTTGACAAAAGGGAAGATGCCAAGACAGCAAATCTCCTCTCCTAATTAAAGATATATAGAAATTTAGATAAGAACAAATGTGTCCATATTATGAATAGTAAAACATACAGAACTTCAAGGAAACACAGTTAACATTAATTGAAATTGAAATAATTAATTCACCAAGAATGTCATCTTATGATAACTTTCCTAAACAAAAGGCCCAATAACAAGGCAACCTGGTCCAAGCCGTGAAGGCTGAAATTCAGAGGCATCAATAGCAATGCATTCAATCCTACTGCATGAAGAGTGTAAATGAAAGACCATAACACATGACAACGATAAAAGTCTAAGTTTGCCCATTTCTATCTTTTCATTGAATAAACATATAGACAATCATTCTTAAGAGAAGATTCCAATACCAAAAACAACAAGATGAATTTTCATTTCAATTTCCCACATATTTTATCAACAATAGGGCAAAGAGTTAGACCTTAGGAGAAAGAGTTTCGCCAGCTTTCTCACATCCCATAGTGTCTACTGGAGCATCTGCAGAACATCTCATCTTGCGAATCCCTTCCAGCACTAATTTCCAGTTGGTAGGTGATTCGCCTGCATCATATTTAATGCATAATTTAAACTTTATCAACTAGAGTCACCATACCATAACAGCAAGGACAATTTTATCAATTCCACAAATGTATGATAAAATTGCAGAAAAACGGAAATATGTTCTTTCTTTCTTTCTTTTTTTTTATAAATCATCAGAAATTTTGAAGTAGTCTTACTAGAAGATTCATTTGCTCCTCTGTATGCAAATTCTTCAATTTCAGGTAAACGAAACTCCTGCTCAGGAAAAGGTTACAATTTACATCATCAGATACTATTCTTCGTGGATGGAAGTAAAAATAATAACATTTCAGGCGAAAGTAAGACTGCTGAGGGCCCGTAACTTGATATATAAAAGTATCGCATTAACACGAGGACGATAACACAATGTTCAAATAGAAAAATGACGTTAGTTAATTTATGCGGCGAATAATAATAAAAAAGTTCTCACTTCCCGGTGCTGAGTAATGACCACATGCTCCTTTTCTTTAACTTCCACAGCCTTTTTGGCTCTCTTTCTCCTGGAAAAGACACGAACTTGGGACACTGAAGCCACCTTCGAGGACTTGGAAACTTCACAAAACAGCAGAAGAGAAAAAAGGAGTGAAATTTTGAAAATAAATGGTGAGAAGGCAACGTGAAAAATTTTGAATACATTGGGACAGCGGGGAAATGGGATGATTGGTTTTGGAAGGAAGCTCTTTGGAAAAGCATCTAGCAGAGGAAGACATGATAATGAATTTGATTCGCCCAATACCAAATGAAGAATCACGGACAGCTGCGAGCGAAACCCCCGACATATCAGAGGACTCAGGAGCGACTTTGGAATCCAAATCCATCTTTAATCAGTCAACAGGTTTAGTTGACGGGAGACAGAACATTTTCTCCGGAAAGAAGTCACTATAAAGTTTCTGTAGAATTTCAATAAGGACCACAAATCACAATTAATTTAAAATTACTCTCAAAATATTCTAAAATTTCAATTCAGATTTAATGACCAATTAAAAATTAATTTTACATGGTGAAATGACTAAATTACTCTTATCTTTTTTTTAAAATAAAACTTCTTCTTTTTTTTTCTGGCCATCGGCAGTGGGGCCCATGCTGGAGCTCCGCCACCGGCCCCTCGCTGGCGGTTGACCTCCAGTGAGAGGCCTTCGGCGTGGGCCCCACCGAAGGTGACCAGAAAAAAAACATTATATGCCCAAGAGGGGAAGTGGGATTTGAACCCCTTTCCCCATTTGTGAAGAGCAAAGCATCCTCTTTAATATATATATATATATATATATGCATTAAAAAATATTTACAATAAATTTAAGTCGATACCCACTTACATTCTGATAAACAAGTTATTTATACATAACAAACATGTATAGTGGCCCTATGAACAAGTAGGAAAATTCTTATAACGGGTGCACTCAGGCGTTTTTATTAACAAGTCATTGTGAACTAAGAACAAGTGAATAAACCATATGAACCAGTGAAATATGGTGGTGAACAAGCGAAACACAATGGTGAACAAGTGGAAAATTCTTACGACGGGGTGCACTCGTGCATCTTTATTAACAAGTCATTATGAACCAAAAACAAGTGAATGAGCCATATGAACAAGTGAAATATGGTGGTGAACAAGTGAAACACAATGGTGAACAAGTGGAAAATTCTTACGACGGGTGCACTCATACATCT
>JBAGKO010000009.1:4758650-4778927 GCA_037177275.1 Acacia concinna
TAAAATAATGTAATTAGTTTTCTTAGGATTTCCTAGGATTCTCTAAAAAAGTCAACTGGGTCTTATAAATAGAACCGGAGGTAGTAATTGATTTTATGTTGAATTTTTTTTTTTTTTTGCAGTGATATTGTCAAATTACTACGACCTGCCTTTTAATGATATTCTTGATTGGAGTAAATTCTCTGTCATACTCAAGGAGAGCGATGTTTATCAGCTTAAGCAAATCCTTAAAAACATATCCTATGAAAATTTTGTTGAACATCATATGAATGTAGTAAAGGTGAGATTTTTCATACCATTTTATGCAAAACTTGTATAAATTATCTTCCTCTTGGGCACGCGATATGCTATTTGGAGGGTTGTGTGTGCATGGAAAGGGAAGTCTCGAGATTTCTATTTTGCATCATTTTCTTGCTTAAAGCTATATACTCAGAATGAGAGTGGACAATCCCAAATTGAAACCCCTTATTCTTTATCATTGATAGTTAATTCGATTTTTGATTTTGCTCCCCATCAATTCTTTTTTTATTTTTGATAATGGAACTAACAAATAGAGTTGGGTGATGATTGCTTTCAGGTTCAGAAACACTTCCAATGGAACACTCCTCCCATTAGTTATGACGCATTCCATATGGTAATGTATGACCTTTGGTTGCGCCACCATACTATCAAATATTGATAGTACCCTTAAATTCATTCATTTTGCATACTTACAACAGTTTTAGCACCCCAAAACGTTGTACATAAATCTGTATGTTTCTTTACGTATTACCAGTGGAGATACTTTGATTCGTTTGTTCTTACTATTCTATGATTCCTCCCCTCCTTTCATGCCTGTAATTTGTGTACATTTCTTTATTTCCTTCTTGGACTCTGCTATAAAACTCACCATCAAAGAGTCCCTAGGGAATCTTTCTTTCTTCTTTTGTTTTTTTTTGTGGTGGAATAATTAATGGCGGGTGTAGTAAAACTAATTTTGTGAACTTGTGGCCAAAGAAGAGAATTAATTATGTCGGCCAGGTTAACTGCATTTGAAAATATTGTTAAGACGATCCCTTTCCTTATGTTTTCCCAAATGATAAATGGAAATTGGAATCCAATGCTATGTAGTTCAATATCCATTTTTTAATGTTTAATCTAATCTAGTGCTACTTCTATGTTTTTGCTTCGAATAATAAGTTACTTTTAATTAATTCAAATGTACCAATAAGAACAGTTACAGACATTAAATCTGTTATGAAAATCAATTCATTCTAAGTATTGCCCTTCTCAACTAAAATAAATTTCAACCTCTTAATTTTTATTCCCCCACTATCATTGTTAAATATTGGCACTCTAACATCTTATCTCCATTAAATATGGGCATGAACGAAAAAAAAATATTTATGATGATTTGGTTAGTGTCTTGGAATAAGGACTAAAGGGAGTAATACACTTTTGGAATTATGATGATTTGGATTGGGCAATGACCAAGGAAGGAAGTTGTAAATTGCACCTCTTACCAATTGTTTGATTGAGAGTATAAATATTAATTGGATTCGCCGTGGGTAGCTGTGGGTGTGGTCAGTATGAATTGTATATCTAGTAGAAGTTTGAAAACTCTTTAATCACAGCTAAAACCTAAATGGTATTTATTTAATTTTTATATTGAAAAAAAAAAGACAATTTTCCCTTTGAACCTCATTAGGGTTATACAAATATGGACCTTCTACTTTAATTCATATTTTATCTGGTCTTAAATATAAAATCTAAATGATTTTTTTAAGATATTAAGGAAGGTAAATAAATTACCTAATTATATCTATGTACTATATCATTATATTATGAATATATATTAATTGATAAGTTAGACAATATAGTTTGAAAAAAAAAATTAAATGCTTTAAAGTAATTTAATTATTTTTTTAGGATTATCTAAATAAGTCAACTAAATCTTATATTTAATACCAGAAGTAATATTAATTTAATTCTTTCCTTTTATCAGACACTCCGAATAAGCAGTGTAATCCAAACATGGATTGCTAAATGTTGGAAAAATTGCTGAATCTAAGGACTAGATCCCAGAGTGGATGCAACTCTTCCTTAAGGCATGTAAGATATTTTCAACTATGTGCGGATATTTCCTGTAATTTGAATAATAATTACAGTATATAAAATTAATTTTAATATTGTTGAGTTTTAAAATAGAATTAGCTCTCCAAAATTTATTTTATGTTAGCACAAATTCAGACTTAAAATCATGTATTAATTTAAGGTTAGGGTGTCATTTAGTACATTAATGATATTTCTCAACAGCATCCATCTAATACCTTAATAATTATGATGCATCCAGTATTGTAATGTTATTTTTTGTTGTATCTATAACCATATGATATTATTTCCCTTTTACATTTAGCACCTATATTTTATTTAGTGTAGAGGGATAATTTTGCCTTAGAAGCTATCAATGAAGCACAATTTTGTTTTGAAAGTTTTTAAGAGGCAATTTAACTCATAAAGTGTCAAAAAGAGAGCACTTTTGCCTTGCTTATGATCATAGTTAATTTTGACTAATAATTAACCAAATATGCTAAATTTATAATTTCTATCTACATTATTTTTATTAAGGTTCAATTTTTTTGAAAGTTTATTTGTTATCTATTTCAATTGTTTAAAAGTTTGTTTAAACTTCCAATGATAGAAATGAGGTAGATATCATGTGAAGTGTCAGCTCATCATATTTAATAACTCAGACAAAATTGGTTGGAATAACAATCAAGATAAAGTTGCCCCATGTAATAACTTTTGAGGTAGAATAGATGCTTAACCCTTATATTTATAATTTAGGATACTTGATGTATCATAAATAAGATTAAACTACCGAATATAACTAGGAAATAATATCATAGTACTAAATGTTTATGTTTAATTTAAAACAATCATTTTTTTTTTTTGGGTAACTAAGTGGGTGTTTGGGTACCCACTTTTTTAATGAAAAAGTTCCTTACGAGTGGAAGAGAAGTTACTTTTCTATAGAGAAGTGGCTTTTTACAAGTCACCTGGCATATACTTTTGGGAGAATTTCAGTAAGGACCCACAGATCACAATTAATTTAAAATCAATCTCAAAACATTCTGAAATTTCAATTCAGACTCAAAGATCAATTTGAAATTAATTTTGCATGGTGAAATGACCAAACTTCCCTTGCCTTTTTTTAAAAATAAAATTTTTTTTCTGGCCACCGACGGTGGAGCCCACGCCAGAGCTTTGCCGGCAACTGACCTCCGGTGAGGGGCCTCTGTCGTGGGCTCCACTGGAGGTGGCCAGAAAAAAAAAACATTTTTTGGCCAAGGGGGGAGTGGGATTCAAACTCCCTCCCCCCCCATTTGTGAAGAGGATGCCTTGCCACTTGGGCTGGGCATTCTCTTCAGTATATATATGCACTAAAAAATATTTGTAATAAGCTTAAGTCGCTACCCACTTAGATTCTGATAAACAAGTGATTTACACATAACAAACATGTAAAGTTGCCCTATAAACAAGTAGGAAAATTCTTACGACAGGTGCACTCATGCATCTTTATTGACAAGTCATTGCGAACTAATAACAAGTGAAATATGGTGGTAAACAAGTGCGACACGATGGTGAACAAGTGGAAAATTCTTACGACGGGGTGCACTCATGCATCTTTATTAACAAGTCACTGTGAACCAAGAACAAGTGAACGTGCTATATAAACAAATAAAATATGATGGTGAACAAGTGAAACACGATGGTGAACAAGTGGAAAATTCTTACGACGGGTGCACTCATACATCTTTATTAACAAGTTATTGTGAACCAAGAATAAGTGAATGGGCCATATGAACAAGTTAAATAAGGTTGTGAGTAAGTGAAACATGATGGTGAACAAGTGGAAAATTCTTACGACGGGTGTACTCATACATCTTTATTAACAAAGTCATTGTGAATTAAGAACAAATGAATGAGCCATATGAACAAGCGAAATATGGTGGTGAATAAGTGAAACACGATGGTGAACAGGTGAAAAATTCTTACGATGGGTGCATTCATACGTCTTTATTAACAAATCATTGTGAATAAAAAACAAATGAATGAGTCATATGAACAAGTGAAATATGGTGGTCCACTTGTTCGCCATTGTGTTTCACTTGTTCATAACCGTATTTAATTTGTTCATATGGCCCATTCACTTGTTTTTGATTCACAATGACTTGTTAATAAAGACGCATGAGTGCACCCGTCGTATGAATTTTCCTACTTATTCATAGGGTCACTTTACATGTTTGTTATATGTAAATCACTTGTTTATCAGAATACAAATGGGTAGCGACTTCAGTTTATTACAAATATTTTTTAGTGCATATATTTACTGAAGAGGATGCCCAACCCAAGTGGCAAGACATCCTCTTCATGAGTTGGGGGAGGGGGGTTTGAATCCCACTCCCCCTGGCTAGAAAATGTTTTTTTCTGGCCACCTCTGGTGGGGCCCACACCGGAGGCCCCTCATCGGAGGTCAGCCGTTGACGAAGGGCCAACAGCGGAGCTCTGGCGTGGGCCCCACCGTCGGTGGCCAGAAAAAAAGTTTTATTTAAAAAAAAGGGGTAAGGGCAATTTGATCATTTCATTATACAAAATTAATTTCAAATTGGTCTTTGGGTTTGAATTGAAATTTCAAAATGTTTTGTGACTGATTTTAAATTAATTCTGATCTGTGGGTCCTTACTGAAATTCTCCCAGAGTTTTTTAAAGGCACATCTTTACTATTAAAGTAACTACTTAGAAATATTAGGTATCTAAAAAAATTTTGAAAATCATTTTTACCTTGATAAATTTACTTTTAATTGTATTTTTTTTTAGAGAAGCTGCAATATTTATTATTTATTTAATAAAATCTATTTACTAATTACATGTTCAATTGATCAATTTTTTTTATTAGTGATGCCGTGTTTATTTCTCTTTACCACAATTCTCTTTATTGATTTTGAAATCTTTTTTCAAAAAAATTAAGTAAACGATTTTAAAAAAAACTATAGAAATTTTAAAACCCTTTATTTTGTTTATTATTTTTTAAACACTTTTAAGAATAACTATTAACTTTGAAAATAATTATATGTGCCTAAATAGTACATAATATTTAAAATATTATATTTAAATAATTATAACATGTCCAAAATAAGTTTTCAAACATATTTGTTTCATTTTTGAAATATCAATTAATATCTTTTAAATTTTGAAAGGTATTATAAGATCTTATTTTTTGAAATAAACTTTGAAAATAATGATTAAAATAAAAAATAAGTTTTATTTTATTTCTACTATATTATTCAAGTCATATTAATTTCATTTTTAAAATAACAATCAATGTATTTTAAATGTTGCACGCAGCCGTATGTGCAAAGCAATAAACATAGAGCTCAAAAATTTACTTTTCAAACCACATATTCTTTATAAATAGTTAAATAAGTTTGAAGCCATGAAATAAGCCATATGAATCATAGCTTAGTGGAAATTTTTTTATTAATATATTGATATTGATTGACAGTGGTTTAATGTTGGTTAAGTGTTGACGGGCTAAACTAACATTATTGATCTTCACCTACTGGACGTAATTAACTTCATCTAAGTGTTGTCCAAAAATTATTTACTCTTACAATTGTACAAATTATCTTATAAATTATTTAGGCAAAAAAAGATCTTATAAATTAAAATATAGAAGTTTAAAAAAAATTGCACCAAAAAAGGAAAGAAAGGGAAAATGATAAATAAATATCTCATAAATATAAAAAATTTTAAAATATAAGTCAAATTTGATAAATTACAAATGAGGAAAAGAAAATTGATCAATTTTAATTATTCTTTATTAAGTTTTAATCATTTTATTTTAATTATTATCTGCTCAATTTAATAATTTTCTATTAAATTTTAGTTAGAGTTCCTTATTTACCTCTTTTTAAATTTAAATTATTTTTTAAAATTTTTAATATTTAAAAAATATTTATTTATCTTTTTGTTAAAAGAAGTTAAAAACATGCTTGAAAAGTAAACGGAGGCAATGTGTCACGAGCCTTGTATTTATAAACGAGTGCCGGTTTCCCTTTATCATTCTATCACCCTGGCTCGAGGAAGCGGTGAACTTGAGTTCTTACGTTCCTTTAAAGTTTCTTCCAGCATTTCAAGTTTTCTGCTTCTTTAGCTGTTTCTTTCTTGCTGGCTCTCCAATTTAAATGCTTCTGTGGTTTGTATCGTTTTTCTAGTTAAGTTTGTGATCTTTGAGTATATGTCATTTTGTTTTCAGATTTTCTAGTTTTCAGTGTTTATAAACTAATGATCAAGCAAGATGTTTCCCCTCTCCGTTCAATGTATAACCTTTCTCGTCAAACCCTGTTTTGGAATACCTCAATGTCAAATTGCTGTGGACAGCATACAGTGTTCAGGAATGTAGAAACGATGCTAACATTCATGATTGACGGAAAGTTAGGTTTAGGAGATTAGTTTCAAATAATGAATTGGCTTTCATTTAATCGTGATTTCTGTTCCTATTAAATTTGCAAGCGCTGTTCCTTAAGTTCTTATGTTGTCAGCCCAAAGTTTCAAGATTCCTTATGGACATTATGACAGCTTTTCGTTTTTTTTTTTTTTTTAAATTAAATTTTCTCTTGAAAGGTAAAGCAAATTTTATGTGCGGACATTGGTGCTAACGTTGTTAGATACAACCACACTCTATTCACTGAACTTCAATTTCCTCACAAGTTATGCAGGGATGAAACTACTGTTTAAACCAAGGCACTTCAGCATGTTAGAAACAGTAAATTAATAATAATAAAAATGTAAAGCCCTTTTATAATAACTTCTGTTTGGTGAGCTGGGTTGAAGTGTATGAGAATGTTCACTTCCCACTTTTATTTTTTTCGGCTAGAATTTACTTCCCACTTTTTTGGAAAAAAAAAATTAACGTGAGAAATGTTCATAATTTGCATTTCCCTCTTTATACACAGAGAATGATGTTATTTGAGATCATTTTAAGAATTAAGTACTCACAACTTATATGACCTGCAGCAAGTTAATTTATGACATATTTTTTGTACTTTTCTTAACTCTTGGGGTTCAATCTGCCATCGTTCTATCAGTATATTATGCATTACACAAAATGTGCATATATGTCATATTTAATAGTTCCAGTTATTTTTCACCTGTTACCGAACGTCACTAGTCAATACCATTTACAATTCACAAGTTGAAAATAAGCATTCTGATTGGCAATACATGTCACGATTTCACTAGTACGATTTTCCAGTTTGATGGTACAAGCTTATAAAATTATCTTAATCTTTACTTTTGTTATTTTTCTACGTACATGAAAACTAGAGGGTGAGTGAACCTAAAAGTCACTGGATAGGGCATGGCTTCGTCAAACATGTGCCCAACCGATGATGCAATTCAGGCATTCCTAGAATACTTGGTATACCCAATGCTTCCTGCAAAATCTTCCGTTCGAGATAATCCCACATCATCCCAACAGCAGTCAGTTGCAAATCAGGTGTCGTTTTTCTACTTATTATTTTTGCTACCATTTATATTTTGCATTTTTTTTCCCCACCGTGCAGAGATTGCTAGAGATGGTTTAAAACTTATACAACTTGTTAATTATTAACTAATTAGTAGAACTATCTCTTAGAATGAGGTCGCATTTTTACCTAATACCCATAGCAAACAACTAAGGGAGAACCTGATTTTGTGAAGGCTGCAGCCACTGGTTGTTGGGACTTGGGAATATGCCCAGAAGAGGAAAATTTGAGGGATACAAAATGAAGATTAGGTGTATTCAAGGGAATAGACAGTGGTTGTGTGCCCTTTTTTTTGTTTTTTGTTGTGTGTTTTTGGGGGCGGCGCGGGCTGATAGCAGTCACTTATCTCAGGGAGGTTAATTTCTTGAGAAAATTCAAAACCCAAGTTCCATTGCATTTCCCTTTTTCCCCAATTCTTATCCATATTGCAGGGAGTAGAAGATTCTCCTAGGTTCCTAACATTATTGAATATCTTTTTTTGTAGTTATGGTTTCTTTCCTTTTTTTTTAGTAGGATCTCCTGTATGGTTTCTACTTACAGTATTTCTTTGTTTTTCCTGCTTAAAACATAGAATGACATGTTGCCATTCCCCACTGACTCGAGATAGATTAATTATTCATTTTTTGGTCACTGGTTTGCTAATTTTTTTCTTTCCTTTTACTTTTTAAAAAATAGATGATCACTGGACAGATATATGGATATTTGGACATGCTGTGGAGGTTAATTTATAATCTGCTCATCTTCCCTTGTTAACTATGAATGCTTATGCCAGGTGCATTCTGTTGTGTTGCTGTATAATTACTACTACAGAAGACAACACCCAGAGCTACCATTTTTTCCTTTTGATGAATTTTGCAAATTGGCTGTGGTTTTGAAGCCAACTTTGTTAGCATATATGAATTTCATGCAACAGTGTCGTGAAACTGAACTCAATGATGTGGAGAAGCAACTTTCTGTAGTTGAGAAAATGATCATGGATGCATGTGACATATGCATGTGTTTGGATGCGTCAAAAAATGTTCCTAACATAGAGGGATGGCCCATTGCAAAAGTTACAGTCCTTTTAGTAGACTGTAAGAAGGAGAAATGCCTTTTGCTTTATAATTCCATCACGAAGGGAGTTTGGTCTGTGATTGAAAAAGACGTTGACAACTCCTGCCAAAGTTCTGAAGATATAAAGGGGGCAAAATCTACATTAAAAAAGAAAAGAGTTATGAGAAAGAATACAAACGATAAATTAAATGTCGACAAAGCTGGACTTTTGCAAGTTGCCTATTCTGCTGTCAAGGAGGCTGTAGGTAATAATACATCCTCAACAGAAAGATTGGCATTCTTGTTTACAACTGTTGAAGATTTTGGTTTAAATTTAATGTTTTCAAAATGGAATCACATATCAAAGGATATTGTTGCTAGAAGAATTTATTAGCTTCCAATTTATTTAGCGAAGTGAAAAGTGAACTGCTTCCATATACTGTCAAAGTAATCCCTGAATCATGCTGTATACTTTCTGTTCTCATTTCCTTTCTATTTTGAGGTTCTTACTGTGTCATACTTGTATTTGTTGGTTAATATATCACTATTCTGTTGGTTTTAGTTTAACAGTTGCTCGCTGACATGTAAGTGTCTAATTGTTATTCCCTTGTGGCACTGGTATAGGTATTGACCAGACTGATGTAATGCTTTTGGAAAGTCACACTCTTTACTCTCACAGCAGAGAGAAGACAACTTCCATATTCTTTATCATGCAGTGCTCCCATTTAATCGATCAGGAGGTTATTCAACTTCCCATCAAAGATGTAATTGATAGGTTTGTTTTAATTGCTATTCTTTTTTATCTTTCCCTATGGCTGATAGTTCTTATTTCATGGGTGGTTGGCATTGCTATAAGCAGAACTTCTTTATGAACCTTAAGGGGCGTATGATGTACTTACACTTTCATATTTGTTTTTAGTTTTTCATAGCTGATTTTTCTGGCTACTTTTAAAATGAGCCAAGAGTGTTTGTTGCAGTTTCATCATGAGGGCATGCTTTTTTCTCGTTCTTGATTGTTATAATTGTATCACAGGAGATCATATAAGTAACCAACCCCTACTTATTTTTCTTGAAGTATGTACCTATGTTTGGCTTTAATGCTTACGGAAGTAAACCTACTCATGACATTACATACTCTTCTAGTCTTATTCATAGGGCAGAGAGAGAAGAACATTTTGGTCTTATTTATAGGGCATATGGAAAAATTTTCATATGAATGTACAATTTTACCGTTCATTTATTATTGTGTTGACTTTGTTCTCATGAAGTATATTGAATATTAAATAGGTGTGAAGCTAGACAGTTGTTGAATTTTATTGAAGAGTAAATAATTTGAGTCTGTGTGAAATATGTTGAAAGTGCTTTATAAATAAAAATAGAAGAGTATTTTTTTAAGTAACATTTTTTGTCTTCTTTGATAGTTTGCAGGGTCCTTTGATCAAGAAGAGTACTAGCAGTTGGATAGTCACCCCAGCTGTAGAGCACTTCCATTTGCTTCCTTATTCTAAAATAATTACAGATTGGTTTTCTAGGTTGGTCTTGTCCTTATTTTTGAAAAGTAGACTTAGAATGTTGTTTTGATTTCGCTTGCTTCATCAAGTATACCTGTTTTCATATTTTCAACATTCTAGGTCAGATTTTCTGATTCCAAGAATTAGTGGAGGCTAAATTACCAGCATGTGTAAAAACTGAGTTCACTGGCACCTTCAAAATAAATCTGTTGGGTGCTTTTGCCAATAGCTACTGATAATTTTTATGGTGCTTTTCTAATACTAGTCAACGTAATTGCTTGAACAAATTGCATGGTTTATAGAAATTGAATCCAGGCACATTCTTGAATAGCAATATTCCTCTGTCATCCTTTGACCAACTATTATTTTTGTAGCAGCTCACTCCATAAGATGAGATTGATTGTATGTGTGATGTATTCTATCTTTGCAGAGTAATATTCTCGAATAGTTTTCAAGGTTCAAGGATGGCAGAGAAAATTATGATGGCGGGCAGTCCTAAAATGACAGAATCTTGTGCAATTGAGGACATGTCTATTGATCTTGATAGCAAGCCAAGCAGAAACAATACTGAATTTCTGAAACAGGAAGAAAATAATCAAAATTGCGCTGGTATTCTGTCTTATTGTAATAGGGAGCCCCAAAGCATGGATGTGGAAAACTATTCATTTGTTCCATTTCAAGAGAAAGAAAAACGCCATTACTTTGGCGATATTGTACAAGTCTGTAAAGATCAAAAAACAAAAAACTCATCTGTGCAAAATTATCCAGAAGGCTCTGCCAGTGCTCCCAAGGTAAGAAATTTACCTACTCAAGTAACTAGTTCGTTAGTTAATTGCTAGTGTTAGCAGTGCTGGACCTTTTTTTTTTTTTAATTCTCTGATCATATGATTAGTCTTTCTGATTTTTATACTGAATTATACCAAGAAAATAATTCGGTAAAATTTGGTTGTTTTCTTCGCAGTTGATGTTTGTAGTCATACCTCTATTTGTATTTGGGTTCAAAGATATCTTTAGGCTATGCAAAATTTTAGAAGCTTATTCAGTTGCAAGTTTCAAATAGGAAGATTACAAGTTAAGAGGAACTCAGGAAACTCAATCTTAACTACCAGCTTCTAGATTCTTTGAGTTAGATATGCAAGATATTATCCAATTTCATACAAACTTAGCTACTGCTGAAAACAAGGAATAACTAATAATAAAATCCTTAACTGTAAATTGAGTTGATTCATCAACAAGCTGAAAATTTATAAAGTAGCTCTGTGATCTGAATAGATTCAGCTCATATCTGTTAAATATATAGAAGAATCATAAGTGTACAAGACTTGCATATTCCAACAATGAAGTTGTAAATTAATTTTAAAAGAAGCTATAGAGTCAATATGCCGAAGCGGAGTCCTGTATGTTTGCACTTTCTGCCTCTTTTTTGTGGTGTAACCACTATAGTTTGTTGACTTTGATTCTAACGTCTCTTGTCTTTCATCTGTTTGAATGCCATTGGTTTGGCAGGTTGTGACAACTAGGACTCTCATCTCTGAAGAGGGAACTGAAAATCTTGCCACATCTAACAAAATTTTTATCAACAAGTCATCAATAGAAGACACAAAGGATAGGTGTACTCTCGTTGCAAGTCAGTCTAATTCTAACAATGTTGATCTTGAGAGGTTCCAGAGGCTTTTAGCCTTGAAAGGAGAGCTACTGACACAAACTTCCCTCAAAATTCTTCATCAAAGGAGGAATGAGCTGGTAAGGCGTACCATTTTCAATTAAAGGAATGGTTGCATCTGTTCTTTTTAGCTATGACCCTGGACACCTACAATGTGTACATATGGGTTATGGATGACTAAATATCCATTGAATATGCACATAAAAAGGATATGAATAATTTGTTCATGATCACCTATCTGTTAACCTGATTTCCTACTGTAACTTTTATTTCTAATAATGATGCCATGCCATTACCCAGAAAAAGGATTATGCCGTACAGTTCACAACATTTTCAATTATATTAGTCACTTGTGTTTAAACCTTCAGAGAAGTATGCTACAAATATATTCATAGTCATCACCTTTTGCTCTTTTTGTTAACTTAATTTTACAAGTTTTCTTACTTTTTATCATTTGAATGCTTAAAAGGCCTTTACTAACATCAATGCTATTTTATTATGTGCAGGCTCTTCAGCAGCGGATAATAGAAGATGAGATTGCTCTGTGTAATAAAAAAATTGAGAGAATATTAAATGGTATGTTTTTATTTTACTGCTGTTTGCCATGCTTGCTCTCTCTGTTTTTTTTTGGTACTGGTTATCATTATGGCTTCCCCCAAGTTTATCCTTTTAGTGTTTTCTTAATTATCTTCTCGTTTCATTCTTAACATTGTTTAGGTGAAAGTCTTTCATTTTTAGGTTGTCAATCGTATTATCAAACTAACTCATGTGATCTGACATTGAGTCATGACTGTAATTATTTTCAATGATTTCATATGCAACCTATCATATGATTCTGTGGCATCAGCATGGCTTCTGCTGTCAATAACTTTGAATGACTGTTTTTCCTATGGAACTCTCTGTGAAGGGAGCTGCTCATGAACTTAAGCAACACATTGAATGCAAGGAACAGTTTACTGAGGAATAATGCATCCCTTTACAGTTGAAGTCTATTAAGGTTATACTTTTGTTTCTATTGGATGTCATACTCTTTAAGAAGTACCTCAATTTCATCAATCACCGTGGACCTGAAGGTGCCTCAAGTACTTTAATTTCCAGTGTGCATCTCGCTTGCCTTAGTGATTCAGATGTGAGATTTCACTGGACCAGCTATTAGCTGTATTGTCAATCCTGCGATCATGTTGATGTTTAGTTGTTATGAGGCAGATCCTGAGTTATGAATGACTTGGATAAATTTATACGATTTCCTCTTAAATTTTGTCCTTGTTTATATGATAGATAATGTCCTTTTTTTTTTTTGTTTTCTTGTAACTAAGTAGGTGGGGAGGGTGCTTTGGAGTTAAAGATAGAATCCATTATAGAAGGCTGTAACAGTAAGCATGGAATGACATCACAGAATCTTGAGGACGACCATTGCTTACCACCTTGTATTAAGAGGAAAAGATTGTCAGAGGCTGTCCTCCTTATGCAAAGTCCATGCCAGGCAAGACATAATGTGCTATTAATTACCATCTCTTAAATTTTATTTTCTTATGACGTGTGTGTGATGTAGGATGAAGGTAAAGTGGGAATGGGATGAGAAAGGAGGGAGAAAAAGGAAAATAATGATAATAATTTCAACTGATCCTATCCTATTGAAGGTAGGATAAGAGATAAGATAAATCCTAACAGATTAGATCAACCCTAATTAAATCTAAAAGATAATCCAGATGTCCTAGTAAAGTAATTTTATCTAAAAATCCTAATTATCCCATCTTAATGTAAAGATTAAATAGCCCTGATCCCATTTCCCATGATTGTTGGGCTGAAAAAGTTATGGATTGTTTTATTGAAAATTATTTGTTGGGGTTATCTACCTTTCATATTAGGTCTATTTGATTGATATTTGTTGTTTAGTCGCATTAGAAACATCACTTGTCAAATTAGTGCAACAGAGACAGCCTTATAATCGCTTTTAAGCTATAAATGCTTTTATGTAATTAGGAAATAAAAACAGAGACAGCCTGATAATCGTTTTTTAATTTTTTACATGTGATGGTTATGGTACGTATATTTGGAGGTTTATATTCCCTTCAGTCTCATATATTTGAACAATGCAGACTTTGATTTATTTATTTTGGTGGGGGGTTGTGGGGAAAGTAGTGCTGACTAATATACAGCCACCGTTTTTTTTTTCCCTTGCAAATACTAGAAATCTGATTATTTTGTAGGAACTAGATGGTATATGCCACGAGAATCATTGGATATTGCCAACTTACCGGCTGTCATCATTGGATGGTAAGACTGTTTAATTTAGATGTTGAATCCAGAAGTGGAGGCAAATGTGGGTTATTACTCTTGGAAACTTCAATGCTGTTAGTGCACCATTGCCAGCATAATATTAATGATGCGTTACTCTTTAATTCACCTTGCATAATACTTAATTTACTCATTTATATGTAATTGTGTAAGTCTGTGTATGTAGAGATACGTCTGTGTAAAAGGATTTTCGTCTTGGGATTCAATCATGCGTAATTTAAATATATTGGCTTACCTTTTGAAGGTGGTTTTGAAGCTAATGTAACTGTTAAAGGAACGGACTTTGAGTGTTCATGTGGGGGCATCCTGTGTCTAAATCCTGCCGAAGCTAGAGAATCAGCCGCAACTCAGATGTTGGCCGAGTTGAGAAGAATGGCGAAATCGACACAAAACTAGTCTTGGTTGTCTATGTTGGAATCATAAAAATGGCATACATGGGTCGTCTTTGGCTGGTGATCGCAACCTTACTATGTTCTCAAATGGAAAGAACCCTGCCTTTGATGTCAATGCAACTGGGACTTGTTGACAAAATTAACCAACATTATTGTATCAGCTCTTATTTAATTGCTTTATTGGCACTTTGAACGCTGATTAGACTACAAGGTAATGAACTCGGCCTCTCAACTTTTATCATCCCGAGTAAAAATTGATCTGATCTAGCTTTTCTCTTTCTGAATAATTCGGTAATAGGTGCATCTTCAGCTGATACCGCTTGTCTTTTCTAGAATTTGAAATCTGGGAAAACGATTGGCAATGCTAAGGAATGTTAGGTTGTACTAGGTCAAAGGATGAAGAAGAAAGGCAATCAAGTGATATTATACCTTTGCAACAGAAAAATATTATGCTACGACATTATAGATTGCGCCACCCTGATTTTTGTTATATCCAACAGATGTTCAGAGTTTATCACTAAAATTAGCCTTCCTTTCCAATATAAAAACATAAGGATCATATTAACTTAATATGCATTTTAAATACATGTAAAATATTTACTCAGTTTTCCTATTTAACTTTGAACTGCGGTAAATAGGGAATAGATGGGGGTGTTTGCGTAAAATAGGGTAAATGGGTAAATTTAACCTGGAAGTATTCATGTTGGAGCATATTTGCCTTGAAAGATTTTTTTTGCTCAATTCAGTCTTAGAAGTTTTAAAAGTGGGCAATTTTGCCCTACCGTTAGTTGACCAAATATGTTGAGCTATTAGTTCATAAGTTATTCACTTTATTTTTGCTTAAGTAAAAATTTATCCTGAAAATTTTAAATATAACTTTTAAAAAGATGGATTTTAAATCTGTGACAAATTTTCACCAAAGCAAAAATAAATTAGATGACATGTGAACTGTTATTTTAACATATTTAGTTAACTAACGGTCAAAATTAATAGATTTAAAACTTTCAAGACAAATTGTCACTTTAACGAAATTAAAGTCGATGACATGTGGACTGTCAACTCAACATATTTGGTCAATTAACTGTTAACTAGCGGTAAAGGCAACATTGCCCACTTCTAAAACTTCCAGGTTGAATTGAGTCAAAAAAACTTTTAGAGCAAATATGCTCTAATGTGAATACTTTCAAAATAAATTTACCATAACCCCATAAAATAAAGAGTGGATGATGGGGTTGTTCTTCCAGTTTCACCAAACGTCGCACTAATTATTAAAGCCTCCTCTGGTGTCATGGTACTGGGCTTCGAAAGGAGAGATAGAAGTCCTAACCAATGAAGAAGAAAGTTTGCCAATTCATCTAAACTAAGGTAGTAATTTTATTCAGCCCTCGGTTATTGTTTTTTTTTTTTTGGTGACCGTCTTCAGTTATTGAATGACAAATTTCATAATATAATAAAGGGTGAAGTTGCAGAAATAGTTATGTATTATACTTTGAGCGCCTAACAATTTATTTTTTTGTTAGGTGTAAACTTGTCCTGAATACTTTTTTAGATATTTATAATGGCAAATATGTTAAGCTACCATAAGGGTGATCCAGGGTGTGTAGTGTGGGGCCCACAACTTGACTAGGTGGCATGCGCTCTTCTTCTTAGCAACAGATGGGATGTTGAATGAAGAAATGAATGGTGACACGTACCTGTTGACGAAGTAAAAATAAAATAAAACAGTCGAAGGAAGCATCAGAACTCTAAAGCTTCCATATCAGTTGAAGGAAGAAAGTAAAGAAGGAGGGAGAAGGTGCCCTGGAAGTGGGTAGGTGACGACTTCAATTGTAACATCATAATTTTTTATATTAGAATTTAATTATAATTAAGGAATAAATTTTATGACAAAAAAATTTATTTAAAATATAATTCATGGAGGTATAAGGAATTAGAGAAACAAAAATATATAATCATTATAAAAAAAGAGAGAAAAGATTCATATAAATAATGATTAAAAAAATATAATTAAAAGAAGAAAAGGAAGATGAAAATAATGTTATTAATATGTGTGTGTGTATAAAGTGAACGTGTGTAGGTGATGTGGTAAGATAATTAAAAAAAATGTGGGTGCGCATGCTTTCTGTCTTTTCTTTTGTTTTTATAATAATCAATTTCATTAAGATATCAAAAGATTACATTAGAAATATGCAATTGTACTAGGACATGATTGCATATTAAAGCTAACAACACTATTAATGTCAGAAAATAAAATAATTCCAACTAATTCAAAAAGGCTAAGCAGCTTGAGGATATCCTAAAGGATACAATTACTTGAATTATTCCATGATGCAATGTTAGCAAACCATTTCTTCTTTGTGCATAAAATAGTGATTTTTTGAATTTCTACTTCAATGAAGAATGGAGATTTTGTTATCCAAAGAAGAGATGATCATAACCGCAAGTGAGCTAAGTTGTCCTTCAAATTCAATTTTCTCAGTTGGAACTTTTGAATGGAATGACCTTGAAAATGAATGACAACATTTATTAGACCTTGTCGACCAATCCCCTGTTTTTCCATAAGAATACTCCAATCCTGATTGGGAAGGGAACATAGAGTGTCAATTATGTGGCAAGAGGTGCTAATTCATAGGTAGGCTTGTCCTTGTTGTCGAAAGCTATCTTACAAATTGAGGAGCTAAATTTGACCTCATTGATTATTTGTTCAGGGTCAATCCCTTTTCCATGATGTAGAATTTGGTTCCTCTTCCTCCTTAAGCAGTGAATAACTTTAATTATGGAGACAACTTTAATTATGGAGACAATTAAATCCATTCGATCATCTTTGAACAAATGAAGAAGAGTTCTTTTAATCCATACTTTGAAGTCCACAAAGTCATTAAAACTTAAAGATATTGACAATCCTCCAAACCAAACTGCTCTAACCACTGGGCATGTGACAAATAAATGACCAAGAGTTTTAGGGATGTCACAACCAAAAAGGCAATTACCTTGAGTTGAAATATGATGCCTTACAAGGACATCAATGGATGGAATTGCATCATTTAAAACTTTCTAGAAAAATAAGATATCTTTCATAGGCAAGGATAGAGACCAGAGAAATTTCCAAAATTCCGCATGAGGATGTTGGGCTTGAGACAAAAGCTTATTGAAAGCTAGATTTACCTTGTAGTCACCTAAAGGATTTAAGGACCATCTGAACTCATCCTGCTAACTCATGTAGGAAATAGGCATTTGAATGATTCTTCTCGATGTTTCCAAAGAGTATATTCTTCAAATCAAATTGAAATTCCATTTAACTGGACACCAGTTATATGGAAGATGCACTAACAAGTTAGCAACTAAACTTAATGAAGTATCATATGCTGAAGTTGACTGCATGGGCCACCACAAAGGGTGGTTTAAAGGAATAAAGTTGCCAAAACCAACCTTCCAATATAAGTGATCAGTAATAAGATAAGCATATTGAAAAATACCTTTCCAAATCCATGAAGAATTATAAGGTTTGTAGACTATTCTCTCTTGATTGACATCAATATATTTAGGCTTTAATGTTTTAGCCAGTAAACTCCCTTGCTCTGCTATGAGAATACGCCAAAGTTGTTTTACAAGAAGAGCATCATTAACTAAGCTCAGGGGATGGATACCAAGGCCTCCTTCAGAAAAAGGCTTGAATAAGTGATCCTTTTTTTTTTTTTTTAAGATGAAGTCTTTTCCTATCACTATTTGTTCCCCATAAAAAATTCAAGCATCTGGAATCAATTCTGTCACATACCATCTGAGGGATTTTGATACATAAGAGTACATGACTATTCACACGAGATAAAACTGACTTGATCAAGGTTAGCCTCGAAGCTTGAGACATAAGGTTAGATTTCCAAGATGATATTCTTTTTTTCTATAGAAAATATGATCTGATAATATACCTCATTCTTGCTTCTTCTCGAGTCAACCCATGTCCCAAGATATTTCCCAAGTTTAGTAGAGAATTTAACATTCAAAAAATAGGAATAATACATCTTTTGATCTCTAGAGAAATTCGAACTAAAAACAATGGAGGATTTAGAAACATTCATTAATTGACCAGACCATCTCCCATATATCTCTAGTGATGCTTTAATGGAATTAAAGCTTTGATTAGAACCTTCAAAGAAAAATATCGAATCATCCGTGTAAAGAAGGTGGGATATAAGCCGAGATTTTGAGCAGATTCTAATACCTTTCAAGAGTCGTGTATGCTCAAGATAATTTAAAATATAGGAAAGCACATTTGCAACAATGATGTATATATACGGGGACAAAAGATTTCCTTTTCTAATTCCTCTAGTAGGGAAGATAGGATTTGAAACTTGGTTATTCAAACAAATTTGATAGCTGACATTAGTGATACATTTCATAACCATTGCTATCCATTTATCCGAGAAATTCATTTTCTTGAGGATTGCAAATATAAAGTTTTAGGAGAGGGAATCAGAGGCTTTAGATATATCTACCTTCAAGGCAGTAAGAAATTTCCTTCCTTTATGGGTTGAATGAATTTGATTCATGAGGTCAGCAGCTAACATGATGTTATTCGAAATATTCCTTCCCTTTAAAAAAGCACATTGAAAGGGGGCAATGTATTCATCTAAGATCTTTTTCATTCTTAGACAAAGGACTTTTGAAATGATTTTGTAAATGACATTGCATAGGCTAATGGGTCGAAGATCTTTAAAAGATTGGACATTATCCTTTTAGGAATCAAAATGATGTTTGTTTTGTTGAAAGCTTTAAGAAGGTGTTCATTTGTCCAGAAAGATTGCAACATGCTCAGCAAATCAAACTTAACCAAATCCCAATATTTTTTATAGTAATTTACATGTAAGCCATCCGGACCTGGTGCACTATTCTTAGGAAGAGAAAATACTGCTTCTTTCAATTCTTCCATACAAAAAGGCTTTAATAAGCTGAGAAAATGATCCTGAGAAAGTGTAGGTATAGAGACTTGATTTAGAGCCAAAAGAATATATTCAATAGACATTTCATTTAGCCCTTTATATACTTCTTCAAAATGAGATGTCACCATTTTCATAATCTCATTAGAGTTACTAGTCCATGAGTCATCCACTCTTTTAATACTTTTGACTAAGTTTTTAGATTTCCTTCTTGAGACACACGAATGAAAGTATTTGGTGTTGCACTCACCTTCACAAACCCACTTCATCTTTGTTCTTTGTGACCAAAAATTGTGCTCACAATCATATAGAAACTCTAGCTAATTTTTGGTGTTAGCCAATTCAAATTCCTAATCCTTGATTGGCCGAACAGACATAGAAATGGAAGAAGAAAGATCAGACATATAGGTTTCCATTTTTTCAATTTCGACAAATAAGTTCCCAAGCTGCATTTTATTCAAAACAACCAAATCAGACAAAGTTCTATTTAGTTTACATTTAAGTACATAAGTAGGAGACCCTAAGGAATTATGAGCCCATGATGACTTGATGATATTGTCACATTTTGGAAAGCGAAACCATAAATCTTCAAACCTTTTGAATGATACTTTTTTCTGTTCTTCCTCAGTGCAAACTAAAATGGGACTATGATCAGAAGCAGCGATTGGAAGGACATTTGTCATAGAGAAAGGATTTAGAGATATCTATTAAGAATTAACAAATGCTTTGTCTATTTTTTCAATGGTCCAAGTGAAAGAGGGCCCCTTGTGAGGTATTGGTTGTTGGAACCCTTGTTTTGATGATAACAAAAGTCATTGACAAAAGTAGATGCGAGATAAAGAGGCTCTGAAAAGTTTTGTTTTACTGACAGCAAAATCA
>JBAGKO010000009.1:4779027-4808579 GCA_037177275.1 Acacia concinna
TTTTTGGGATTAACACAATCAATGTACCATTAATACTACCTATTTCCCTTAGGTTTGAAAAAAGATGAGTTACAAGAGATTCAACAGAAGAGATATGATCCCATTGCTTTTGGAAAAATATTGCATGCAACCCATCTAGACCTAGAGCTTTTAGAGCTCCCATATCAAATAATGTAGCTTTAATTTCTTCCTTAGCCACTCTCACATCACATGCCGCAAAATGATCTAACTCCAACGGAAGATAAGTAACCAAACTCATACATACATCCCTTGACATATTCTACCCATTAACAATTATGCCATCGATCAAACTTACCACCTCACCATATATGGTCAAACTTTTACACCCACCATGGCATTAACTAATCAAATTAGTCAAACTTCAACAATCTTGTCATTATGGATACCTAAAAAAATGTTCTATCAGGTTTGCACCTAACAAAAACAATTATGTTGAGTGCTCAAAGCGTAAGACATAATTGTTAGTTCTACACCTTCACCCTATAATAAAAGGTAAAGCAACAATTATGTAAATATGGAATTTCAAGTGACTCGCTGTGTGAATAAAATGAGATTGGATATAAAAGATTAATATGTATTTACACATTTTAATATTTGATGAATTAAAAATATCAGTGTGTTCTTCCAATACGTCCTCCTTTACCAAGTTTGAGACCAACCTACATTAGATGTGTGTAAAGCATTCATACAAGATATGCATTACCTCAATAGCATATGTTCTACCCGTTATTTAGAGTAGACACTTTTGTCAAAAGAACAAAAAAGAATATACACTCCAAAAGAGGAGGATTAGCATATGCACTGATGGGCCCGAATGGTAAGAGAACGTCCAAAGAGAGAATTATGATGAGCACTCAAAGGAAAGAATGAAAAAATTTCCAACTGCTTGGGATATGAAACAAATGAGAGAAAGTGATATCTAAATGAATAGTTACAAATACATATATGAAAATAAACTTAATTAGCACCCGGCAGCTTTCAGGAACTTGTCAAAAGGGCTTGAAGGTGGTAGTCTCAACGTATGATGCTGTCCAGGGTCGTATTGTGCAGATAGGCGAACCTTATCTTGCGCTTGAATTTGCTCCTGAGTGGCCAATGCCATATCTCTTTTTGAATACTCCAGAGTCTACACCACAGCGCAGATGCATCAAATAATAGTCGTTTCAAGATTTTTTGCAATCAATATAAATATTCTATGCGTGGACTTGCTCTAGCGGCCTGATTGTTGAGAATCATAGGCAGCCTAAGGTGTAGCAGTCAGGAGAGGTAAATAAAAAGCATAAAATTTCTCAATAACCCTGGACCCAGATAACATGGTATGCAGGCCACGTAACGTATTCAAGGATAAATTTTCTCAACATACTGAGTTTATGAGAAACGAACATATGCTCTATCAGTGACTCTAGACATTTTTCTCTCTACATCCTTTTGATGACAGCTTGATCAACGACAGGTTGGGTTTTTGTCACCAGCTTCTTTCTCATTTTCTTCTCATAATCTCATATCCACCGTTAGATTGAAAAAAATGATTAGTTCAGATTCAACCTTTTATAAAATTATTACTATAAACATAAATAAGCAAATTTAAACTATTAAAATCTGATCCATACAGTTCATAATTGTAATACCCAAAAAAAATTATAAAATATTATAATAATAATTTTATAAAATATTAAATCCAAACCATTCATTTCATGATTTAAGGATGGAGATGGGATTATGAAAAGATAATGAGAAAGTGGGACAATGAGAGTATCCTTTTCCATCATCGACAAGTCTATAACAGTCAAACAACTATATCTTTTTTTACTGCCAAGAGTCAAACAGCTACATCAATCAGACTTTGAAATGAAAAAGCGACTCTGTTCTCCTTTCAGTTTTTTTTTTTTTTATATAAGAAAAACTTACCACCATTATTCAAAAGCCCAACTCCCAATTAAGTCCGGTAGTTCAAATATAAAGATTTTCTATGGTTATTTATTCTTTCTACAATCTAAACTAAATTCAAATCATTTGTGGTATTTCACAATCAGATAGTACTATTTTCAAGTCTGGGGATCCGACAAAGATGTACTTTATGAAAAGGAAGTTCGCTCAACCATCCCCCATCCCACGTCTAATTGTGCAACTGAAAGTAACAATAACTTTAGTGTTACACGAACACCTCAAATAATCAGTTGACAATTAAACCAATTAAATGTCTAATTGATCCTCGAGAAAATAAATTCCTTCATAATAACTATTTTCATTCTAGACAAACTTCAAAAGTTATGATAAGAGAGTGATCACCTTAGTTGGTAAGGAGGAAAATTGTGTATAATTTTCACTTGAAAGAACTATTGCCCTAGTCTCTTGGTGCTTGAAACTATGAAGAATTGACATCTTTTGTTGTTTCCCTGTCACAAGCGCCTCACACTGATTCTTCATTTGGTCATAAGGAACAATATTTGATGACATTGGGAAACTAGCAACTTGACGGGCAGTCTCCAAAACCTATACATACAAAAATCCCCATAGGACCTCTAAGAAAATGACACGTAGTCTCCAGCCAAAGCATCATATATGGATTTAAAACACTATCATGACAACTAGCAAATTCTAAAATTACGACCAGTATTACCGATTCTAAGAGTTGATTAACACTTAGAACGTCAGGGTTATTGAAAGAGAGTGATGTTTTGCGATCTGACTGGCTTCTGCTTGGTTCAGGCTCCATCTCTTCATCCATCAAAGCCACTGGAGCCATGATCTGGAAAATCAATCACTGAACTAATTAGAAAGAAATCTTTTTAGACAGCACTTAAATGGAAATGCAATTTCAAGATTTTACCTCATCTACATCTGAGAACTCAATTTGAGCTAGTGGAGAACATGGCCGGGGTGTCTCCATAAACAAAGGAGGTCCCAATGGATATGCATCATCAGGTGAAAAGCCTTGTAGGAGTTGCTTCTTTATGCTGGACAACTCATCCTGATCAACAAGGAAATATTGGTATAATAGAACAAAAGTGTATGCATTTCTCACTTGAACAAATGGGCAAAATGTTTTTATTCTCATTAGAAATTAAAAAAAGAATACAGTGCATCGGCAGAATATTAATTCATAACAAATGTGCACTAAGAGCAACCATTTAACTGCCTCTTGTATTAAACACTTGATCATACATTCAATTCATTCCATCATAAAATCCTATTATCTCTAGCTTCAAAAGTTCAGTGGTGTAACAATTATCATATCATTCTAGTAAGAATATTTTACTAGTCAAGCACGCCACACAATACAGACCCCTCACCTCATTCTTACTTTTCTTTTACCAGTACTCGCACAAATAGAGCTTCCCTATATTTATAATCAACCATCTGTGCCTGAAATACCATTACTGATTGCTCAAGGGATATAAGAATATTTGTTGATAACCCAAGCGATATATAGATGGTTTTTATTTTGCAATGCAATTAGCTACTCCACTATAAATGTCAGAATTGCTTATGAAGGTCACCCTGGTGACATGGTGCTGCCTTCGCAGATTCTGTGATATTGTCATTCTGATCAGAAGGTTCATTAATCATTTCATAACAAAACCAAAATGAGGGTGACATTTCCACCAACAGTCCACATTAAAAAAATAATGGGAGAAGGTCAATGAATGGTTTTATTGATATGTATAAGATATGCCCCTTGGCAAAAACACTTTCAGATCAAAGCACTTGCCAACTATTCCCTGAGCTGAAATTTAATTTATGCATAAAGAATTGGGTACAAATAATCGAGCTCCTGATCACTTAATCATTGAACTTAGAAAACATATCAATAACTGATTCAACTTAAATGCTAAAGCTACTAGAAGAACCCCATGAATGATTTTATTAATATCTCTAAAGAACACAAAATTCAGCAGTCTTATATATAGGTGAGCAGAAAATTCACCATAGAATTAACCTTAATTATATTTAGATCAACTGACATGCTTAACACCTCAGCCTGCCCAATAGAAACTAGAAAGAAAAAATGGAGACAAAACTAAGAGTATTCTTGTACAATTCCAGTTAAACTGCCAAATGACAGCAAGCAAATGAGAGACAAGACCATTCATCTTACCTCTGATAATTTTGCAAATTTAGTCATAAAGTATGATATTACAGTCTCTTTCAACTGCCTACCATCCACTTCTACAGCAGAAAGTGATCTCATAGCATTGTATTCATCTTCCTGAGATCCATAAGACACCTCTGATTCTATATAAACGGCCTGCAGTCGAACATCATCTACCAACTCAAGAAAAGGATCTACCTGCAAATTTATGACTCCAATTAACAAACCTAACTAAATAAATCATGTGGACTGATTGAGAACTTCAATTTCAAAAGGAAGTTAAATAAAGAGACTGAATATGGTTCAATTTTAGAAATTAAGTGAAGAAACTAACAGTGTTTTCTGTCAGAAATGCTTTAACTATTGGAATCAAATCAGGGAAATCGCCTGCCCTGGCAGAAAATATAAGCATGTACGACGCCAAGGTAAAGAGAGACCTCCTGCGTGATGGTTGTAAGCCTCCTTAAAGAAACATCCAGGGAAATTATAAGAATACTGAGCAAGGAATATATTTATACTAAGCATGAAAATAATGCAATACTATCGTCAAGAGCACACTGGATTTTCAGATAAAATCAGAATACTTGAGCTACACACTTTTTTTTTTTTTACTTTGATAGAACAAATATTCTATGGTGCCTTTGTAAACTAATAAGAAACAGTCTATTTTTCACTGTAGGGCTTGAGTAATTTTTATTATAATCTCAAGCACTCTCCCTTAGACAATGGTTCTTTGGGCTTTAAGTATGGATAAAGCACCAGCATATCATACCTCGTGCTGAAACTTAATTAAAAGAATGGGGAGCGGCAAGGATCAAACTCTTGCTTGACCATTTGGTTCTAGAGGCTCTAACATCGCGTTAAGGCCATTTCAATTCACAAGTTTAAGCTATTAAGTGAAGGCCGACGAGTAGCCTTCATCATAATATGGAGCAGCTAAGGACCTAGGGAAACAAAATACCAGTAATTGGAAGCTTAATTTTAGAATTTCATGTTCAGCCTTAAATGCACATATCAATCATAATTCCAAGTCAACTTGATGGAAAAAGAGAATAGAAAAAGAAAGGAAGTGTAGCAAGATGACAAGAGAAAAGGACCAGAAGAAATTCATTTACATGTTTAACTTACCTTCTTGGTCCAAAGAGATACTCCTCAGGGAGAATGCCAGTTGGAAACATCTTACTAAAGCCATGTGACTGGAAGTCTATCGAAAGCAATTCAATCATCACAAACTTACTGAAATTAATCATGTCAATTTGTCTTTAACTATCAACCAAGGAAAAAAATTATGAGATGTGATCTAGCTGTCCATTGCTGGAAGGTACAAAGTCCCTTTCAGAAAACCATATCTTCAAATACAATGTCCGTACACAACAAAGGTGGCATTTACTGACACATAACTTTCAGACATAATCTGTTCAGAATAATCCCATAATGAAGTCCCAAAATCATCATTAATAGTAGGAAAATCACATCAACGTCTCAGCCAAGGCAAATAATATCTCAAAAGTCCCATAACTAGTCAATGACCATTGACAAGTTATGGGACTTTTGAGATATTATTTTCCTTGGTTGGGCCCTTGGTGAGATTTCCCTTTAATATTCCTCCATTACAAGCTTGGGAAGTGGGGGGGCAGCATCCAGCGTAAAGAAGCCCATAATGCAAAAGCTTAATCACAACTTGTGGACAAGTAACAATAATCATGCTTTGATATGACGTTGTAATATAAATGTTTAATTAGGGATTTAAAGGCTTATTAGTTGAGCGGCATTAGCTGGAGTGGCATTAGTTGTTTAGGAGCAACATTAACCAAACAATGCACTAATCTGTAACTATTAAGCCATAGGTTAGCAGCGTCAGTTAGTTATTTCTGTTATTTCCCTGTAATAGCCATTGGTCAACCTCTATAAATAAGAGAGGATGACCCATGTAATTCAGACTTTTGACACATTAGTGAATTAGTGAATGACAGTCTTGTGCATGTTTCAGCTTCTCTCTTCTCCATTCTCTCTAAGCCCCTATCTTCTATCGTCTGATTCTCTTCCTTCTTCTATCCTAAACTCAGAAAACCTAAAAACATCTACATTCAGATTACTATAATCATATCAGTGGTATCAAAGCCAGGTTTCCTTAGCCTTGGTTATCCGCCCACTCCCCTTCACTCTGAATGGCAAATATCAGGTCGCAAGAAACTTCAAGATCCCAAGAAAATTCAAGAAACATGGAAGATCAAGTTCAGGCACTTGTGGCCAAACTAGAGACTGTTAATACACTCCATGAATCAGTCCAAGGTTGCAGAGATGAATTGCAGCATGTCCAGTGAAGTTTGCAAGAGAACTCTGACAGTCACAGACAAGAGCTGAAATGGCCCTTCAGCGCAACATTGATACACTCACGCAAGAAATAAGAGCCTTAACCTAGGTGACTCAGAGACTCAACCAGACGGTGCAACGACTTCAAGAAGTGCTGCCAAGAGGAAATTGAACGTGCAACACAATTTACCAAGGTTGATTTCCCACGTTTTTAGGGGAAGGACATAGATGCATGGTTGCTCAAGGTGAAGATAATTTGGCCATTATTGAATCAAATTGGATGTTATACTCCACCACCGAACCAGTCTGCAATAAATGTTTAAAATCAGTCATAGGAGTCTTAGACAATAAGCCAAAGACGTCTCTCAACATCTCTGAGTATGCAACCCAGGTCGGTGGAGCTTCCCATCTCTTCTTTGCCGCCACGTGCCACTCAAAACTCGCATCGTCCAGATGCATCGAAGCCATCGTGACCTTCACAACTTCTGGGGTCTCATCAAAGCCAACCTTGTTAACGCCTACATCGGATCGTTGAAGGATGAAATCGCAAGTTCCGTTTGATTGTTCAATCCTCGAATGCTTCAAAGGCGCGATGATTAGCGAGGACCCAAGAGAAGTCGCACGGTCCTGATTCTGTTAATCGTAGTCTACTCGGGGCCCACTCAGAAAAGTCACACGGTCCTGATTCGTTGGCTTCTTCTGTGACAACCACGTCAATCAATTAAATCCCTAATTAAACATTTATAATAAAACATCATATCAATAATACTAACCCTTCTGGGTTCATTTCTAGACCAGTTGTTCGGCCCATTAAAGCTCTCACCACTGAAGAAGAGGCTGAGCATCAAGCAAAGAACCTCTGTTTCTTCTACCATGGGAAGTTTTCTAAGGATCACTCTTGTCCACAAAGCCAGAAAATGCAACTCCATTTGGACCTATTAGAGGGCAGTGGGGATGAGTTAACACCAGAATTATTCACTCATATTGAAGAAACCGAAGATGAACCTGAACCAGTCGCCATTGATTGCTCTACATGCTATGAATGGAACAGATCATGCTGATTCCATGAGTGGTTGGCTCTGCTGGAAAAGTGACGTTACAGATTTTGATTGACAGTGGTAGCAGTGATGACTTTGTGGACCTGGAAGCAGCAAGAAAGTTGGGTTGGCAAGGCCCAGAATCAGCTAATTCTTACGTAGAAATTGCTGGTGGTAGTAAACTGAAGATTTATGGGGTTTGGCATGGGTTTAAATGGAAGATGCAAGGTCTTGAATTTATTTTTGATATGAGAATTATTGACTTACACCCTTATGATACGGTGTTAGGCTTGCAATGGCTGAAAAGCATCAAGAATGCTTTCTAGGACTATGAATCATTATCAATGTAATTCTGGAAGGAGGGACAGCTAGTGAAGTTACAAGCCTCTCCCCCACACCCTTGGAAGATTGTAACACCGAAAAGTGTGGATTCTAGCTGCCTTAAGGAAAAGCATTTATGCTTGATGCAATCAGTTGAAGCTTAGGGAGAGAAACTCGGCTGTCTACCCATTTCAGCCATGGAAACTGATCTGCCAGCCGAAATTAAAGAGGTATTGGAAGCCTTCCAAACCATTTTCAAGGAGCCAAAAAAACTCACACCACTAAGAGAAGGCCACAACCATCCAATTATCTTGGAAGAGGGCACAAATTCGATCTCTAGGAAGCCCTATAGATATCCAACAGCTCAAAGGGATGTTATTGAACAATTAGTTGCTGAGCTTTTAGAAAATGGTGTGGTTCAAGAAAGTTGTTCCCCATTTTCTGCAGCTATAGTACTTGTCAAAAAGAATGATGGTTCTTGGCGTATGTGTGTGGACTATAGAGAGTTGAACAACAAGACAATTAAAAATCAGCACCTATTCCACTAGTAGAGGATTTGTTTGATGAATTGAGTCAAGCAAAATGGTGTACAAAGCTGGACCTAAGGGCAGAGTATCATCAAATAAGGATGGAACCTGAAGATGCCTTCAAGACTGCCTTCAACACGCATTCAGGATAGTATGAGTGGCTGGTTATGCCATTCGGCCTCAGTAATGCACCAACCACTTTTCAAGGAGCAATGAATGATATTTTTCGCCCTTATCTTTGGAAATTTGCTTTGGTGTTCTTTGATGATATATTGATTTATAGTGCCTCTCTTGCAAAACATCAAAAACACCTAAGAATTGCCCTACAAAACAGCAACACCACTATTTTGTCAAAGAAAGCAAGTGTACTTTGCTGCACCAAGTGTGGAGTACTTGGGACACGTCCTTGGAGGTGGTGTAGTAGCTACCGACCCTAAGAAAATACAAGCAGTGGCTGAGTGGCCTCAACCTACAATTGCAAAACAATTGAGAGCATTTTTGGGGTTACCTGGCTACTATCGCCGATTTGTTAAGGGCTATGGTGTGATGGCAAGTTCATTATTACGACAAATCAGCAGAGTCTCAAGTCTTACTGGGACAGCAACTTAAAACACCCTTTCAACTCTTTTGGGTGGCTAAACTTACTGGTCTTGACTATGATACTGTTTACAAGGGGGCAGAAAATTCAGTAGCTGATGCTGTCTCTCATCTACCTAGACACCAGCTAATGCAAATGACCTTTAGCACCACTTTGCCTGAGTTATTGCAGCAGATAAAAGATAATTGGACTGAGGACAAGTACACACACTCACTACTTGTTGGACTAAGGACGAGTACACACGCTCACTACTTGAAAAAGTGAAGCAAGCTGAAGGCACTTGGAGTTATTTTACTTTGGATGGACTGTTACTTAGGAGGAAGGGGAAGTTGGTAATGGGTAAGGTCCCTACTCTTCGATTGCAAATTTTACAATGGCTGCATGACAGTCCTCAAGGTGGCCACTCTGGAATTCAAGCTACATAGAGTATTAAAAGGTTATTTGGTGGAAGAAGCTTATACAAGATGTGACTGATTTTGTGATGCAGTGTGATACATGTGCTAGGTGTAAATATGAGACTTCAGCCCCTCTAGGTTTGCTACAACCACTCCCTATACCTAGTAGAGTTTGGGAATCAATCACTACAGATTCTATAGGAGGACTTCCTAAATTGCATGGTAAAGATGCTATATGGGTGATCATTGATAGGACGAGCAACTATGCCCACTTTATCCCTCTTGCTCACCCTTTTTCCCATCCACTTTAGCTCAACAATTCATGGACCTTGTGTATAAATTGCATGGTGTGCAGCTGAAATCATAAGTGATCGTGATTCCCTCTTCCTTAGCAATTTTTGGAAGGAATTTCTTAGAGTATTGGGGGTAGACCAAAAGCTTTCTACATCCTACGAACCTCAAACAAATGGCCAATCGGAGATATTTAATCGTTGTTTGGAAACCTACTTGCCATGCATGAGTTGGGAAAAGCCTAAAAATTGGGCTACATGGATTTCACATGCTAAATGGTAGTATAATACCACACATCACACAGCAACAAAAGCTATGCCATATGAATTGCAGCCACCTCTCCACACTCCTTACCTACCACATTATTCAGTATTGAAGTTAGTTGATCGAAGCTTTAGGGCTAGAGAGGAAATCCTACCATTTGTAAGGCATCATTTGCACAGAGCAGCAAATCTTATGAAGCAAAGGGCAGATTTGCGCAGGGTGGATAGGGAATTTCAGGTTGGACAGTGGGCATTTTTGAAGCTCAAGTCTTATAGGCAGATTTCTACGCCAACAAGAACATCTCAGAAATTAGCTCCTAGGTTCTATGGGCCCTATAAGGTGATTGAAAAGATTGGGGCAGTAGCTTACAAGCTTGAACTAACCCCAGAGTCAAGGATACATCCCACATTTCATGTATCCCTCTTGAAATTATGTCCAGACCCACAGTGAGGCATAAACATCCACCAAATGAATTTCCAGAATTGCCTCTAGCGATGGAACCTGAGAGAATTCTGCAGAAGCAGATCAAGAAGCGAAGAAAGAAAATGGGTACTGAAGTTTTAGTCCAATGCAAGGGGCTACCAGATGAGGAAGTATCTTGGATGATTCTTTATCACTTTTAGCAACAATTTCCAACATTTGTTATGCAAGATCCTTGAGGGCAAGGATGGTTTCGCACGCCGGGGGGTTGATATGATGTTGTAATATAAATGTTAATTAGGGATTTAATTGATTGACGCAATTAGGGATTTAGAGGCTTATTAGTTGAGCGGTATTAGTTGTTTAGAAGCAACATTAACCAAACAATGCACTAGTCCGTAACTATTAAGCCATAGGCTAGCAGCATCAGTTAGTTAGCAACGTTAGTTAGTTATTTTTGTTATTCTGCTATTTCCCTGTAATAGCCGTTAGTCATACCTCTATAAATAAGAGAGAATGGCCCATGTAATTCAGACTTTTGACACATTAGTGAATGACATCCTTGCGCATGTTTCAGCTTCTCTCTTCTCCCTTCTCTCTAAGCCCCTATCTCCTATCTTCTGATTCTCTTCCCTCTCATATCCTAAACTCAGGAAACCTAAAAACATCTACATTCAGATTACTATAATCATATATCATGCTTTCGCCACTTTTAAAAACATGAGACCATGGTTACTATCTAGAAACCCATATATATGAGATAGCATTATAAAGGGTTCCTGTAATTTTCAACCTTGTGATTAACAAATTAAGTGTGATAAAGAAATAACTAATTTATGAAAAATAGAAAAGTATGTTATTTTATCTATCAACTATATAAATAAAACCTATCAAGGCCTCAGTATACATTAATCTCACCTTAGAACGAGTAAACAACAAAGCAATGCTATAAGTTTGAGCCATTGCCTCAAAATTCTCAGGGCCATTTTCTGCAGATGTTGCCTGTACCCAGATTGAAGAAAGCAAAAGACTCACTTGGTGACTACTCAATCGTAGAGAACTCAGCTCCTGAAAATTTTAGATACACAACACTTTTTAAATATAATGAATATCAGAATTTACTGATTTAAATATTTACTAATACAATTTAATAATTAAGATTGGAAATTTCATACATCTTTTCCATCAGTAAGAGCATGGGTCACACTGTGAAGACGAAATAGATTAGATGCATATTTCCCATTGACACCTGCTTTTGTCTTTCCCTCTGATGGTTCCCTCTTCATACTAACAAAACTTTGCTCATGAATGGCAAGGCTTTCACTCTCTACCTTCTGAATCATATTTGTTTTGCCGTCTAACCATGGAGAAAAAAGGGATGGCATAAGCACTATAGAGAAGATACTATGTGCCCCTATACGTGTTTCATAGTCTGGATGGGCCATTGCCATAAGCAATTGATGAAATAAAGCATCGGGGAAAGCCTGGACATTATCATCAATAACCCTGATATTTAGACAGTTTTACTAGTGTTTAGGATGTAGAAAAGCCAATTTTCTATCTAAGTAAAAAGTACTTGCCTTCTTGTGATATGATATGTTAGGAATAGAAGAGATTAATTTTGTAGTTTGATAAATGGCAGAGATCGTGGTTCGTGCTACAATAGTGCTATTTGAGATATTCTCTAGCACCACTGCCATCATATCAAGAATGGGGCCTGCATCCCCAACCTGTTATTTCCAAAATTTCATAGTTAATACCCAAAAAAAAAAAGCAGCAACAAAATTATACTTTGTTAGGGACTAAGATACAAGAGCATATAAAACAATACTAAATTGATATTAATCACCAAAACACTCCCTCTTCAAGAACAGAAAAAGGTTACAACTGCAGATATAACAAGGATAATACACACAAAGATACAAGACAGCACAATTACGCTCACTAATACAATGAAATATACTAATTTAGAATGATAAAAATGATGAAGAAAGCTTATATTTTCCTCCATTTCCAACTGGCTTTTGAGAGGCCAGGCACTCCTCACTTCTTTCTGAAGTCTCAATACAATTATATCCCCTTCCCTCAACACACAGCAATGGCTAAAATAAGAGCCAAAAAGCAACTCCCACAGCCTGCATAACTCTCTGCTTCAGCCACCCTATAGCAGCCTAATTTTCTATTTTTTCTCTTAAAGAGTAAGTCAAAGGTTCAGCCATCAAAAAGCATCTTTCCCCTTTTTATGTATTTTCCCAAGTCTGCATAAGGGTCTAACATACTCTTTTTCCTCATACAAGCCCCTTTGTACATCCATGTGAAGGAAAATTAAGTGGCTTCCTTCTGCATATTAAAGCATTAAGATGATAACACTTCAAGGCTTTGGGTTTTGTTCAGAATTAGAGGTTGGAGATATATTTGCAAAAACGGATTCTCTGCTCCTCATATAGGTGCGGCTCATTGTGCTTCTTAAGTGTACAGTGCCTTTTAGTAGCTTTTCATCAAGCCATCACTGCCCTTTTACTTGGTTATGCAGATTACAGTTAAGGAAAAGGGTTTTGTTTTTGCCATCATCAACTAAAGGGAGGTTGTTAATAAAGGCAAATAGGACTATATGTTCACCTATATGAAATTCGTGGAGACAAATTCTCAGAATGAGAAATCACATAGATGAAAAGCTATTAAATATTAAAATGCATGTATTCTTGAGAGGCATAATGAGCAGCACCAATCTAAGGAGAGAAGGACACGTATTCATATATTGGCATTTCCATGGTTCAGTTTCAAGTTCTTGGTAAGTTAGTTTATGTAAGGATATCAAATTAAGGGAATTCATGCTGGTATTACTCAATATGAACATCATATGAAACTACTTTTTGAATGAAAAAAAACAATCTATTGAGTAAAAATAGAAATCAAAAGAGATGGATAAGTGATGAGAAAATAAAGAAAAATGCCCCTCCCCACTGAACTATAAAAATCAATAAAATGAAGCCTGTCAATCTGTTATAGTATTCACAGAAGAAAGGAAAGAGAAAGGGAAAAGGAGAAACAGACAGGAATCAAGAACAGAAAGTAGAGCAAGACAAAGGGGAAGAGAGACGAAACATAGGAATTAGAGAAGAAGAGAGAACAGTGGAGAAACTGGAATGGGCGATATTCTCATTAGACTGAACATCCGTGATCTGAATACAATAGGCTAGTAAGAGTATTTATAGCCTTAATCCCTTTACCTACCGCCTTCTAATTACAAGGGTATTCCCTAACGGCTAGAATCTAACAACCTCACAGAATTAACGAACTAATAACTACTCCTAATCTAATAAACATTTTAAATCACAATCTTTTTGGATGTTCACAAGAGAGACTCAGTGAATAGAACCATGAGCTGAACATCAAGGATAGACACTAATACATAATTCTTTACCACAGCAAATTAACATCAGGATTCGGTCATCTTATTAGCACTTCACTCAAACAGTCTACTGGAAGTAAAATTATCAGTTCAATGAATTGGTATTTTAGAAAAATTTAGTTTAAGGAGGATCCCATATAGTTCAGGATTTTTAGTTTTTCCTTAGTTGCCAACTTGCCAAGGAAGAAGCTACTCTCGCACAAAAAATCTTGCGACGTAACTTTTCTTAGAATGTAACTCCTCACAAATCAGGACATCAAGGTATCTATATGAGGAGGAAGTTGGGTTTTTTGAGAGGGGGATTGGGGAGGGTATTCCTTGAAAAGACAAACAAAGCGATGCATACCTTGTTTGAAAGTTGTAATATACACATTTCTAAAGCAGACTGAAGTTCAATGTTCAACTTATATTCATCACTTTCAACGTCAGAATCTTCAGCCAAATTTTGCAAGCACTTCCTTAACTGTTTGATGAGGTCAGATATTGCACCAACAATTGCAACTGAAGCCTGTTGCTCAACATTTTCTGCAAGTTCTAAGGTGATCTTAACAATATTAATCTGCAGAATAGGTTGCTTTGCAATATTCATATGATCCAAGTGCTTGATCAAAATGGACAGCAAAAGATGGGAGTTATCTCCTGGTGTTCAAAAAGTGATCATTTAATACAGAGAAATGGAGAGAAAACTTCAGATTAAGAAATGGTAAAGCACTGAATGTTCCAAGTTTACCCGATTCTGATAAAAGGGATTGCAGATACATTAAAACAGAACAAGCAGCTCCTTTTTCTGGAGACCACTGATTTTCAGTATCAAAATTATGAAAAAGTGGTTCAAGAACACGCCTCACAGTTGTAGCTTCCTTTGCCAATTTTGCCATATTACATAAGCATGCCTTTGACCAATAAGCAGGATCCTTAGCAGTATCCCTGTTGACAATAAACAGATAAAAGTTGTCCTGGAATCATGAAAGATGCATACAAAATAGGGGAAGGAGAGATGAGTAAGACAAGACTTACAACATTCCATTAAGTTTCTCATCTTCAGCATGGTTGAGTTTCTTTTGGAGATGCATGTAATTCGCCAATGTCACAGATATAATCTATGAGGGGATCCACCCACCCAAATAAGAAACAAAAGGGAAATCTAGATCAGTAAAAAGTGCCTATTGCTCTAGAGACTCAATTATGTTAAGAAATTTTGAAAAAGAATGCATGGCAAACTAAACTTGAATCCTTAAAGCATCCTTTTGGTGTATGTCACTTTCTTGTTTAAAGGTGAACAGTCAAAGTAGAAGTATAAAAATAATACTCACTTTGTCAAAATCCATGGAAAGATGTGAGTGCTCTCCCATGAATTGCACCTAGTCACAAAGAATAGGAATAAATAAAGTAACTTTGTCAAAATCCATGGAAAGATGTGAGTACTCTCCCATGAATTGCACCGAGTCACAAAGAATAGGAATAAATAAAGTAGCTTTGGTTAACAAATACTGTATAATGATTAAGGTAACTACTATTATATAACCAGAAAGAAATATACATATGACAATAAATGATTGAAAAGGAAGAAAAAACTTTGCGTTCATCCCACAGATGCAATTTTCAAAGACAACAACTGCAGATTGTGTCAGAGAATCTGTCAGCCAACCATGGCCACATTTCTTGGTTAAACCATCCTATGATTAATTAGTAAAATGAAGGAGTCCAAAGTCTAATTCATTTACAAGATATATGTGGCGATTTAGAGTAAGAGAAGCCGAACTAAAGCATTTTATTGCTATGGTAGGATATTCATAGATTACAAAGAAGGGATCTAGTACAACAGATCCGACATATAAGCTTCAATAGGTTTAGGAGATTTTAAACTTTGAATCTATAACTGACCGAATATATCTCAACTAAATCCTATTAATAATAATATAATATATCCTATAATTACCACAATATATTACCAAATTAAAGGGAGTTGCAGATTGGTATCAATAGGCTAAATATTTAGCATATTTCAACTCAACTTTATTTAATAGCAATAACTACTAAAACTGCTAAGGATCATATCTTGAAGAACTATCCCTTCCACTCTTTAGGGAATCATCATGTTTCAGTTCTATTTTATTCTACAGAGTTTTTCATTAAAAAAAAGAAACAGATATGTAGTTTCTAGAGTGTAATTAACCAACAAAGGAAAGACATTACACAGGTAAACTTCAGATAGTGAACAAGTAACTTCTAGAATACGTAAAAATCGAAGTAGAGAAAGAACAACACCATATATGATAGAGCTTGAAGTCCAGCAGAACGTAGACGTGAAACTCTTTCATCTTCTCCAACATCTTGAGCCAATTGACATAGTTTAGGGATGAGACCCTCTAAATTGAACATGTATGTACTATCTGTCTACTTTTAACTCAAAAGGTCAGCATCAGCAAAGTTATGGCATCCAACATTGTGGAAACATAGTATGCATTCCCCACAAAATAGAGGGCAACAATCAAGAAATAATGCAGTCAATAAATATATCACACTGCTTCAACACCTCCTCCTGAGGAGAAAGTCTAGCTGTCTAAGTCTTGAGGTATTAGACCTCTTAGTCAACATGCAAATGAACCACACAGTAGTTTTTTTTTTTTTTAATCTGTAGAGTCAAAATGAAGTGAGAAAGGTCTAATGAAATACCTGGCAATTTATAAAGTCTACAAGTGCTTGGCAACCTAAGGTCCTCATTTCATCAGTCCGAGTTTGTTCTAAAAGAGTTCGAATGATCCCTAAAAAGCTATTAGCAAATAATGGCCTGTGAAATTAAAAAGCGTTATGTAAATCATCACATATGTAATGTTAAAAAAAAATAGCAATCCTCAATACAATCAAATAAACAAGAAATGTAAATAAGATGCTTAAGTTCAGAGAAATGTGCAGCAACAACAAGGCTTATCCTACTAGGTAAGGTCGACTGCATAGATCACATAACATCATTGTATTCTATCAATGACCAACTTTTCAGATATATTCTTCACTAAAAGTTATAAACCCAAGAAGAGAGTTAAATAGCTTAAACTTATATGAATAACTGGTTCAAGAACATTGTTAATATGATTTATTTTTCAGGTGATGACAAGATCACATTTTAGTCACTTGTTAAACTGCTTAAACTTATACCCAGGTTTTCTAGGCCTGTTTGGATGATATAATTTAAATAGCCATTTGATGTTAGAACCTATCATATAGAAGTAGAAATAGGGGAAAGGGGAAGAGGAGCAAGAGTAGAGGGAAGAGGAACTCTAGAACCAGAATCTATAATCCTAGAGTGGAAAGATAAAGGCTAGAACTAGAATATAGTTCTAGAGAAATAAAGAGAGAATCTCTCAATAATAACTTCATTCATTCATCCATATCTTTGATAGAGTACATGTTTGGTATTTAGAGACTAATACACATAAAACTAACTAAATATAGCTACCTTGTCCTATCCATATAAAACTAACAATAACCACCACTAAACACTTGTAACATTTAACACAAGACAAGTAATAAAATATAAAAAAAACCATAACTTCCTAAAACAGATCAGCACAGGACTAGGAGAAAAGCCTAGTCCTCAAGGCAATAAGAAGGAAATAAGGATTCAGTTTTGCATTTATGACTAGGAATAAATTTATCTCCACATCTGAAGCATAAACCCTTGCCCTTGCGTAACTATCTTTCAGTTTCAGATATGGAGGAGCAGCAGTAAGTTCTGAAGTAATCCAAGTAACTGTCATAAGTAACAGCTCCAAGTACTGTAATTAGTAACTGCTCCTAAAAATGTGGAGTTGTCGTAATTGCTTTGGCTGGTCAGCAACTAACGTCATTAACCACCTTTAAAAATTATTTATCTTTTCCATATAATTGTGGCTGCTGTCTACAATACTTGGCCAGATATTTTTCTGTGCAAAGTGTCCAGAAGAGGGCTGTACACTATTCCTCTTCAATTCTGTTTAGTCAGGCACTCAAACATCCCATTTTGGACATGATAGATAATTGTTGAGAAAGACGTTCAGGAGATAGGGGATTAATATTTTCATTGGGTGGAGGGGAAACACATGATGTATCAATGTGAGGATTCGAAAGGATGGCATTAGATTGATAAGTTGAATAATGTGTATTAACAGTTGTGACCCATCAAGTTTGGAAAGAACTGCTCCAAAATGTTGAAACCTATCATATAGAAGTAGAAATAGGGGAAAGGGGAAGAGAAGCAAGAGTAAAGGGAAGAGGAACTCTTGAACCAGAATCTGTAATCCTAGAGAGGAAAGAAGATAGGAGCTGAAACCAGAATCTAGTTCTAGGAAAATAAGGAAAGAATCTCTCAATAATAACTTCATTCATTCATTCATCCATATCTTTGATAAAGTACATGTTTAGTATTTATAGACTAATACACATAAAACTAAGAATAACTACCTTGCCCTATCCATATAAAACTAACAATAACCACTACTAGACACTTGTAACATTTAACACAAGATACATAATAAAACATAAAAAAACCATAACTTCCTAAAACAGATCAGCATAGGCCACTGGTTTCCTATCATTTGACTTTTAAGCTGCTTTGCAGCAAGACTTGTTCCATTCAGTTCTTCTTTCTTAAAGAGGATATACACTGAGCTAAAAATTGGATTGTTTTACAACTTTATTTGAATAATCATATCCAAGGCAACAATTCATTTATACAGAGCAGCTAGTTTCAAATAAAAAAAATAAAAAACTACCACTGATTATAAGGACCTCTTTTGTATATATGTGTACCTCTTTATACACGTTAAAAAAATACAAGAATTTGAATGCAAAAGCGATCCTCCTAGAAAATTTATGTGAGAGATGCAAATCTGGAAGTGTCTTACATCATGATACATGTACAGCAAAAAGGCATAAATTAGACAATTCTAAATTTCAAAAACATTGTGCACTTTTATGATGTTCTTCTGGTGATTTAATCTAAGAAGTTGAAAGATAAACTCTATGGCTAGCCTTCTCCTTTGTTCCAGCAAAATCACACACGATAAAATAAAAATACAGCACAAGGACTATGCAGTTAAATTATATACCATCAAACTTACATCTGCTCCTTGCATGACAATAAAAATTTCCTGTATATGCACAAGACAACTCTCACCGAACCAAAATTTTCAGTACGCAGTTCCTTGTAACATCTTTGTTCCAGGTTATCAGTGATCTGCATAGATCAAACGCTGAATATCTTAAATGGAAATTAACAGAATTTCCTCCTCCAGCAAATAATTAACTCGTTATTATTTAATCTTGAGTTATGAAGAAGAAATAGTTTCACTCGCTTAGAAAAATAAACAATTCTACACGATTCATAGAAAAAAGTCTACATGCTCTCCACCATGTCATTATTTGTCATTGATTACATGAGGCAAATGGACCACAAATAAAGTGATGAAGAAAGGAAAAGCTAGAAAATACAAATTAAAAACAAAAATGAAGATGTGTGGCAAAGAGCTTTAAACGATATAGAAAACAAAGTAACACTTATTCAGGTATTACGCTGTATATGATGGGTTCTGGTAGTGAACCCAATAAAAAGAGATAATTCTAAGACATTACAATAGAGCCAATATCTGCATTTACTCTAAAGTACACAATGCTTTAAGAGAATAATTCATTCCTGTCTTAATAACATACAACACACATATTTATAGAGTCTGATTTGCATAACTGATAATAACTTACAAAAGGGATAAAACATAATAACTAACTTAATATGCTGACTCATACTAGTATAACTTCCTCTGCCACATGACTCCCTCTCCTAGGATACACCTGGAGGTGACGTGGTATTCTATCATTACCCCCCCTTGAAAAGATGCCTTATCCTCAAGGCTGAAATGAGGAAACTGATTTGCCAATGAATCATAGAGTTCCCAGCTATTTTCTTCAGATGGTCTGCCTTTCCATTTAATTAGAAGCTCCACCTCCTTATGGCCCGCAGTATGTGTTGATACTCTTGAGGATATCACCTGTTCTGGTTCTAGGAGTGCTTCCCAATCATCAGAAATAGGAAGTGGTGGCAGAGTAGATGAAGTGAGACCATGAGCCTTTTTAAGTAATGAGACATGGAAAATTGGATGTATACGAGCAGAATCTGGTAATTTCAGTTCACAGGCTATAGAACCAATTTTTATTAACATTGGGTATGGTCCACAGAAACATGGGGCGAGTTTCTCATAGCGGTGACGAGCCAATGATCGCTGCTTGTATGGCTGGATTTTAAGGAAAACCCAATCACCAGGATGAAATTCCAATTCCCTACGAGAAGCATCTGCATATTCCTTCATCCTTGATTGTGCAGCTGAAAGATTCTCTCTAATTGTAGATAGCACTGCATCTCATTCAGCAAAATAATCATCTAATTCAAGCAGATGGGTGGTACCTTGAGGAATTGGCAGAATTGAAGGTGAGTCTCGGCCATATATAATTTTAAATGGTGTTGAACCAGTGGAAGTGTGGTAGCCTATGTTATAAGATAATTCTGCCCAACGTAGGAATTTGCTCCATGTCTTGGGATGATCCTGAGAAAAACATCTCAAATAAGTTTCAACACATCGGCTAACCACTTTTGTTTGACCGTCAATTTGTGGATGGTATGCTATACTCATCCTCAATTTGGTGCCACTTAATTTGAAAAGCTCCTGCCAAAAAGAGCTTAAAAATATGCTATCACGATCAGAGATAATTGAGGTTGGAAAACCATGAAGGCGAATGATCTCCGTGCAGAAAATACCAGCTACTGACTTTACAGTATAATGTCTTGGTAATCCCAAAAAATGAGCATATTTACTCATGTGAACAACAACAACTAATATAGCTTCCCAGCCGTTAGATTTAGGCAACCCCACAATGAAATCAAGGGAAATATCCATGGAATTAAAAACCGGACCGGACCGGCCGGTTCAACCGGAAAACCGGTGAACCGGACCTTAGTCTGGTTTGGTTTAATAGTTGACCCGGAGACCGAGTCGACTCGGTCAACTCAGGCAAACCGTTAAGTCAGTGGTTTGCCCGAGTCAATAGATCTTTTAAAAAAAAAAAAATCGCGTCCATGAACGCCGACCGTGCTCTGGGTCTTTCCCATATTTGTGATTGATGAAGAAAGGAGAAGAAGATTAGAAGAGGAGGAGGAAAAGAGGGAGACGCGAAGCCATCTTCGCTCATCGTCGTGTGAGAGCAAAACCTGAAAAAAAAAATGACCCAGAACTCCTCGAGCTAGTTCCATTCGGAGCTCGTTCATCTATTACCGTTTGAATGCTTTGAATACCCATGGAGGCCAGCGGAGGCGAAGAAGAAAGAGGAAAGAGGAAGCAAAACATTTGAGTGAAGATGACGAGAGAGAGAGAAATATGAATGCTTAGCTTTTACTATTGAGTGGCCTTCTTTTTTTCCGAGTGCCGCACTCTAGCTGACACAAGACAAGATAGCTCGGCAGAGTGGCCTTCTTGATGTGAGATAAAGGGAGTCAAACATTTAATTCTCCATTTCTCCCACACGGCCACAGTGCCACACCAATGGATAAACATTTACAATACACTAATACACATAGGATAAAAGAGTACAACCAAGTTTTATTCTTCCCAAGGAATTTTCACGTCAACCCATCTGAGTGCCATTATTTTTCTTTTAAAATTTGAAAAAGAAAACATATTTTCCCTTACCACCATGGCGCCATTTTTCCCTCCTCATTTCACTTTGTGCTTATATTGAGGGAAAAAGATTAAAAATTTAATTTACATTCATAGTATTAATAAATATTTATAACTTATTTGTAAGTTAAGAATTTAGACCATTTATATTTAGTTAAAAATTATTTAACTTTAATAATTTATTTAACTTATATTATTTTAATATGGCCAGTTCAATGGCCGGTTAAACCCCTAGTCCAACCCGATTGAACCCTGAACCCATATCGTGACAGGTTCTTTGGCCGGTCCGGTTTTTTGTACCTTGGAAATATCAGACCATATTTGATGAGGAATGTTAAGAGGTTGTAGCAAACCCGCAGGAGCTTGAGGTTGATATTTATTTCTTTGACATGTTAGGCACTGCATCACAAATTGTTAGACTTCTTTCATATTCTTCCAAAAATACTAATGCTGTAATCTCTTGAGTGTCTTGAGCACTCCTCCATGACCACCTATAAGAGAACAGTGTGCCTCTTCTATTAATAGTTTGCTGAGATCTGAATTAGCAGGTACTACCAACCTGTGTTTAAAATATAATCTCCCAGCTGTAAATGCATAATGAGGGACCGAAGATGGTTCTTGCTGTAATGCTGAAATAATGGATGATGTATGTTTGTCTTGCTGTATTAAATTGGGGAGATCATCCAGCGAAACAGCATGAGGAACAGCCAGCATGAACAAATCAGTTGAATGTGTACATCTTGATAGAGCATTAGCCCCCATATTAGAAGAACCTGCTTTATAGGAGATAGTGAAATCAAATGGAAGTAATTTCAGTAGTAACCGTTGTTGTTCTAGGGTAGAAATGCATTGATCCAATAAGTATTTTAAACTATTGTGATCAGTTTGAACTTCAAATTTCCTGCCCAGGAGATACTGCTTCCATTTCTGTAAAGCTAAAACCAAAGCAAGCAATTCTCGATCATAAACAGACCTATGCCGCTTTGATAAAGATAAGCCTTTGCTATAGTAAGCAATGGGATGACCATTTTGCTGTAATATTGCGCCCAGACCTGTGTTAGAAGCATCACATTCCACAACAAACGTTTTGGAGAAATCTGGCAGTTGTAGGATAGGCACATGTATTAGAGCCTCTTTTAATAATAAGAATGCACATTTTGAAGAATCACTCCAGAAAAATGCTCCTTGACGAGTCATATCAGTCAGTGGTTTAGCAAGTTGCCCATATCCTTTTACAAAACGTCTATAATATCCAGTGAGACCAAGGAGTCCTCAAAGTTCTGTAACAATTTGAGGGAGTGGCCAATCAATAACAGCAATAATCTTATCAGGATATACTGCTACACCTTCCTTGGAGATGATATGGCCCAAAAAGGAAACTTCAAGTGTAAAGAAATCACATTTTTTGGTATGGGCATAGAAGCAATTCTGTTGTAAAATGCTCAGCACAATATTCAAGTGTGAAAAATGATCAGAAGCATTCTTACTATATACCAATATGTCATCAAAGAAAACGAGTATGAATTTTCTCAAATATGGAAGAAACATGTCATTCATTGCTGCCTGGAACGTTGCAGGAGCATTGGTAAGTCCAAATGGCATAACTATAAATTCATAATGACCTGAATGGGTTCTGAAAGAAGTTTTGTGCACATCTTTGGGAGCAACACGGATCTGATGGTAGCCAGACCTCAGATCAATTTTTGAAAAATAATGTGCCCCATATAATTCATCAATTAACTCATCGACATTAGGTATTGGGTACTTATCTGAAACAGATAGTTGATTGAGTTTTCTGTAGTCGATGCAAAGTCGCCGTAATGAATCTTTCTTTGGAACAAGCAATACTGGACTTGCAAAGGGACTGACACATGCTTGGATGAATCCATTTTCCAGCAACTCTGATATCTGATTTTCTATTTCATTTTTCTGAGAATGAAGGTAACGATATGGTCGAATATTAGGAGGAATAGCATTAGGAACCAAAGGAATTTGATGACAATGATGTCTGAATGGAGGAAGAGTGGATGGTTCTTCAAAAACAGCAGCATACTTATGTAGCAAATCTTCCAACATATCAAATTCTGCATTTATCTTATCAGTTCTGGCTGAAATAGAAGGTTCAGCTTTGGATTGTAAGACATCTGTATTGCGGAAAGATGGGGAGTGGTCAGGTTGTGGTGTTCCTTGAAGCTTATACTTTCGACCTTTAACCTAGAAAATCATGAACATTTGTTGCCAATTAGCCTCCACTGTATTTAATGACGCAAGCCACTTAATGCCCAGCACCATATCAACATTACCCAATGTGAAGGGAACGAAATCATCCAAAATAACTAGACTTTGGACGGTGACCTCCAGTTGTCTACATATAGAGTTACAAGTAATAAATGATCCATCACCAACCTGGACGCTGAAGGAAGGGAGTGGTTCTGTTGACAATTGTAATTCTTGAACCAGTTTGCTTGCTATGAAGTTGTGGGTGGAACCATTGTCGATTAGGATCAGTATGGGCTTTGACCGTAAACATCCTTTTATTTTCATAGTGGTGGCCGAAGATTTGCTTATTATAGCGTGGAGAGATATTTCTGCAACGTCTCCTTCGAAGGAATTTCTATCTTCTTTATTGCTTTCCGACATATCCTCAGTCAATTCCATCACTCTAAATGATGAAGATTTACACCAGTCACCAGGTACAAATTTTTCTCCACAACGAAAGCAAAGTCCCTTTTCGTTGCGAATTTGTTTTTCCAAATCGGAAATATGAGGATATTGTGGATATGTTGGGGAATTTGAAGATCCCAAATATCCCAACTGTCGTTGATAATTAGAAACCGCCGGTAGTGAGACTTGGGTTGTTGACGTTTGTTGACATGGCACAGAATAATTATTAAAATTATTCTCTTTCCAGTTCAGTGCGTTGTCAGTGCCTTGTGAGAAATTTCCACGTTGATTGCCCTAATATGATTTTTGCGAATTGACTTTGGCTTCAAACTCAAGAGCAAGACTCGTGGCTTTGTATACAGTGCGTGGTTTTTGAATTTTCACATCAGACTTTAACTCTTCCTTCAATCCGTGAATGAAAATGGCCAGTAAACAATGTTCAAGCCATCCTTGCACTCTGGAAGATCTTCTAATAAACTCTTTCTTGTAGTCTTCCACAGAGTCGGTCTGTTTGCTTTCGCATAAATGAAGATATGGATTTTGGAACTTAGTGGGTTCGAAGTTTTCTTGGAATATTTGGATGAGTTCATCCCAATAACAAATAGTTCTAGATGAAGAGACCCATGTAAAGACATCTAATGCATCCCCTTCCAGACTCATCACTGCGACTTCAACTTTGAGATCTTCCGGAGTTTGGTAGTAGCAGAAATATTTTTCTGCCTTCATTATCCATCCTCTTGGAACTCCACCCTCAAATTTTGGGAATTCTACCTTTGTATAAGTTCTTTTAGAGGGATTTTGGTTCCACCAAGGTCTGTCGTAATTATTTTCTTTACCTTCTTCAGAATTTCGACCCGTTTCTTTGCCTGCCCTGTCAATCACAATGGTTGTCTGCTTCTGTTGTTTGATTTCTCTCATGTCCGTGTCTAGATTCTGTAATTCATTGATGATGAAAGACAACTGTTGGGACATACCATCAGGATTTGATGAAGATGCAGGTCCATCTGCTGGTTTCAATTCTGAATTATGGTTGGGATTGGCAGAATCAAGATTCTGCTTTTTGTTGCTTGTGCTACCCATCAGTCTCAAGGTCCAGAGAAAGAGGGCTTTGATACCAAAATGATAGGTTCTGGTAGTGAACCCAGTAAAAAGAGATGAATCTAAGACATTACAGTAGAGCCAGTATCTGCAACTCTAAAGTACACAATACTTTGAGACAATAATTCAGTCATATCTTAATAACATACACCATACGTTTTTATAGAGTCTGATTTGCATAACTGATAATAACTTCCAAAAGGGATAAAACATAATAACTAACTTAATATGCTGACTCATACTAGCATAACTTCCTATGCCACGTGTCTCCCTCTGGTAGCATACACCTGGAGGTGACGCAGTATTCTATCACCATAGCAATCAGTCGAAGTGAGAAGAATAGGAACTCGTGTATATCCCATATTCAACAGAACAGTAAAAGCTTCCAGCGAGAGTCTAAAACCAAGATAATCATTATAACAAGTTAAAAAATGTTCAGCAGTCAAACTTACAGCATCAAGGCATGCCTGAAGTTGAGAAGCTTCGTCACTATTTAAAGAAGATATGCAGCTTAACCCAGATAATCCACTAGCCAAGGCAATAACGGCATCATTAGTACTAGTATCTCCATCCACCTGTAGCAAAAAAGATTAAGAAATTGAGAAACAAAAGAAACTCCTAGAACTGAACTGATCATGCAAGGGAAAACATGTGATTGCCAAACTATCAATTCAAGCAGATGCACTTGAATGCATGCGAGCCACTTCATAGTAGTTGTCAGAATGATTTTCAGTTTTTTTATTATTTACTATAGATATTTTTAATTTTAACATGTAAAATAAAAAATGACATATGTATTCAATTATCATTAGTTTGACCACAATTCAAGCTAGAAGAAAAAAGCAAAAGCAGAGAGCTCACCTCTCTCCACAATATCCTAAAAGACCTTTCTACCATTCAAATTAATGAACCATGAATAACTGCCTCCATTAATACATGACCATAAAAATTTGAAAAACATTATTTATTATTCTTACAAAAATAAGAAAGGGATTTATAATTAAGAATGAGGATCTTGTTCAAGTTGAGTACTAAAGTCTGCGAAAAAAATTAGTACAGACAAATAACATACTGTAATCTGGTTGAAACTTCGGTTCACAGCCAACTGCACCATTTTTCTCCAAACATCACTGGCAACAAGGGCATCAGTTGTGACTACCTAAATGTAGAGATTTTACTTGACGTAAGAAAGTGATATATATATATATAAATAACAAATGAGCACTTAGTAAGACATACCCCAAGCATGGTAGCCATATTTGGATGGATCATTCCAGAACCTTTTGCCATTCCTCCTACCTTAACCTTGATCCCTCCAACCTGATCAATAGCCAATACTTGAAGCACAAATTAATCTCCTCCTCCAAATAACACGGGGTGTGCTACTTCACATTTAGTAAATTCAAAAAGATTTCAGAGTTATAGGTTTCCCCGTTAGAGAAAAAACTTCACATTTAAACAAAACCCAGCATTTGTATCAAGAATTCGAGACCATATATCAAGTTGTACAGGTCATGTTGATATTAAACCATCCTTTGATGGCTTTAACTATATGCATTCTTAACAAGTTAGAGTCTGTCAACATTATGAATTTTTGTTTTTGTAATTTATGCTCAGCCATGTAAATTAAGGTCAACGCAATAGACAGGATCAGACCACATATATGCTTATTAACCAGTTATACAATGTGAAGATTGCATAAATTAAAACTGAGCAAGATGGGAGAATGTAATACCAGACATTCCATTGCCACACTCTTGCTAACAAGATCAGTTGTGGTGATTGCCACTGCTGCAGAGTCTGCCCTGTATGAAAGGTAATAAGACTTCGGGGAGAAAAAGAAAACAAGGAAGGATGAAAAGGTAGGCATGCCAAATTTGGGTTAGATTTAGATAATTTTTAATGGATAAGAGAAACACAATGTAACAAGTGAGGTCAGGAGTAAACAAAGAAAGAATAAAAGAAATAGATAGGTCATTTAAGGACCAAAACAAGTGTGAAACCACTAACAAGCAATGTTGCTTCACATCAAAGCATGTGCAGTATTAATGTAATAATAGCAACCCGTAAAAGTAAAGGAGTTACCCCTCAACTGAAGGTGAGAGTGAATTTACTAGTTTGGGAAGTGAATTTAAAAGCGCCCCCTGCAAATGAAATGAGAAATATTTAACGACAAAGCAACAATATTTATCAAATAGATAGTTGTGCAAGCTTGTTTTACTACTTTTCAAATTACTTCTTCAAAATTTGTTTATTTGTACACATGGACACAGGCCAACAAAACATAAAACCCAACGTACAGAGTTTCAGCATTTACCTTCTTTATTCTGTGACCAATGACACCAGTTGATTCAACAAGCACATCTTCAGGTTTCACTTTCAGTAGCTGTAATTATGAACATTAACAGTAACTACCAACCACAATCCCTTCTAGAGGGGCATTGCAAGAGAATAGTCTTTGAAAGCTGCATACCTCCGCAAGGTTTTTTACGCATTCTACCGCATCTTGGTAACCTGCATCTCCCTGGAGATTGGAAAGGCCTTAGACACTAGACTTAGATCTCAAAGACAAAGAGCACAAGCTAATCAAATTACTATGCTCTTAAGTAATGGGAATAAAGCTACAATAAATTTCACACAGCAATTTAATATTAAACAAATACGTGAAATAAAACCAGATTATATGGCTTACTGTTGCCGCATTAGCTTGACCTGCATTAATTAACACAGCTCGTGCCTGACAAGAAATAGAATTAATAAGAAAGTAATCGAGTAAAAGAATCCAACGATGTGTTAAATGTGGCGAGTGGTCTGTATTGCATTCGGTTCGGGTGCAGGTCTATCTTAACTGAAAAGCAAAAAAAACTTAATACTTTCTTACTGTTTTGGAAATGTCTAGTGTCTTTTTGCAGTATAACACTGGTGCAGCAGCGACAACATTTGTGGTGAAGGCACCTGAAAGTGGCCATAATGAAATTTAATTAAAAAGAGCAGATTTCTGACTGATTGCTCTAACTTTGACCAGAGCACAAAATCCCAAAGCCTTTAGTCTGATGCCCCAAATGTGATCACAGATCAATTTCATGAAAGTTAACCTGCAGATATAGCATCAACATCGCACATGACAAGTGCAAGATCAGGTTTTTCTCGTTTGGCACGCAATCCTCCATAAAGACCTGCTGCTTTGAACCCCTCTGCGGCAGTAACTCCTCCTGGAATCTGAAAACCGAAACCAGATGCTGATTGGCAAGTTGATTAAATTTTCATACCACACAGAGTTTATACATATCAGGGATTTCCTTTTAGAGGTTTTCTGAAGAGTTAAGTCAATGTAGTACTATTTTACCAATTAATCAACTAAAGGACAATCTCTTAGCGACTGACCTGCTTCCAAGGTCCTTCAGGAAGAAATATGGGTGCAGCTGGCAAGTAAGTGCTGGGCAGATTATCCGCCTTAGAGACAGCGCACATTCTCAAATGTCTTGGAGAAGAATCATAAGAGCTGAATATCTTTGGAGAGGACGCAGATTAGAATCGAGCCGTGATGAATGGAACAAAATAATTAGGCTAGATGTTATCCAACTGTTAATTCTGAAGGCATAAAGTATGAAGCAACGTTAACCAGATGAGTAACGTCAGAAATCGCAGTAGTGTGAAGCAGGAACACACCTTTGGCTTTGGATGTAAATGACGGAAAGCACATCCTGCAGTACAGAGATACATTTGCCCCTTGGCGGCGTGATCAGTGGAGATTCGGTGCAGTGCGCAATTAGCCAAGTTCTCAACGGCTGTCCTAAATATATCAGTTCTTCAAATCATAAAATTAACCTTAGTGCGTTGAACTTTTGTTTTGCTCGAAACCTTTTTCTTTCCATGAGAGATTAAAAAATCAATTAGGTTATTTAATTTTTCAGGAAAAAACAAAGATAAGGGAAAATCATATAAAGACAGTCAAATTTGATGTGTCGATAAACTTAATAAATTATACTGTATATGTATAAAGTTATAGGTTATGATTAGAAATTTAAAATTTGTATTAAATTAACTCCATATCCCTTTTAGTTGTTGAAACAACAAAAATGAAACACAATTCTATTATTTACTTTATTAAAAAATTAAAATTAAAATTTTGATTCTTTAAATTTACTTTTAAGTTTGATTTTAACCTTATAAATTTACAAAATGTATTTTTAATTTTTAAAGCTTTTTTTTTAGCAATAATTCTTAAAGATTAACACTATTAATTATATCTTGTTGTATTCTATAAGGTCTTACATTATTTAAGAAATCTTTTCCTAAAATTAATTTGTGTATATTGTTAGTATTTTCTTTTACCCATAATTTTATATTAATAACATTATTTTTATTAAATCTTATAATAGATTCTGATTTAGT
>JBAGKO010000009.1:4814487-4842363 GCA_037177275.1 Acacia concinna
TAATGAATATATGTGTATATATTATATATATTTAACTAAAATTATATATACACTTCGGGCAGGGCCAAATGGGCAGGGCAGCATACCATGCCCGATGCCCGGCCCTGCCCGGTGTTTGGCCCAGCCCAAACATGCCCAAATAGTTTATGGGCTAAATTTTTAGGGCCGGGGTGAGCACATTTTGGTTGGGTATGGGCGGGCATTGCGTGCATCATGAACGCCCCTAGCCTGTACTCCATTTAATGGCCATATTATGATAGAAAAAAATTGGAGAAGTAGGGTTAAAAATATTAGGATATTACATACTAGTCCAGTTTGGTTAAAGATAACGGTCAAAGTTAACAGCAGGGCAAAATTGCTCCTAAAAAAACTTACAGACATCAACGCCCCTCAGTGGTTACTTCCGAGGTAAAAATAGACCTTATCCCTTTATTTATTTATATAATTATTAAATTTTAATTATAATAATATTTTTCTAAAAATACTATAAAATTATAATAGTTATTAAAATTTTTTAAAAAAACTAACAAGGACTTGATTAAAAACATGATGAAACAACAATGACCTAATAAAAAAGAAAATGACTACAAGGACCTAATTAAAAATATATGAAAGAATAAGGACCGAATAGAAAAAAAACTATAGGAATCTAATTAAAAATCAGTTCAACTATAAGGACCTGCATATTAATTATCCCTAAACTTTTTCTAAAAATGTACCTACCACAAAAAATTTTAGACATAGTGACTATGAATTTTTAAGAAGGGGACACTCCCGTTAATAACATAACCTATGTTAAAAAGTCAGTGGCCCCACCTTATTAAACAATGAAAATGCCTAATTTTTTTAAGGGCAAAGGGGCATCAGGCACCATGAACTTTTATCTAAGGGGTGTTTGGCACCGTAAACTTTTTTTAAGGGGCAAATATATATACAAACTTTTTAAATGGGGGCATATTTACCACAATGTTAATGTCTTCGTCTAACTTCGTGAATTGAATAGTGATTGAGTCCCATTATGTCCACGTGGCACACACATCACAAGACCATTGAATGGATTTCGTATTCCTCTCTCCAACAGATGTATAATGAGCACATGCAAAGACTGATAGGTCCAGTTAAAGTCTACAGGTGAGGTAGGTGGCTGTAAGAAGAATTCATAATTCCATCCATTTCCTCCATTAAATTAAGATCTGAAAGGGGAAAAAATTACAGACGCTGTTTGAAAATGAAGAAGCAAGGGACGGTGGTGCTATGTGGAGGAGCAAGAAGGGAACCTATAAAACAAATCAAATCAATGATGGTTTGCTTGACGGAACCTATAAACCAAATCAACAACTTTAATGAGCTGTCAAATCATCCTTGCATGGCCTAGGCCACGAATTCTGGTGATGAATATATCATCACTACGGGCGAACCAATTGAGTGAGGCATTTCATCAAGCAGTTGCTTGACGATATCGAAACGATGGAAAGTGCAGAGCTTATGAATCAAGGCACAATATGTGGATTGCGAGTGGGTGAAGTGAGGGAGTGTAACAGCCTATTTGAAAGTTTGTAGAACCTGGGAGGATGATTTTTGCTCGAGTATAATATGAGAAACATGTTCATGCGTAGGAACAAGGGAAGATGATGAAAATGAGAAGGAATCATTCAAATGGAGGAACATGAGACAAAACCTGCGATTAGGAGATGCAAGGCGAGTTAAGGAGAAGTTGCGCATCGGATATTCTGTTTCATTCAATTTCTAAGCGCCAATGGCCTCACTTCAACGTGGTAAACGTTCTTTTGCAACGATGCTTGGTGATAATCCATTTTATACTTCTTTCTCCTTTAGTTAGCTCGACACAACAGAGAATCCAGCGACTCGTAAATAACTGATTTTCTTCATTCACGACGGAATGACGATTTGTAAGTCTGTGATTGATGGTGAATGATGATACAGGCTCTAGTAAAGGGAGAGAGGTTTAGGAACTTGCTTAAATTAGTGATATGAAATTAAATATGGATGGTAGCTCTCTGATATGGTGATACTGATACGAGGTCTTTTCTTAATTAGCTGTAAATTATTATCCTGCCATATCAGATGCCACCTACACATTTTCAGTCAAACTGTTAACTACTCTGTTAAAAATTTGGTCAAACTTAACATTATGGTAAATAAGCCCCCATTTAAAAAGTTTGTGTATATATTTGCCCCTTAAAAAAGTTTACAGTGTCAGACGCCCCTTAGATAAAAGTTCATAGTGCCTGATGCCCCTTTGCCTTTTTTTTTTTAAATTTCTATCCTATCCTTCCCTGTTCCCTCACCCCTTCCTTCTCTGCGCTCTACCTCACCTTTCATCAACCTCGACAGTTTGAAGACCCAATTTCTTCTTAGATTCCAACAATGACGTCATCCTCCACTATTGACAATAGGGAATCAAGCCTAGCATAGACGTGGGTTCCTCTTCCTCGTCTTCCTTGTTCCTACGTCGTCATCGTCACATCTTAGCGAGAAGGGGGTGGACATCATCACTAGAGATAAGAAAAGGATAACTCTTCCTTTGTCTTCCTCAGTCGCTGCTGCCAACTCTTCCCCTTTACCCCCTCCTCCGTCACTTTCCTATTGAACTGTTTGCAACCTTCTTCCATCGTATCCTCCCCCCTCAATCCTTCTTCTCAATCCCAGTCTTCTTTCAACGCCCTGGACTATTGCAATACTGATAATCTGATGGAAGACGTCAAGGAAGAAGAAATTGGCATATGGAATACATCCAGCGTCTTAGGAAGCAAAAAACCAAGGGTTTTTTTTAAATTATTTTTTCCAATTTTTTAATGATTGAGGTATGTGATTGTGTCAAATAGCTCCACTTTATGGCTCTTGATCTACACTGTAATTTTATGATGTTGAGTGCTTTGATTTTGCGTTTTCCTTTGGATTGGTTATTGACGATAGATTCAGTATAGTAAAGTATGAGCAAAGGATGAGATGAAGACGTTGGGAAGTATCGAACGGGAAGTGTTGGGTTTTTTTTTCTCGAAATGGGGTTTGTTTGATAGCCCATTCTAAAAACAGTTTTTTTTCCTCCAAAATTTCACACCGTAACATGTGGCCTTTATTCTTTGCTTGGATGGGTGGAAAAGTTAGGAGGAAAGAAAGAGAGAAGAAAGAAAAAAGAGGGAAGAGAAAACTGAGAAGAAAATATAATCCTGCATGCTGCTTGTATTGACAGAAGAAAATGGAGAGAAAAGAAAATGAGTAAGGTATAGTTAAGAAAATAAATTATTTAATAAACAAAATTATTTAAGAAAAAAAATTATTTAATAAAAAAATTATTTAAGTAGGAAAAAAATTATTTAATAAACAAAATTATTTAAGTAGGAAAAAATTCAAAGGGGATAATTTTGTGACATTAATAAGATAAAGGAAATAAATAATGTACATATATATCTCTGCCACAATAAAATCTACCACCCCCTTCTCCTAATTTTTTTTTAAACTTCATTTAGTCTCTCCAGCCATATACAACATACAAAACACACGAAGTTGACAACATCATATAAAGTCGCTTCAATTATCCAGTCATGTACAATATAGAAAATCTGGCAGAAAATAAAGAAATTGAAAGCAACAAGAAGGATATACCTAGATTTGCAATGGAGACATTCTTTTGCTCCAACCAAAAAGGAAAAGTACACCACCACGGACAAAATAATTATTTACCACCATAAACAAAGTTCAGAAAGTTGACAATATCATATAAAAGGCGATAGAGGCAATAATGTTACCAGCCCATTTGATAGTAAAATGAGAAATTCATATCATCATCCATTATCACTAACAAAGTGTCATGGAATATTATAAACACAAAGGTGAACATGACATTCACATCTTGAGCATCATGATGTATACAAAAAATAAGCATCATGAAAAAATGTTAACTTCCCCTAAACCAAAAAATGACCATTAGCAATAGCACATGCAAAATATCAACAAATATATATATATATATATATAGATATATTCCCTAAACAAAAGATGCCACTATGTTACCACATAACAAAAGATCCTAGAATAAACAAAGTCCAACATCATTTCCAAACTTTTTAGTGTAACATCCCAATTTTTAATGAATTAATTAAATAATTAATATAGAAACTTAATAGGAGTTTAGAGTATCTAGAGAATTAAATTTTATGTATTTAGTGTTAACAATAATAAAAGAAAAATTGTTTTAGGTAAGTTATAGTTTTAAAAGAATATAATCCAAGTCAAGATTTTCTAGAATGGGGAAAATATTATTGTTGAGATTGGAAAAATAAAGATTCCTAAAGTTGATTTAAATATTTGAAAAGGTATTTTATATATAGTGGATTTGATAAGGACATATTTAGATTAGAGATATTATAGGAAATAATTCAAATATTTATAAGATCATGATATTAGATTTAAGATTTAGAATTATTAAAGTTACTTATATTATAAGAATAATAAATAAAAAGATTTATTCTTGAGAAAAGAAAGAGTTCTTTGCATTTTGATATATCATTTCAATGAGGAAGAGTGCATTATATAGGCTAAATAAAAGTAATGAAGGGAGAGATTGTAGGAATTACAATTATGAAAAATATCATATAAATCATAACAGATTAAATGGAGATATCTCTAAACTAGAAAACCTAATCAAGATCCTAGAAATTAGGGACAAAATAAAGGGAGAAAATCATGGGATTTGTTCTAATTTTCTTACAATTCCTAGTATGATTTATAAGATTAAGGATAAAAATTACAGGGAGAGAGAGAGAGAAAGTTTAAAGTATAAATATATATATGAATAGATTATTAAAAAAAACAATAATAAACAAATAAAAAAGGGGCATGTGGTGGGGGGCTTTATATATATAAAGCCAAACCAATCCATAGCCACAAAGGAGCATGCGTTGTGAGATTGCAATTCCCAGTGCGGCAGACAGTAATTATTTTGGGATTTAGGGTTTTGCTTTAAGGATCAATAAGATTGATTTGTGACTTGTGGTTCAATTTGGAGTTTAGATTCTTATGGCAATTTTACTTTGGCGAGAGGTGACCACTTTCCTCTTGTTGTGCATGTTTGTAACATGCTTGTAAGTGGTTTTAAATATATATATATATATTTGCAATTTGTTTGTGATATATACTATGAAGTTTCTTTATTATTGAAATTGTGTTGTGGAACTTATTTTATTAAGCAGTAGATAGTAGTAATATAATATTATATGAGATTAATGTCGATTCATGATATTGGGAATTCTCTTGATAGTTTGTGAATTGATAATGAAATGTGATTATTTATGATGATTTTATTAATTGAGTATAATTATATTTATTGAGTAACTAATATTGGAGGGGGTGGCGGATGTGAATTTTGATGGGAGGTTATTCTTAGAGGAAATAAGGGGGTTAAATTATTGTATAAAAGAGGAAATAAGGTGGTGGGCTTCCAAGTGTACACTGGTTAGTCCTTTGGCACATTATGTTTAATAGAGCATTGACACCCACCCATTATGTTTAATAGAGCATTGACACCCCACTAATGTATTGGGGGAACCCATGGTCCAGTCTTGTGCTCTGTGAATTTTGGCTGGTCCATATCACTTGATCGATAAGCTTGTTGAGTTGAACTACCAGTCACATGGGTGAGTATTAGTTCATGGGTTCAGTCAGAGGAAATAAAGTGGGAGGTGATAAGGGAGGTTAGAGGGTAAATTGTTAAATATTGATAATTGTGCACCCATGTGATCAACATGAAAATGAGATTATGATATTGTCAATTTATGATATTTTAATAATGTTGTGTATTTATAACTATTCCCACTTGACACCTTACGGGCACTTACTTGTATGCCTGATGAGATAGACTATTGGTTATAGGCTTTTGTCCACCCCATCCTTTTAACAATTTTTCCAAGTGATAGTTTACGTGAAGGTCTGTCAGGGAAGTCTCCGGAAGCCTAAGCTACTTTTACTAAGAGTAGTGCTTCCATCCTTTTGGTTATACTTGATTATTGTATATTGCCATATTATGGCTCATTTTGCATACTCTGATTTATTTTGAGGATTTGATGCATTAAATAGATACTTTTGATTTCTCTGGGACTGGTTAACTCTTAATGATTTTGGATGGCCTAAAGGCTCTATGATTGTGTCCTGAACTTGTGGATCCACACTTGGTTTGGTATATATATTTTGGCATGAAATGGTGAATTGTTTAGTTAAAGGGTTGAACTTGAGAATTAACATCTATTAAGGGCTTAGACAAGTCCAAAGGCTAATTACATATTTGAATTTCCATTAAGGAGTTTTATTCTTTTAATCATGAAAATGGGCTTTATTCTTTTTACAATGATAGTTCCTTTAAAAATTTAGTTAAAAACTTTTATATCATAGTTAATGCATCTAAATCATTTATGACATTTTATTAATCATGATAGTGGTTTAGTAATGACTTGACAAAATGTTTGGTTAATTATGGTTATACTAAAAGGAATCTTTACATATTGCAAAACAATGGGTTGTTCAGCCAATATATGTTAAAAATGGCTTTCTTAATGGCTTACTATATGAAGAGCCTAGTTATGAGTATTCTGATAAATCTCTTATGTGTTGTTTGGATAAGGCTATATATGGACTCAAGCAAACTCCTCGTGCTTGGTTTGAGAGATTGTGCTCGTTTTTAAATGGTTTTGGTTTTGTCAATAGTAGATGTGATAAGTTTCTCTTTATTCGCATGGATCAATTTGACATCACATATGTTTGGGTATAGTAGATGATATTATTATCACTGGTACTTCACTTACTGCTATTTATAGGCTCATACATTACTTGGAAGCCAAATTTGCACTAAAAGATCTCGACACTCTTCATTACGTCTTTAGTATTGAGGTTAAAACTCTTACTGATGGTGCTCTTTTTCTGTCTCAAGAAAAATACACCAAGGGTGTTTTCAAGAACGTTGGTTTTACCATGGTTCGTTGTCAAAAGACACCTATGGCTTCAGGAGTGGTTCTTATGAAGAATGATTCACCACTTATAATGGATCCTTCCCTATATCATACAATAGTTGTCCACTGTAATATGCTATTATCACTCATCCTGAGATTAATGTTGCTGTAAATAAAGTGTCTAAGTTCATGCAGGCTCCTACTCAAGCACATTTGAAGGTGATGAAGTAGATTCTTCTCTATCTAATAGGTTCTTTGTCTTATGGGTTAGTATTGAGACCATTTATTAACCTTGCTGTGGTTGCATTTTATGATGCTGATTGGGCGTTCGATAAGGATGACAAGTAGAGTAAATATAATTATTGTGTTTTCTTAGATCAAAATTTAGATTTTTTGTCCTCCAAGAAGGAAACTACAATCTCCAGATCTAGTATTGAAGCTAAATATCGTAGCTTAGCTTTAGTAGTTGCATAAATTCTATGGCTCAAGTCCCTTTTCAGCAAACTTCATTTACATCTTCCTCAATCACCTTAAATCTTTTGTGACAATCTCAGTGTAGTGCTTATGTAAGCCAACCTAATCCTTCATGCTAGGACAAAGCATCTTAAGTTAGATCTCCATTTTGTGCAAGAGAGGGTTATCCGTTGAGAGATACACATGTCATATTCTAACTTCACAACAACTAGCAGATGACTTTACTAAAGCTATATCTAGTAAATCATTTGCCTTATTAAAGAAAAGACTAGGTGTTATATACGTTCCTTAGATTAAGGGGAGCACATCATACTATAGTTAGTTATTGTAAACAGATTTAGTTGTAACAAACTCAATTAGGTAGCTAACTCTACTGTTTTTTTGCCAACTATCTCACTCTAGTTAACTCAAGTGTGGTTGAGTTAACCAACCACTGTGCACACGTGTATATATATACAGGTTAATGTACTCAGAGACTAATGAGACAGATTATTCCTTGACTCCTTTACTCTCTCCCCCTGATAGTGTTTACTCTCTTATCCCTCAATTATAGTGCCACATAAGGCATCTTGATGCCACTCGACCTAAAGGCCATTAATGTAACATCCCAAAATTTTTAAGGTCTAGATAGAGAATTTCGGGTAGACTGAGGGTTGTACCCTAATATTTTTTGAGGCCTAGACGAGGTATTTGGGATAAATAAAAGGCCATAATCAGGAGAGGAGAGAGAGATCTCTTGACTTTGAAGTGAAGTCTGAGGAAGGACCTATGTGTAAAAAGTAAAAATTCGGCAAAGTTAGAGGCTGAATTTTGGACAGGTCCAGAAGCCCCAAAAATTCCCATAAAATCCCAAAAATTATTTTAGAGCATCCAAAACATCATAGAGCAGTCAGAATGATTTTTAGAGGCGATATGAATTTTTAGTGATTTTATGATTGTTTTATTAGTTTTTTGCTGGACTGGGTTTTTGGCAAAAATGAACTACAACATATATTTAAGGGCCTCGTTGTTCTGGACTGGGATTGAGAAAAATTAGTATAATATTGTAGAAGATGAATGAAGTTTGTTGGAGGTTGAGAAGAAGTCCAGAGAAATTTTAGAAAATTCTGGAATATCGGTTCTCGCCAGTATAAGGGACTTCTTCGCAGAAAATGTATTTTCTAGAGTTCCAAATCTCTAAAAATTCTGAAATTTTTAAGGTAGCCTTCTGGAATATTTTCGGATTTTTGGGTAATTTTTCATAATTTTTTGGTGTAAAATGAATTTTATGGAATTTCTGAATTAAATAAGGCGATGCAGAATAAGTTGGGATAGGATACTGATTTGGTGGGCCCCACAAGACCCATCATTTGGCGGAAGAAAGAGAACCCTTGGGGAGGTTTCGGCAAATTGGAAACTCGACCCCCGTGCTCAGAATTTCAAGGAGATTCTAGCTACACCGGTCAAGCAAGCAAATAAGGTATGTTCTAGCATGTATTCTCTTTTATTTTCCCTCTCTTCTCCATGGTTTCCTAGGGCATTTCATAAGGGGAAATGTTGTTTGTGGGTCTAGTTAAGCGAGAGGAGGGAGAGTTGAGGTTGTATGTTGTTCAGAAGAGCTATAAAGGCTAGATACCGGTGTATAGGTTTGGATAGAGTTGAGATTTCTCCTTGGGGGTAGGGTGAGTATTTCAGCCAGACCTATAAGAGAGTGATGTGATGTAATTTTGATTGGTTTGATGTTTCCAATGCATTTAGAGCAGTGTTTTACCTAAGGAAAGGTAGAAAGAACGCGTGTGGAACGCTAAACTGATGAAATCACTGGGGACCCCATGTTAAAGGGATGTTTCGACCAAATGGGGAGAGGGTAGAAGGAGTTTGATTTTGGTAAAATAAATAGCACAGATGAATTCAGAGGTGAAAACTGTGTAGGGTAAGCCTCTGAAATCAGTGAAAAGACAAGGGTAGTTCGGAACCTAAGTTTATGAAGGGAGAGGTTTGAACTGATTCCAGTAGCATATATGCATGCCTAATGATTGTGTTATGTTTAGGCATTGTAGAGGAGTCTTAGTATCCAGAGGAGCAGAGAAAAAGCACTTGCAGCGTTGGAATAAGCGGTAGCGTGAACTACTAACTCTAGCCTTTAATGCTTTGCTTGTCTGCTTTATGTTGTTGCTTGTTTTACTGTGTTGTGGTTGAGCAGCATGCTATATTTGAGATGTATGACTCGTTGTTTATGTGCCTTGACAATATGTTAGAGCTAGAGTTATGTACATGCTCCCTATACACGGTGAGTGCCAAGAGAGAGTGGGCACTACTTGAGTAAGTGTGAGCATAGCATTTAGTATGACTTGCATTGCATTATTATGTTGTTGTTAGTGTTCTACTACTGAGGTTTCCCAATAAACCTTACCCTCTCCACAATGCAAGTGAAGGTACGTCGGGAAGCAAGGAAAGGAAGTAGAGATAGAGAACATTGTTTAGCTTTCCTGTTTATTTTGGATTACTGTATTATGTAATATACTGGATACTGACCTGGTTTAGATTATTTCTGGACTGCTACTGGATGTGTTATATCATGTTGTAAAATATGGGAATGCCTTTACCTTTATCATTATGCTGTCCGAGTATTGTTAGGACAATAAGGAAAGGGAAAAATAGCACATCAAGATAGTATGGTTAGATTGACACTTGAATTTTGGCTAATTTAGGCATAAAATTGGGTTGGTGTGAATTGAGCAAATGACTAGGTCTGGCCACGGGCCTTTGCATGCTAATAGAGGATATTTTTAGCTGTAAATGGAGTGGTAGAACATGTCATTTGGAGTTTTCTAGCAAAAATTATGCCTTCCCAAAGTTAGGACAAAATTCTTGGAAAATAGAAAAATGACCAAATGAATAGTGCCAAATTGACCATATGAATAGTGTAACTTTGAGGGGTTGCACGTGGGTGATGCTATGCAATCATGTCTTGAGATTATTTTTCCCTTATGGAGGATGTTGAGAGCTTTCAAATGAGTTTGGAATCACGTCATTCCAATTTTTATAGAATTAGTTATGATTTTTCAAAGTTAGTTGAATTTAAGGAGCGGGTGAATAGTAACCTGAGAAAGTGAAAATTTTTCCCCTTATCTTCCTAACTTAAAGTCATAACTAGTGATTCCAACAATATCTCTCAAATAGTAAGTAAAGGCTATGGAAGGAAGGTGTGACAAAGGAGGGGAGTAAGTTCCCTACTGGATAGATGTAAAAGGGATTATCTCCATTGTATAAAGGAAAAAGAGATATAAAAGGGGGAAAATCCTTAAAGATGAGAGGATAAACTTGTTTGGAAGGTATCTTTTGATGGTTATTTTTCTGTCAATTTTGCATATCGTTATCTTGTTTCAAGTACACACCAAGCCAATACAAGTCTATAAAAACATATTCAGAGATGGATAGTCCCAAAGAAGATTAAATCATTCATGTGGTTAATCTCTCATGGACATGTACATACAAAACAACTAAGAGCTATGAGAGGACTTGAGTCTACAGGTAGATGCCCTCTTGGTTGTAATTAGGAAGAGGATATAATGCATTTACTACACGATTGTAAGAATGCCAGGGAACGGTGGAGGATAGTTGTGGAGGACTTGAAATGGAACCAATTCCTAAACAAACAGGGAGGAGATTGGATACTTTAGAACCTGATGTAAGATACAGTCAAGTGTTTCATCGGAAAAATTAAATGGCCTACTCTTTTTGGCTACATATGTTGGGTCATATGGACTACCATGTGTAGGAAAGTTTTCGGAGAGGATGCGAGAGACACCGAGGTATCTGTGAACTCAACTTTGATGAGGGCTTGTTGGGACCAGGATCTATTATAAGGGCGCAAATTCTATAGGGGAAAGGTAGGTAAAGCAACTAAAAGGCTACTGCAAGGTGATGATGTGGTTTTAAGTACAAGTGGATGGCTCTATGTTTAGCAATAGAAACAATGGTTGCGGTGGTGTGATTTGGGGAGTGGGAGACATATGGAAATGTGGGTTGACTTGTAAACTTATAGAAGTTCCACTCATGATTGCAAAAGTAATTGGCATCTATCATGGACTACAATTAAGCTGGCATAAAGGTTACCTGAAGATCATTCTCTATATTGAAGTGAGGGCATAAACTTAATCACTAGAGGTTGTGAACAACAACACCCGTTTAGGGATATTGTAGAGGATGTTAGAATCTTACTATGGAAAGACTATCATATTTATATGCAATTTACTCCTAGGGAGGAGATAACAATAGCGATGACCAAAATGTCTCATTCAATGATAGAAAACTTTTGTATTTTTGATCACCCCCAAAGTCTATCTTAATTATTGGGTGAGGGGGTTGATATGCATGGTGTTAACTTAGATCCCTTTTGTAAAGCTAAATTGAGTAGATTTTCAGTATTATTCAAAAAAAAAAAAAAAAAAGTCCTTAAAAAGAAAGACGTCATAGGCAATCCTTTTAGTTTAAGTCTGCAATTACGTTACACCTCCAACTCCAAACGTCAAAACCCTCTCTGACTTCCGTACACCTCCTCCGCTCTGCCCTCCATTTTCAATCATTCCTTCTTAGAGCTCCCTTCAGTCTCCTTCCAAGCCTATCGTTTTCAAGCAATCTCCCTGTTTGAGTTTGCCCCTTATATATTTGACTTTCTTCATAATTTCTCTCGGCGGGCCACGGTTAATTGGCGGGAACCAACTATCAATTTTTGATAGCCGGCTAATTGATTTTCTCCTCCTCATAGAATCTTTGTCGGAAATTGCAGTGGGATTACTGGACCGCTTGTTTTGATGGCTAACCCTTCTGGGAACCATCAGGAGCAAACCCATGTTTCGTCTTCGTTCAACGGCGTTAGTGGTGCCAATCCCAACAACGGTAGTTCGGCTCCGGAGAGTTCAGGTGCTGCTCAAGCCATGAAACATAACCCGGGCATATCCTTGGATTGGACGCCTGATGAGCAGGCCATACTGGAAGAGGGGCTCGCAAAGTGAGTAAAAATTTGGCTGTTCCTCCGTCTCTTGCGCCGTAATAAAATTTGAAATTCTATAATTCCGCAGGATTGCTGTGGTGAACTGTTGTTTCTCGGGTTATCTTTTTGGTTTGTTTCACCCTGTACATTTGTCTTTTTGGGTTACTTTGTTTTACAGAAGGATGTTAGCGTTGAATATCTTATTTATTAAACTGTTGGAAGGCTATTTGAGTTAAACTTTCAATTCGAGAGTGACTACCCACAATTCCAACATTAACTTGGGTATTGAAGGGCTTATATTTCAAAATGATTAGTAGTTGCTTTTTCGAGACATCATCTAGTAAAAGTTGCTACTTTCGTTTACATGAGATGTACACGGAACTATGGCAGCTCAAAAATGATTTAAAGATTTTAAAGAACCAGGAGTCTGCATGAGTCATGTGCATTTCCCATTGTAAGTGAAATTGGGATTATAATTTTGGTTACATCAGTGATGTCTTGGTTCACATTTTATGCTAGTCTTTGCAGTCACAGTGACATTCAAAATTTTGTTTTTTGGTCGGTGATTTTTAAAGCTTAGCTTAAATGAGCGGGACGCAAGCTTGATTTGCATATAATCCCTAGGAATTTGTACTGGATTAGCAATTTGTACTATTTGCTGAGTATTGCAGGTATTATTTTATTAAATGCTAATTCTAAATATTGTATTGTAGGTTAACCTCAGAATCTAACATAATACGCTATGCAAAGATAGCTCTGCAACTACAGAATAAGACAGTCCGGGATGTTGCCCTCCGTGTTAGATGGATGAATGTAAGCTCTGCAATACTTCTTTTTTAAGCTTCATTAGGTCATTTGTTTTTGTGAACGCCATTAAAATCTATGATTACTTTGAGTTCATGAGGGCTTCTTACTTTAATCATTTGTATGAGTGATGACCATGCACGATGTAGACGAGTTTTATTTTAGGCAGACAATCTTTTATGGAACGAAATTTTAGACTTGTTGCGGTTGTTGTACTCCTCTAGACCTATATATAGGGCAGAGAGAGAAGATTTTTTTTAGTCCTATTTATAAGTCACTCTATTAAAGTTATGATGTTAATGTACAATTTTACCCTTAATTTATTATTGTGTTGACTTTATTTTCATTTGGTATCATGTAAATTAAATAGGGCCAGAGTTGAAAAATTGTTGAATTTCATGGCAGAGTTAATGAGATTTAAGGTTTTCTTTGGTTTGTGTGAAAAATGTTGTAAATGCCTTATATATAGGACTAGAGGAGTATGTTTTAAGTTACTGTATCATGGGATTTGGGAATATCATCTAAAAAGCTATGGCTTGTCTTCTTTCTAATGAACCTTCTTTTAATCCCAGCACCAACTCCCACTCATGTCTTAGCGAAGCTCAATTGGCTATCTGCAAAGGCTTAATGGCACTGTTATGTTTAATGGGGTAATAATCCCCTAAAGTTTTTTCAAATTGTAAAGTGCAGAAAAAAAGTGGCTCAAAAGGTATAACTGTATATGGAACCACATCGTATTCCCCCCTATTTTCTCTCTTCTCTCACTTTTCAAATTCTGCTAGAAATTTATGAATTAAGAATTTCAGAGGATCTGAACTCTTGTTAATGAACTCTGAAGTTTTTGCTTCTCTTCATTTAGTGTTTTTTTTCCACCTCTTCTTTTACCTTCTTTGGTGGGATTTTTGTTGAGCTTTGTGTAATTGTTAATGTTCTTTCTTTAAAATCATGCTGATCTTCTAGCCTACCTTGAATAATAGTGAATGATTGTGTTATGGTATTGATAAGAAAAAGAGTAGAAGAAGAAGAAGAACAAAGAGAGACAGAGGAATTGTGATATTTTTATTGATATTTCACTTATAATTCAATCTGGACAAGATAACAAAACTGATCAATAATAGGAGACGGAAATTGGGGAGCTTATTATATAGACTCAGCATTCCCTTAGTCGGTCCTAAGGAATAGAAGAGGCCCTTATGGCTCAAAGCCCAATAGGCCCTGTGCGGATCAATTATAAAACTAAACCTAATTAACGAAAATAGGGATGAGGGATTTAAATGACTAATTACAATATCATATCAACACCCTCTCCCAAAACATCCATGCCCTTAAGGATGGTGGACGACAACAACATACAACAAAAATACTAATATGATAGATTGAACCCCAGCTAAAAACATAAGCTTTAGGAGCTTCTTAATTCTGGAAACACTTCTGCTAGAGTAGAATTCTCTGACTTGTTCTTTTCCCTACTTTGAAAAAGCTGATACGCAAGGTCCCACCATGTGAATAAACTTTCTGCCTTTCTCATTAGTTGCAGAACCCCAGTTATTGTCCACTGGACATTGGCCTCATCATAAAGCACATAAAGTGTTAGACTAGAGCCTATAAGCATCTTTATTAAACTTCCTTTGAACCAAGTCAGATTCACATGTACAGTAGGGTGTTGGTGGCAGAACAAGGCTTCGGTTATTAACCAATGGATCCATGGAAGTAACCTTGGAACATTTTCTTGAAATTAAAAACCCCTATATTCACCTATTTGTCCCCAACCCACTGGTTCTTCAAAATATCCCTCATATTTGTAGAATATGGCAGCCAGCTGGAAAGGGAGTTTAGACTAACCATAGGCAACCGCGTTATCTCCTGAACATGCCACAAATCCAGTTTCATGCGTCTTGAAATATGTCCACAATCCAAAAAATCTTCAAGAGAGTTGATGTTTGAAGACACACCAACTCCAAACTTTGTTTCCAGCGTTTCCTCCCCACAATCTGGTACGGGTGAAAGGCCTCGTAAAGCCCAAGCAGAGTCCATGCTTGGAGATGAAACCACTGAGGGTGTTGAGGTGTTGCGAGATGGCGAAGGAAAAGAAGAAAATGAAGACCCCAATCTTGCTCTGTTTTCTCGCTCAAGCACAGAGGCTTCAAGAATTTCATCTTGTTCTGCAATAGAAGTTCCCGTATCAGCAAAACATTCTTGGATAGGTGGCGAATACCCATAATCTTTGTACGTGACAATAACTTCTTGCTCGTCATCATTTTTCTCCCGAGCAAAGAAGAGTTCTTGTGCCTTTGGGTGCACTTCTTGGGTCTTGTTATGCGTCTGCTTCTGGCTTTGATCTTCCAAAGCCTTTCTTTCCTTCCCAGCTTGCCTTTTAAAGGTGATTTCTTGCATTCTTGCCAAAACCTTCATGTCATGCAAACTGGTTGGTCTGAATAAGTGACCAGAGTCAGCTATTTCTTTCTCTGGCCCTGCTACATATGTCATGGTGAGATATTTTTCTGGTAGCTGCAAGTGACTCATGGCCTCATCCAAGAAATTATTAAATTCCTTGACACTGCCTTTTTGCCGGAGCCACATCTGGTTTTCATCGGAGTCTTGGAAAGAAGGGGGGGAAGCATGGCTTTTTTTCTGGGTTTTAATCGAAACAGAGCAAGGGTGGAAGAGACAGCCAAGGAAGGACTGCTTTGATACCACTTGTTATGGTATTGATAAGAAAAGAGTAGAAGAAGAAGAAGAACAATGGGAGGCAGAGGAATTGTGATATTTTTATTGATATTTCACTTATAGTTCAATCTGAACAGGATAACAAAACTGATCAATAATAGGAGAATGAAATTAGGGAGCATATTATATAGACTCAGCATCCCCTTAGTTGGTCCTAATGAGTAGAAGAGGCCCTTATGGCTCACAGCCCAATAGGCCCTATGCGGATCAGTTATAAGACTAAGCCTAATTAATGAAAATAGGGATGAGGGATTTAAATGACTAATTACAATATCATGTCAGATTGGTGATTTGTTTCTCCATTTTAATTATGCTAAACACTTATATTTCTTTTTTGACCCTTTCCAGTTACTAAAGAAAAAGATAATGTTATCATTGGGTCACAAGGGTCTCAGTTTCAAATTCTTGCAACTAATATTAAGCAAATTACATAGTACTGGTTTGAGTTTTGTCTTTAAGGTTCAGGCTGATTATCTTGCCTGCCTGTGGATGATTGATCATTTACTTAGAATTGTGCCAGACGTGTTGATTGCTTTTGCTTACCTGCTTCTTTATGATAAAAAAACGATTATGTTATCATTGGGTCATGAACTTTCTTTTATATTAACAAATAAGTGTTGTAATTAATATGGAGCCTCATCACCTCGTGGAACTTGCTTGAGGGCTGTGAGTTTACATTTGCATCTCCTATTTTTAGATGACATTTTTGGTTTGCTACTTTTGGCAGAAAAAAGAAAACAGCAAGAGAAGGAAGGATGATTTGACGAGGAAAAGTAAAGATAAAAAGGTATGCTTTAATTTATTGGATATTGTCGTTATTAATGTAATAAATTTGGGTTCCCCCCTTCTATTAATATTGTGAATGTTTGGCTATATGTACTCCTTGATCCTTCCAAGAACATTGGTGGTTTGTCCTTTGTAGAACTGCTATGTGTTGAAAAATCTGTGCTTCATCTTTCTTGCTTACTTGTGTTGTTGTACTGATTTGGCACACATGTGAAGTCACATATCATTCAAGAGAAATCATAGAGCTTTGTCTTGAATATCCTCCACTTACTGATTATGTGCTTTGCACAATGCTTGAATTTCTGATTTTTTGACAGTTCAAAATTGCAGACTTTTGTCTTAGAAATGTGTATATAGTAAGTGCGATCGCACAGGTAATATAATATATAAAAGGGATATTATCCCATGAGAAATTCATTTGAACAGGTTTAATAAACTCAAGAACACGCTAGATTTTAAACCAAACAAGTAAAACTGAATTTTCAAAGATGAATGAAATCAAGGAGTGCCAATGGGATAGTGTGAAAGTGGGTACTGCAACATCATGAGAACCTATAACTAGTTATACCCTACTTATTTCTTTGTAATTGTTCGATATTCTTTTTTTCATGCATTTAATATAGTATGTGATTATTAGGATTTGATTTTAAACTAAGATTTTTTATAAATCACTCAGAGCATTATGTTCATTTGGTTGCCCTCAATCTTCCAGGTGATTAATCTTATGATTTAATATGGAAAAATCTATTTGTCTACGTGAGGCGAATCGGTATGCTTATATCAAATTAACAGACTATTTTCAACACATGCCATCTCCCACTGTTAGTTGTTAGACCTATTTTAGAATTCCTTTTCTTAGATACGACTATAACATCCAAATCATCAATCAACAATTAGCCAAACTAGAGGAAACATTTATCAAATGGCAGTCTGTTAAGACACAGGATAGAACAGTAGGAAAATATTGGAAAATAGAGTTGAAACAAATATTGATTCCACAAAATATTTCCTCCTCAAGAACAGAAGTAAGAATTACGACAGATTTCTCACATTGACTCTCTAAACTCACACAAATGATATAGAAGGAGCTATCACACTAAAACTGAAGGATAAATGATGAAGAGAGATGATATCTTCCTCCACCCCAATCTGACTTTCGAGAGGTCAGAAACTCTCCTCACGACCTCAAAATACAAATAAGTCTGCCTCTCCCAGCTTGCAGCAACAGCTAAATAAGAGCCAAAAAGTTACTCTCACAGTCCCCAACATATCCTTCTCATAGCCCTTGCCTACAGCAACCGTATAGCAACTCCAACCCTAGTACCTTTATCCCAAAAGATAAAAACTTTTGGTCAAGGCCCTGTTTAGCTGAAATTGATTTTCATCTTTCATGAATGTTTGCTAGTTTCCTCTTGTAGGACTGATCAATAAAAGCAACTCTATCACAGTCAGAGAAGAAGTTGTTGCTGTGAATCCATAAGTAGAAAACTAATCATGCATGGCTAGAAACAATTCAAAGAAGAATAAATACAGCTTGTAATCATCCAAATACACAAGAATGAAGGGAACAAAGAAAACACAGTATGATGCACATGACCTCCAATTTCGAGCATCCAAGTTCCAACGCTCTCCAGCTCCCTGGTACCTAGAGTGGCGCTCTTTCTCTTCCGGTCTGCATCCTTTAGCTTCTTCTGCTGCTATTCATGGAGGACTCTTCAAATTAGCAATTATTGTTTGTCAAGCCATGCTTCAGTAATTGATATCTTAACTTTCAGTGTGAATCCTCAGTTTTGTAACTGGAATGCTGCAACTTTCAGTTAAAAAAAAAAACCTACTTTTGCAGATTTCTGATGATAGCATGCTGTTGCATGGATTATTTTCTTGGGCTCTTGTATTTTCTCCAGAACCTCCATGTATGCCGCAGCCTTCTTTTCTGAAAGCCTAGGCTTTCATGTGCAATCCTTCTAACTCTTCCTAGGTTTTTCTATTCATTTAGTATATTCCTCAGCTTTGTTCGTCATTCTTGGATGAGCCAACAAACATGACATAGATCACATAAATGCACAAATATGACAGAATTTAAGCTTATTGGACCAAAGACCATAACATTTCTCCATTATGTTTGAAAGCTAATGTTGACACATGCTTTTGGATGGTGATTTCTCCTCTCTCTGTCTCTCTAAGTGTGCGCTACTTCCTTGGCTTGTGAAATTCCATCTTGTATGCATCAATATGATTGGTTTTTTTTGGTAAATTGACATATTATATTAACTTCTTAGCCTTTGTTTTTTCTCACATTTAAAGTATTGCATTCAACATATTGTTAAATATGATACAACTCCATTTTTTGGAGTATTGGTGCTTAATAATTGGTTACACTATTCTGCTAGCTTTGGCATTTGTATGTTCTGTGAAGTTATCTAAAAGCTCATTTGTGCCAAATGCTAACAATTCACATACAACTTAAAGGAAAAAAGATGGACTTCACCGCATGTCACTACAATTATTTAATAACTTTGGCCAATATTTATTACATAATTTTAAAAACATCCCTAGATAATATATCAGCTTCATGTTAACTGAGCTTCGAATGCAAATTAATCCCCTGTATTTCTAACTCTGTACTTAAGTTCAACAATATCTCATGGTGGGGAATTAGTTCGTTCCTATTGAATTACGGGTCATCTTAATGTTTTGAATAAGAAGTTGCCCTATTTTCTTACTCGGGCATCAGGTTTTCACTTTTTACTTACAGTGTTTCTTATTAGCATTCCTTTTTTTCTCAGAGAATCTTCATCATGATGGTTGCAATCGCTACTTTTCTTTTGGAATGGACCAAGCGTATTATTTGACTATTTTGAAGTTTCTTGACTTGTTAAATGTGGAAAAATCCAGCATCTTGGGGATAAAAAAATATCTGGAAAGATAATTGATGAAAAATAATGGAAGCAAATAGTAAAAGTGTATCTGTGCCATCCTGAAACCCTCTTAAGTTCAATATTTATATGCGTGTTCATGTTTGGTGGAACTTCTGATGTTAAGAAAGTCTCTATGTTTGTTTCTAGGAAAGGGTCTCTGATCCATCAACAAAGTCATCTCACTTTGCCACCCGGTCCAATGTATCTCCGTATGCTCCACCAATGATTATGATGGACAATGATGATGGCATTTCCTACAAAGGTTAGATGACAATATAGCCTTCTGAATTTCATTAGAGTTGGATGTTTGAGGTTTTTCAAACATGACAATATAGGCTTTTTTCTATCCTAGGAAATTTGTTTACGTTTGAAGTATCTCATGTTTAATTGACTCGTTTTATGTCTGCAAATTTCTTTGGGCATCTTGCAGCTATTGGAGGTCCCACAGGAGAACTATTGGAGCAAAATGCGCAGGCTTTGAATCAAATATCTGCAAATCTAGCTGCTTTCCAGGTAAGCTGATGCTGTTGTTTGACCTTGTGTTTCTACTTTTTGTGCCAAGTGAAATCGGCTTAACAGGTTTCTCATTTATGTTTGTATCAATTGTAAGGTTCTGGACATTAGATAGATATCACTATGTGTCCCAGCCCTATTTTCCCTCCATGTTCTTCTTTGTATTTCAGAATCAGGTCAACAACTATATGTTTATCAATTTTATGTGCAAATTGCACGGTTGTTGTTAAATTTTGCATCTGTTTAGATGGTTTCAGAAGATTTTAGGTTTTGCGTTGATAACTGGTAGCTTAAACCTTGTTCAGCTTATCTGGAACCAAAACTATGCACTAGTTGAAGATTTGAACATCAATGTTAGCGTTTTGATGATTTTTTGGGCACACTTTACTGACAATGAATTTATTCATTTGAGTCGGGGATGTGAATTATAGAATGCATGAGAGGTTTCTGGTATCCCATCTCTATATTGGCATTCATCTGGTTATTTCTAATTTTTTGTGAAGTCCTTTGACTATTTCCCCTTCATGCTTCCATGTCTCACATGGCATGGAGTTTTAGTCAACAATGAAATCATTGTAATTTTGTAGGAGGTTATGAAACTTCTGTAAAGACCTTATGTGTTACTGAAAGAGGTAAGCATATGGTATTGAAAACAATATGACGAACTTGGTAAATTTTCAAAAAATTTAGGTATGGGCATGACAAGGTATATTCCATAACAGTACTTATTTTGAGATAATTTTAGAAACAATACCAATTCATTTTTCATACCAAAAGCCATGCTTAAAAAACTTTAATAATTCAAAACCACTTTGATATGGACCTGATAAGGTGTGCCTTACAGAAAGCAATATGCTGGCAGACTAGCAGTCTCATCATGTGTCTTGTGGCTGTTGTATTGAAAATTTGATGTCAGACTGTTGTTTTCTAGTCTTAGCAGCATCATTTTTAATTCAATTTATAGGAGCATTATTGGTGGCTCTAAAACTGATATAATTTTGCCCTTGTCCTATCCATTTTGTTTCCAGATACAGGAAAACATTAATCTATTCTGCCAAACCAGAGACAACATTCTTAAAATTATGAACGAGTAAGTTTTTTTTTTTTTTTTTTAACTTTTTCCCTTGCATTTTCCTATAACAACACTCTTCATTTATTTGAAATTATATCAGCATTGATTCTTCCATTATTCTTTTACATTGTGATATCTTAAACCGTTGCAGTCAGCAAGTCCTTCATTAATAGGAAACTAAGTTTGGAAAGAATATTGCTTGTAGTTTCCTTTAGACCTGTTAACTGGAAAAGCAGCTTAATTGTACATGAGATATCAAGAATCGGGCAGCAGCCTGCATGGCATTTAAGCTCAGCTTCTCTTGTAATCTTCATTTCTAATGCTTGAGCTTAGGACACTGGGGGATGTTTGCAGAGAGTAGAGCTGAAAGTTTCAGGCAAACAGCCCATTTTTAACTCTAAAATATAATTGTTAAGCTGAAACGGAAAAATGATGCTAATGTCAAGTGATGCTTTCTGTTCTCCATGGGTTAGAGTAGTTTCAACAGTTCCCAGTATTCTTTTATTTAGACCATAGTTTAAAAAGTCTAATTGTGGCTGAAAACCATTGTATGTCATCTGAATAAATGTCTAGAGATTTGGAAGTGCTTAATGAGTGTGTAGACCAGTGGGCAAAAGTTTGGGCAAAAGTAGACGGCTTCTTTGTACTGGAAAAAAATATTAGGTCAATTGTTCCGTCTCTTTTGAAGTTAAGAGCGTCAATTTGGCATGTTATTAGAAACAGAATTTATTTAGTGTTGCTGATTTAACCACTACCTTTTCTCACGTTGCTCACTAATTTAAAGCTTCTCCACTCCTTTTTCCTTTTTATTTTCTTGGCAGTTTGAATGACTTGCCAGAGGTGATGAAGCAAATGCCACCACTACCCATAAAGGTGAATGAAGAGTTGGCCAACTCCATTCTTCCAAGAACAAACCTCCCAACACAATCGTGATGTTGCTCGATGTCCATTCATCTCCTTTCGGGCTTGCCTTTCCATATTTCCGCCTCCAGGGAGCACTCCAATAATATTCCCACACACTCGTGTGAGGAATAGTGTTAATCTAAATGACCCGACTTTAAATTTAAAAAAAAAGAGAGAGAGAGAAACAAAGAAAAGCAGGAAGAAGAAACAATCAAATAAGGGTTGAGAATCATCAGGTTGAATTAGCCTTCATTATTATTAATTTGTTTTCATTGGTTTTCCTGGTTTTGGTTCTCTTAGTGGGCTCCATCTATACTTTGGACAATAAGATTTATTAACTGATGTTCTCAGTTGACTCTGTTAGCACATTTATAAGGAATGGTAGTTAGTTATCCCGGGTTTGTCAGTCTAATCAACCTTGGGTTATGTCAAGCGCAGCTGAGTATTCATCCCCTGTAAATGTCATATTTGCACTATGTGGAGAATTAATTGTTAGTTTCATAATTACTGTGGTCGATTGTAGGAACACTTGTTGGCTTCAGTATTTCTTTTACTTTGTAGATTAGAAGCTTGATTTTATTTCATTCGTAAACGCCACGTGCATTTTAAACTCTCAACAGTCTGAAACATTGTCTATTCGAATTTATCACATTTTTGAGTTCTGACTCATGCTACTCCCCTTGAGCCGTTAGACCTTTTTTTTGAAAGAGAAATTAAAAAATTAAATAAGTTATTTAATTATATCATATATATTATATATCATTCGATTGTATATAATTTAGGCAACATAGTTTGGAAATTCTTTTTAAATATAAATAGTTTAAAGTAATTAATTTGACATTTTTATTATCTTAAAAAAATCAATTAGGTTTTATATTGAAGATTGGAGTTAGTATAAATTTTGCCTTAATTGTTAATTTGGGCTTTGAAGTTGAATCCTTTTCAATCAAATCCCTAAAATGTCAAAGCTAAACTTTAAGGTTTGATTAATAAAAATTAAAGGGAAATTGATATTTAAATACCATGTGAACTTCCAAAATTCAGAAAAGTCTATTAATATTTGCAAATAACAGAAATGTCATATGGTAGGAACCTTGTTTTTTAAAGTTTGGGTATTTTTACCAAAATGCCCCTCACTTCTCACTTTCTATCTCCATCCTCTCTCTCTCTCTCTCACACACACACCCCTTCCACCCCCACTTTGATTAAGCTCAGTCTCCTCCTTTTTGCTTCACAATTGCCACTATTATGGTTGGTGAGATGTAAGGGGGTTGATAGAGGTGGTAGTTGACGATGAGTAGAGTGGGATAAGGCCAGGCCAGGCCAGGTTTGCATCAGGTCGACATGAGCCTGGCATGTGCATAAGCCTGGCCTGGGCTTGTTAAGAGGCATGCTATATATTTTTTTTGACAGAAATTCATAAATTAGTTTAAAAAATAAGAACCTAACAATTTAAGTTCCAACAATGAGAACTAAATCTATGGTAAGTACCCACAAATTAGATCTTCAATATGACTTCTTCTTCTTGCTCTAACACCTTGAAAAGAATAAATCAAATGTATAATATTAGATAACAACAATTGTTAATTATGGGTATTAATCAATAAAAATTGTTAACCTATCTGGGAGAGGCAAGCACTACTGTTTCTGTGACACATAATGGCACACACAAAGGCATAAGCCTTATAGGAAGAGAATCAATTAATTAATGTGGTAAATGAATAGAATTAGCCAAAATAAAGGATAATCGTGCCTATTGCCCAGTAATAGTATCCTAATGCAAATAACAATGTAAAAGAAGATTAGTAATTGATTCAAAGATAAAAATAAACAAAGTGGATGCAGAAAGAAAAGATCCTAAATGCAAGCACAAGTCACAAAGCACAATGATATCAAATACATTGTGATCCCAAATCTAAAAGATACAACCAAAAATCCCAACCAAACAAGTGAAGAGAAACAAAAAATCTTCAGACAAAATAGTCATAAGCATAAAGGATGAGGAAAACAAAAATCGAGCTAACCTCAACAGAACCATAATCACATAATCAACAATCACAGACCCATAATCACAAATTGTGAGATCAGAGTGTCACCACCAAGGAAGGGAAAACCATACCGAATCACAACACCACAGAACCAACAATCATAGAACCATAATCATAGAATCATGAGATCAGAGTGTAACCGTCGAAGGAAGGGAAAACCATACTGTTGGCGATATTTGAAGGTGAGTTGATGCGCGATTGAAGAGATCAGCTGAAGGGTGAGTGTCATGAGATCATAGTGTCATCGTCAGTAAGATCGGATGGTGAGTGTGATTCTTACCGTTGGCGAGATCTAAGCGTGAGTGTTACCGTCGGTGAGATCAAAGTATCGCACCGTTCATGTTCAAATGTCGCAACTCATAAGGGAAAGAGTGAGGTCTTATAAGCTCAAAGAAAAAGGCTAAGACTAGGAGAGCTGGAGAGGAGAAGAGATATAGAGGCCGCAAAGGTTCAAGCTCAGCCGTGCAAGATATGAGTGATTGAGTGAAGGGTGAAATCGCTCGAAGATGAAGAACATGGCTAAGTGTAACACCTCCCTTTAGATATCTTACTTTACCTTACCTTACAGTGGCCTTTGGAACCACTTATGTGTCCATATGTCGAAACAAAGAAATTAAAATTTTTGACACAGACATAACAGAGAAACATCTTTTCTCATTAATAGAGGCACAAAACCAAAATCCATAGGATATACTAATCATATTGTACATGATTACATGCCAAGAAACAGGAAATATAACTCTACACCTAAACCAGTTCCCTCGTCCTGCCTCTTTCTGAACTTTCACCTGCATTATGGAGATGACAAGGTTTTATTGGGAAACCTTAGTAGCAGAATCATAACAAAAAATCATATAATGCAATGCATGTCATGCTATAGGCAATGCTCATAATTTACCTTTAGTGCTCTCTCTCTCGGCACATACTGTGTACGAGAGCCTGCACATGACTTGATCCAAGCTCAAACTCAAATAGTCAAGGCATAAACAAGGAATCATACATCTCATGCATACAAGCTAACACAAATTGAACACATCATACAAGCATACAACAAACAGTAGACAACACAAAGCAGTACAGGTTAAGGGTAGGGATTCTTGCTATCGTATACTCTTTGCACGGTGTAAGGGCTTTGTTTCACTATTTCTAGCGTTGCTAGATTAGTGGTATGCCTCTCTATAACACCTATACATGCCACAATAAATCTTGTTATCATATGCCCCTTTCCAATATACTATTGCCCTTCCTTTCCTATATCCCTTGGGGTTCTAGTTCCCTTCTAACTAGATCAGGTCCTTTCCCTTCCTATACTGTACTCATCCCTTACCAGTACCCCTCTTCTGACCACCTTGTGCCGCCTAGGTCACCCATTGTTGGCTTGTCCCTACTGCTCTAGCCGGGACAGTTTGGAAGCATCTACTCTTAGATGTACCCACTAGACCTCTCAACTGTCCGGGACCGTTGGACAACACCTCCCCCTAAGAAATGCTAACTTTTTCTATTTGCACATAGGTCCTTCCCCGAATTTCACTTTAATTGTTGTGAGATCTCTCAATCCTCTATAGAATAAAACCCTCATTTCATCTGAAATACCTCATCTGGGCCCTAAGAATATCAGGATGTTACACTAAGTGGCTGAGTGAGTGATCTGACACAACATTTATATAGTTTTCTGGGGTATTTTAGGTCTTAATTGCATACATTTACCCACATTAAGCATGATATTTATAGTATTTGGATTAAATGTGTCACACTGTGCATTTTACTGAATAATGGGTAAAAGTAAACTCATTTTATATTTTTTATTATAATTCTTTACTTGCCTTGGCAAAGCCTCTTTGTTGTTATGTTTTCAGGCAAGCAAAGGAGAAAACGGAGCCCAAATTGGAGCCAGGATGGAGCAGATGAAGAAACTGGAGCTTGAAGGCCCAAAACACATGAGAATGCTGATCTGCCACTCTGTGTCGCGACCTGGAGAGTGTTGTGTCGCGACATGGGAGAGTTTTTAATGAAACGGTGCGTTTTGGAGCAAAATCGAGCCTGGAAGGAAGTTCCCTGAAGCCAGGTCGCGACATGGACAACTGTAGGTCGCGACCTGAGTCTGTAATCTGCACAGACGTGATTCAGAAGAAGATAGATTTCAAATAAAGATAGAAATCTCTAAAGATATGATCCGAAATTAAGTCTATATAAGTTGCCTCTATACTGCATAATTAGGTGCAATCTTCTGACGGTCGAGTCACGCGATAGATCTCGTTCCGATCAAAACTAGCTCTCCTTCTTCCACACCTAATGCATATAAGATGAAGTTAAATTTTAAGAGGTTGAATGCATGTTTCAGATCCTGCGATGAATGCCAAAATAGAAGCAATGGAAATATATGTATATATGCGTTTCAGTTTCTACATTGAGGAAAAGAAAAAAAAAATAGAGAATGCATGTAGCTTTGAGGATGATTTATGGACTGCATGTGTCATCCTTCGACTCTACAAGGGTCTCCAAAACAGAAGCAATGAATAGATATATATATATATATGCATGTGTCTTAGTTATGTAATGCAATGTTGAAACAAAATATATACATATGCATGCGCTAAGTTGTGGTTTCTGGAAAAAGAAAAATATGGATAATAAATACATATATATGTATGTATGTGCATGAGTCCAAAACCGTGATTATATCTGTTTGGTTATAACCGAAAATGATGTCTGAATATATAAGTGCGTGCTTTTGGTGTGGTGGGTTATATTTGAATAGAAGCAAATGAATGTGTCATAATGGGGTGCAGTTTGAAACTTGTCCTTTCAATTCAGAGAAGTAGTTATGTTTCGAGTGAGATTTTGAAAGAGTAAATGATTCCCATTGTCTCTGAAAATTTTCAAAAATATAGAGGACATTATAAGCTTTAAAACAAGTCCTATTTTATGCAATTTGGATTTGTAGATTAAGAAATATGATTTTTGAAAGTTAAGGTTGAATTCTAGAAGTCAAACATTGATTACCGAAAAAGAAGTAATTTGAAATAGGGGCAAATGACCTTGGATAGCTATGAAAATTTATGAGGAATTAGTGGACATATAGAGCTCTAAAATAAGCTTGGAACCAAGTCATTTGGGTGAATCTTACAAATTTGCGTGAATCTGTCAGGGTGAATTCTGACTTGGGGATTTCGTGTGAAGTTTAAGTAGAGCAAACCATTTTCCTTTGTCATGAAATTTGGTGAGCTATTATTAGACATCCTAAGTTTGAATATGAGTCCAAGAATGTACCAATTGGATGTCTAGAAAAATAATTATGATTTTTGGAAATTAGGGCTCTGAATCAAGGAAGAACCTGAGAGTCAATATGAAAGGTTAGGCTTAAAGCCCCTTTTTTAGGGTTTCATGTATAAATTAATTTTGTAAGTTATTTTTCCTATAAGGGAGACTTAATAAGAGTTACATAGAACTTGGAATCACCTTAGTTGGAGTTTCCTAGAGGGAGTTGTGAATTTTCCAATTTCACACTAGAAATCTAGAAGAACTCTAATTTTAGTAGAACAATGATTGATATTACTCATAATTTGAGACTGGTCTTTGTAATTGTATATAAATAAATAATTGACCCTAAAATAGACTTATTAAGGGTTAATTAGAGACAAGGATCATGTCATTTGGATTTTCCCATCCCAAGTTGTGAATTTTCTAAATTCAG
>JBAGKO010000009.1:4842463-4869714 GCA_037177275.1 Acacia concinna
GAATATCTAATTTTAGTTCACCAAATTTCACAGGAAAAGAAATTGGTTTCCTCTATCAAAACATCACATGAAGTTATACTATCAGAATTATTCCCAGACAGACAGATGCAACTTGTAAAACTCATACTAAATCCATAAAATTCCAAATGACATGGTTCCAAGCCCATTATCAAATTTCATATGTCTATTACATTATCCTACAATTTCATGGTCATCCATGGTCATTTGAGTACATCTTTGAAAGAATCATTTCAGCAGAGAGAACATACATTCCAGAAATGCATCCTGAATTTACAAAACTCATAACTCAACCTATAAAATTCAAAATGACTTGGGTTCAATCTTATGTTAAATCTTAATATGTCTACTTGTTCCTCATAAAATTTCATAAGAATCCAAGTTCATTTGCATACATTTTTGAACAGATTACTTTCTATCATCAGGATTTTTATTCCAAAATTCAATTTCAACTTCTAAAAATCATATCTTCCTATTGACAAAGCCAAATTGCACAAAATAGGACTTATTTAAAAGCTTGTTAAGTCCTCTAATTCACTGCCAAATTTCAGGGGAAATAGACATCATGTGCCCCATCAAAATTTCACACGAAACAGACAACGTTTCTTACCAATATAAATTCCAGAATCACATCAACTCATGCATATACATATATACTTCATTGTTTCTATTGATTGCCATTTCATAACCAAAACACCACATTTAACAATCATGATTCAGCGTAATACTCCAGCCATATGAACCCAAAACAGAACATATACATTCGGGCATACACTTTCGGTTCAGCAAGCCCATTTCTCGGTTCCAGAACACCCATAACAGAACATATACTTTCTCCAACATTTCAGAATCAAAATCATTTCCATAATTCATATTCTCGGCAAGCATATACATTTCTAGAATCAAAAGAATACATTCCTTTCGATTTAGACAGGGCATGCTCGGTTAACCACAACAGCAACATTTTTCTGATTTCAGACATATAATTAGTTTCAACAAACAGGGCATTCCTCAGTTCAGCAGAAATTTCAAATGTATACACCCTGTCAATTCAGACAAGGCATTCAGGAAATCAGCAAAAAACTTTAGTTTCAGACATATTCAAATTCAAAATGCACCCAAACACCTTCTCGGTTTTAATTGCAAACAGGTACATAACCTCAATTTCAGCATAAATTCCCAAAAATCAGAGATACCCATCGATTTTCCATTTCAGCAAAACACATGTGACTTCGGTTCTTAAACCCAACTTCAAAATCAAAACATTGAAGATGAAAAGAAATCTAGGAGACTCACTGAAATCGATTTGGTGTTGGCCGAAGGAAAATGATAAATGGATTTTGCTGCACTTTGATTCTTGCTTCGCTGAAATTCCCTGATTCACGCGATGCCCAAGTTCTCTAATGTTTGATCTAATTCATGTTGGCCGAAGGAAAATAGTGTGATCTCTGCTCTCTCTTTCTTTTCGGCTTCTTCAATCAAATGAGAGAATGGATGAATGAAGTGGGTAAATGGCTGAAACCGAATGAAGTACATGGCTAGACAAAAAAAACCGAAGCTCCCATCTCCAGCGGTTTCTCCTTCTCCTTAATGTCCAATAAATCTGTGGCAATGAATAAAAGGAACTGAAGGAGTAAAGTGTGGAATTTGAAATGGACTGTTGGGAGTATAATTTGAAACTGAACTCTTCTCTTCGCACATGGGAATGAAGGGAAAAAAATAATAACATAACTAATGTACAACATATTTCAGATGTACATGAAGGAGAATAATATATTATAGCCTCAAATTTTATTCCCCATATATTTAACTTCATCATCGTCATTTCAGTTAACTTTAATTCCTTAAGAAAATGTGACATGTCAGATGAATTTTCAGTAAAGCCGGTATATCAACTGTCTCTAAAAATTCCAATTTGACTATCATCAGTCTTTAAATAATTCAAAAGTTCTCCCCAATTTTTCTTAGTAATTAATTCCAACGTTTACTATTTTTTCTATAATTCCTCTGAATTTGAGCCCTTATCAATAAAATTTCAAATAGAAATTTATTCTTCATAATTTACCCCCAAAACGTACATAAAATAATAAGATTTTTAATTTTATTATAACTTAAAGAGTTTCCCCGAAAATTAGGATGTTACAATATCCAATACACATAAATAATACATTTCAACATGAAAATGCAATTTAAATATGTAACAATGAGAATTTTTGGAGACATGGAATTTTTTCTCTTCCAGTGTCTGACCTTCTTGATATGAAGACATAGAATTAGGACACTGCATGTATGACCAAGGCATGAAAAAAGGGGAGGCTAGTAATTGCGCAAGCACACCAATAATGCAGATAAATAAATAAAGATATTTAATAATTTTGCATCGCATGCACCACATAACCATTAAAACTTAAAATAAGTAAATATAATACATACCGAAGATGCAGACATTGATTGGATTAATGAGGTGCCATACTCTTTGAGTTGTGCAACAGCCTCAGCCATTTGAACACATATACTTATCATACCCATCAACATTAAGGACTAGTTGCATTTGCTTGCCCTTTAGAGCAAAAGCCACAAATGTCATATTCATGAACATATATAAGAGATGCCTTGCCTTCTAAAACTAAAATAAAACACACAAGAAATTGAAAAAGTAGGAAACAAAAATGTGACAATTTGAAAATTCTCACGGAGAGAACAAAGGATGGAAGATGATAGGCAATGAACTTTACCAAAAACTATAAAATGTCAAACCTAAGTTTCATCCATAGAGGGGAAAAAATTCATATAAACAGTTCATTTATGTGCTATATCATATTCAAAATAGCATTTGGTAATAACAAAAATAATACATTGAAAATTGGGTTTTTATAAGCCAATAGGAACACAAACTAATTAAAAAGAGAAATTTGCACTATACCATATGTGATATCAGTAAGGCATAAATATTAAAGTTCTACCTGATATCCATTGCCTTTTGTAGTTGCTTTTGTAATTGTTTGCAAAGAGAAAAGGGAAAGAATTATAAAAATTCTAGCAATTATTTAATATTAAAAATGACACCAACCCATCGAAAAAATTTAAAATAAAACAAGGCACAATCCTTTCTCATTGTTATATGTCTCTGGTATATAAAAAGTTAGGTCCAAATTTGGATACCAACCACCGAGTAAGACATAAAATATGTTAGTCCATCTCATTGTTAACATATTTTCAATAGAGACAATGAAAATTTCATGAAGAAATCAATTTTACCTGTTGGAAGATTTCAGTTGCTCCCTAAACTCCTTGAATTTTTTTATGTATCATGTTTTCAAAAGAGAACATGTAAAGTGAACTATATTTTTGGTAACCTCTTTTAATTTATTGCATTTATTATTGCTTCTTCATGTTCCCTCCCTTGTTCTTTGACTTTAAATGTGTGACTACATTTTCCCCAAGAAACAAACAAATTTAGTAAGATACCATCAATTAGAATATACCCAAGCAAACTAGTTGATTTCATAAGAGAAATGACAATTTTTCTTACTTGACATTTAGTAAATCAAAAAAAGGCCCAGTTGCAATTTTCCTTTCATACTTCTAGATTGTTTTTTTTTAAATCACTAAATTCCATAATGAACTCACATTTAGCAAAAGTTAGACAAAATCCACTAGTGTGAGAAAAATATAATGAACTCACTTGTAGCAAAGAGATACGAGCTAAGAGCTACCCATAAACCCCAAAACATGAAACCATGTAACACACAGCAGCGAAAGAGGAGAACGAAGAGAACAATAGTCACGACCCATGACTCACAATGGTGAGTCAAAGGAGGACGTTGGAGGAATAAGGAGAAAATCACGACAAATGCAACAGAGAAGAGGAAATTGGTGTAGGAGGAGCTCAAAAATGTTCATTCAAGGTGAAGAACTTAGCTCTCTGTAAGTTTACAAAGTTTCAAATGTCAAAGAAAATGGGCTTTAGGGTTTTTTAAAACAACTTATATGAAGGTTGTTTGTAAAAAAATGTCATATATATATGGTGTATATATGATGGTTTTTTTACAAACAAATGCAATATATGGTGTTCCATGTTTTTTAAGAAAAATAAACAAATATATGATAGTTGTTTAAAAACCATCATATATTGTCTTCCAATATATGTTAGATTTTTTTTAAAAAAAACTGTCATGTATGTAAATGTGTACTGTCAATTCAAATTGTGCCACTCGATATATGGTGATGGTTCAAATTACCATCATATATATATAAAGCGTCATATATACACAAATCTGTAGTAGTGACAAGAGGAAAACGGTTACATCTTGCCAAAGTTTAGTAATACCACAAAGCTCATAGTCTAAGTTCAAACATAAGTCATAATCAATCTACAACAATTAATTACTACACATTAATAACTCTTTAAGTTATTAAAACAATCAATTTAATTAAATAAATTTAAAGTTTAGAACTAATTACCCAACTATTTCAATTTCACACTAGAATCCTAATTATTTATTTTAACATGAATTCAAATACTTTTTTTAATCCAAACAACTCATTTGGGACATTAATTATTCTCAATTTCATTCAATTGTATAAAATCCCTAATTTAAGATTTAAGGTTTCAAGTATAAATTTATCAAATTATGAATATTCACTTAATTAGACAAATAAACCAATTAAAATTTCAATAATACCTCCATCAACCTAAATAACTTATTTTTCCCAAAATTAATCGGTACCAATACCATATATAGACTTATTTATTGAATGATTTATAAAAAATAATTATAAAATCTTACACAAATCAAATCACAAAATCAAACCAATAAAAATTTACTATTAACGATACTCTACAATCCTATGGACATCTATTGGCAAAACTCAAAACTTGCCTAAAACCCTAATTTCAAAATATTCTCTCGTCTACATAAAATTACTATTATAAGGAAGAAAAATTTATATAAAACAACTTACATGAAGAAAATTTTATGATTAGAAGTGTTTTTGAATATTTTATTGATCTTCGAAGTAGAACTTTCTATCCTTCCTAATCCTACCTCTTGCGAGAAAGAAGAACCAGAAGAGAAGCATCACACTTTGTTAATAAGAAGAGGGAGGGCGTTGGACGGGTAGGTTGGTGGATTGGAGAATTTATAACACCTCCACCGTGGAAGTTACTTTTTTTTAGAATGAAATACTATATATCATTGCTCACTATCTAGAGCAATACATAAACAAAACATACAAACAACCAAGAAGCCTCAACCCTCATCAATGATTGCCTCCTCGATGAAATGTGGTGGTTGATCAAGGAGAACAAAATTCCCTACCATACTATCGGCTAACTTTGCTAATTGGTTAGCTATGGTATTGTTTTATCTACTGAGGTAATAAATAAGAACTTGTCAGTCCCTAGAAAACAAAAGTTTAGCATTGTCAATGATGTCCTTAAAGGGATGGTCAATTGCATTCCCCCTAGTTAACAAATTAATAGCCTCAATACAATTAGTATAAACTATGACATTCATATAATTCCTACTCTAGCATATTTGCAAGCCTTACACAATTGCTATAATTTCCACAATCGTTGAAGGTATTGATATGAGTTTGTTGATGTAGCTATAAAGCCATCCCCCATTTCCCCCCACATGATCCCTACACACCTAGTTTGTCCTATTGGCAGTATTGATCCATTCATCTCCAAGGTGATAAAGCTCATTCTATTTCTAACTTATTGCTTTTGTCCATACAGTTGCTGACTATAAATTAACATTAATTCATAAGATCGAGATCTGAGCTACCCTGAACAAGCTTGCTTGGCCATTCAAATCTTTCCACCCTGTAACTCTCCAAAGAGCATTCAACATCTATCAACCAAAATATCCCAACATGAGTAACGAATTAGGGTTTCCCATTTAACCTTCTTTGTATAACTTCTTCCCGCTTCAAGCTTAAAGTTCCACTGGATCCACTCCATTCCCTGTAACATAGAAAAAGTTGTCCAATTGTTGGCCTTAACTAGGGAAGACCACCATTCCCGGGCATTAACACAACCCCATAAAAGGTGCATCAAATCTTCATCCTGATTGCATCCAAAAGGGCATATCACCTAGGCTTCCAAACCTCACTAAACTTAGAGTTGAGTTGTATGTATCCATCTATGGGCTGCAAGCCATATAAAAGATTTAATCTTTTCCAGCACATTTCACTTCCACAACACCTTCTAGAAAGGTTCAGCCTCTTTATGAATACCTGTAAAAAGAAAATAATAAACAGAACTAACATAAAAGAGACCATTTAAAGAAGATTTCTAGTAATACTTATCTTCTCTCCTCCTTGCATGAGGGGGATGGGACTCATGATCATGTCAACCACTTCAGGATTAGACCACATCTCTAATCTATTCCTATCTCATTCTTCCATTTAGTTGACATAATCCTTCACTTTGTCTTCCATGTCTGCATAGATTTCGTATCCTAGAATAAGATTAATCTTAGACCAATTATCCATCCAAAATGAGGCTTAAGTACCATCTTCGATTTTTACCACCACTTTCTTTTTGAACTGATCCCATTACTGCACATATCCCTCTCCAGGTTAAAGAAAAACTAGTCCTTTTTCCTATCGTTGGTGTCTGCTCATGGTCCCATTTATCTTTAGCCTTTAAAACATAAACCCACGGGGTATCCTACTTTGTTAATAACTGCTAGCATAACTTCATGATAAAAGCTTCATTTTCCTTACCTATGTCTCTTATTCCTAATCCTCCATCTTTTTTCCCTTTTATGACATGATCCCAAGTAGAAAATGGAGTTTTTCACCTTCATTAGATTCACCCCATAAAAAGCTTCTTCTCCTCTTTTCGATATCATGAATGACCCCTTTTAGAAGTAGTATCATCTGCATGTGGTAAGATGGGATATCCAGAAGGACTGTTTTAACAAGAGTCGCTCGATTGGTTAAATTAAGATATCCTTTCTTCCATCTTGCCAACCTCTTTCGATTTTTCTCCAATATAGGTGCAAAAATAACACAGTCGGCCCTTTTATGCATCAAAGGTATATCAAGGTATTTTCCTAAATCCCCAAAAAGGCTACCCCCATTTTCCTACTGAGTTCTATTGCCCTAAAAATATGAACATTCTTGGAAAAACAAACTTTGGTTTTCCTCTTGTTCATTTTATGATCGGACATACCACAAAACCTTTGAATGCAATTCATCATTACATCTGTTTGGCTTGTTTAACCTTCCCCAAAGAGAATAAGGACATCTGTAAAGAAAAGGTGAGAAATATGGGGTCCTCCCCTACTCAATTGGATTGGTCTCTAAGCTCTCTCCTCTATTGCATCTTGAATTGTATGATTTAAATGTTCCATACAAAAGGTAAAGATATAAGGGGAAATAGGATCTCCTTGACGAATACCTCGAGAAGATGTAGAGGAATCAGTTGCTTCTTTATTCTATATAACTTGGAAGATAGGGTTCAAAATATATGCCATAATGGCTCCACACATCTTCCCCTCAACTCCAACTACTTTAATCGTATCATAACTAAACGGCCACTTAATGTGATCATATGCCTTTTCCAAGTATACTTTTATTGCCATCCATCCCTTATATCCATTTTTTGCCGTTGTTTTCATTGAGTGAATCACTTATTGGGTAATAATGATATTGCCACTGCTTTGATGACCTACTATGAAACTGCATCGATGATTACCTACCACTTCCCCATGATGCCCCTAAGTGTCTAACTGATTATCTTGGTGATGATCTTGTAGCTAACGTTACAAAGGGATATTAGTCAGGAGTCCATGATTTTCTCTAGTATGTTTGACTTTGGTATGAGAACAATATTGGTATTGTTGATTTCTTTAACTTGGTTGGTATCTTTAAAGAAGTCATGAACTAGTTTGCATACTTCTTCTCCCACTATACCCCAATATCATTGATACAAGATAGCATAAATGCCATCTAGACCAGGTGCTTTGAAGGCTCCAAGATCAAATGTGGCAAATTTGATCTCTTCTGCCCCCACTTCTGTATGGATTTGCTACTTCTTTATTTCATTCAAGACAGGAAACTGAGCACAAGTGCTAAGAGTGCAAGGCATATTAATTTTACTCTTAAATAGGTCCTTTTAGTAGTCTAGAGATAATTACTTAAGAGCCCTTTGATCGAAGATCCATTCCTCTTCATTATTCTTCAATGCCTCAATCATGTTCCTCCTTCATCTAATGATAGAGGTGGTATGAAAAAATTTGTTGTTCTTATTACCCCATTTTAACTAGTTGCACCTAGATTTCTGGTACCATATTAACTCATCTTGAGCTAGAATTTTGTTATATTATTTGCATAATTCCTTCTCCGTTTGAGCTAGGTATTGTTGATCTCGTCGTTACCTTACTCTCTCCACACCTTTTATCCGATACATGACATTTTTTTCCTCGCTCCGAAGTTTCCTACTTTCTTCTTATTCCAATCACCCACTATGATTGTGATAACTCTCCATATTTTATATATTTAAGGTATATTTTGAGGATATTTGGAGAGTTATCTATGCAACTTGGAAATATTTATATGAGATTATATTCTTACAAGATCAAATCAAAGTAGTGAATCATTTGTGGGATTCTAATTGTAAATATCTTATATTGAAATTAAAATAGGAATTTTTATTAGGGTAAAAATAATAGTAGTGGTTTACAACTTTAAAATAGATTAAAAAATAATTTATTTTGTTTGTTTTAATTTCAATTAATGGTTTTCAATTTTTTCTTTCTTTCCTCAATATTAGGTGGTGTGATTTTGGTGGGGATGAGAAGCAGGGAAGCAATTGGAATTCTTAGATCTAAAAAAATGACATGGTTTGGCAAAGTGGGGGAAGACAAAGAAAGAAAAGAAAGCTATAGTGAAAGGGGAAAAAAGCATAGCTGCAACACGCACAAAAAAATCATCATTCTTCATCGGAGAAGCAAAGATCTTCGAGAGCAAAAAGAAAACAAGAGGAGCGAAGCGAGAGATATTGAAGGCTGGAACTGGGGAGGCCTATTTGTCTACTATTCATCTTATATTTTCCCAGGTTTGACCAGAATAGAGCGAAAGAAACGGTGGGAGATTGTTGGACTAGAACGAGAGAAGAGTTGGAGTGCTAGTGTGCAATCATTTTCTTCAAGCTCAAGATGGAACCAAAGGAGATGTCAACTCTTCTTCTTATGAAGATCTAATTTGGAGAGGAAGAAACAAAGCAAGATGCCCAAAGGATGACGTTTCAGGATACTTGTTATTTGTTTGCACTTTGACTATCTGATCAGATCGAGACTGTCATTTGAATCAGTCTGTCAGAATGATTACACCACAAAAATATAGTATAGGGAAAACCAATCATTCTTCTCAAGGAGCGCTAATTGAAATTCCTAAGAAACTAATTTTCAAAAGTAATAAAGCGAATTTGATAAAATTTGGGGTTTTTTGGTGCAAATAAAATAAAGGCAAACAAATTAAATCTTTTTGGTATTTTAGGTTTTGAAAGATGGTTTGAATGAAAAGACAGTATAATAGAACAGTCTCTTGATGATCGTCGCTTGGCTATCCTCGCTCTCTCAAAAGATAATGGAAGTTTTTGAAATCTCTAAGTTTTGATTAAAAACCCCAAGCAATCACTTGGGTCCAATGGTTTAATCAATGAAAAACTTCACTTGAATCCAAGGTTGATTAATCATCGGTTAAATCATTGTGTAAGCCCCTTAAACAAACTGAAGATTCCATCATAATCATGACAAACAAACTGACACATAAAAGTTTTAAACTTTATATATAAAATTAAACCAAAGATTCAAACATCAATCCGTATGCATAATTCAATCTAAATCACATGAATTACATTTGTAATCAACAATCTCAACATCCATGTAAACCTCCTAGATCTAGGAAACCCCACAAGAGATGAAGAATAAGAGATTTAGATTGAAAACTACTCTCTTAGTTGTTACTTGGAGCTCAAGCTTCGCCTTCCATTACTGAGAGGCTAAGGGCTTTAGCCTATTATGGCTTCCAATCTCCCTCAATCATGTTTAATCATCTAATCCATGATAGATGCTATGGTTTATTGAGGAAGATGGTGGTTTGAGGGTTTATGGTGGTTAGATAGGGTAGAAATTGATAAATGGAGGCTTAGGGTTTAGGAGTTTAGAGGAATTAAGAAACTAAGGTTTACGGCTGCCTAGCTACAAATCTGCAGACTCAAGGCTTCCTCTAAATGATGGTTAATCTCCACTTTTTTTAGGACATGTGAAAACCCTACTTCAAAATGCGCAACTCAACTTTACGGACTCAGGTTGCGACCTCAGGTGTGTCAAGTCGCGACCTGGAATGATAGAGAGCAACTAAGTCTTGATTTAAGCTCAGGTCATGACCTCAGTTTGTGAGGTTGCAACCTCATATGACAGACAACACTTCAGACTCGACTTAGCTTCCAAAACGCACATTTTCACTTAATGGTGCCCATGTCGTGACCTGGGGATTCAAAATACTCTATTTTATGCTTAGGCCTTCTAGATTTGGTGACTCCATCAATACTCCATCTTTGGGTCTTAAATCCTTCTCCAATTTCCTAAAAATCACAATAAAGAGCTTTGTAAAGAATAAATAAGAAATTACAAATAATGAGAGGAAATTAACCCTTTTTACCCCTAAAATAGCAAAATGCAATGTATAAACCCATATAATCCAAAAGCTATAATTGCAATGCATAATGAGGGTAAAAGTGTTGAAATTTGTTAGAAAACACTTAAGAAAACCATGTAAATATATAGTGTCACATCACTATCTCTTTTTCCTTTTCCATCATGTTACATGATTCTGAGCTGGTTATTTGATGAGATGATTCTAGTGATGTGTAGTTAACTTTATTCGGCAACCTAGAGAAACTATGAACTTATGCCTGGATTAGACTTTGATTTTACTTATTAGTTATATTTTTTTGATAGAAAAAGAAACTACACTAACTAATCTACCACTATCTATAAAAGTGTCCATCAAACGCTCACGATAAATAATCTCTTAAGCCTGCACAGATGGAGTTAAGACCACCTAAAAATCTACTAGAATATGCCTAGCTTTATCAGCAATGACATTAGCAGCACTGTTAACCTCTCGATCATAAACAATAACCAATGCAGACCAATCACGACATATAAGATTCTGAGTTTCGATCAATATTTCATAATATGGATGATAATAAGGCACAACTGAATTCACTACATCAACCACTTCAAAGCTATCGCTCTCTACCACAATGTTCCTGTAACCCCATTCCCATGCCAATTTAAGATCCCACAGCACAGCCCAAGCTTCCACCAAAACACAGGAACCATTATTCATCTTAAATTGGAAACCTCTAATAAACTCACCCAAGTGAGATCTCAAAAGCCCACCACTCGCGTATAGCCTAGTAACAGGATTAAAGGAGCCATCCACATTAAACTTAAAGACCCCTTGCATCGGTGGAGACCAAACATTCTGACCTAACTTCCTACTAGGTTGTTGAATGTTATTATAACGTCCCCATAATAAGCATACTCTTGATTTAGCCAAAACCTCTGATACATTCATAATTTTTCCATTAAAAATCCTCTCATTTCTAGTAAGCCAAACATACCGACATACAATAGCAAACCAACGTGGCTAATTATTATCATATAACCCAGACCTAATCTGTATATTACAAAAACCCAATCAAAACATACCATAGGCCGAAAGAAATCTGCCCATATGTTAAGAGGTATAACACTCTTCCACAAAGCCATTGCATTTGAACAATCCCGAAGAGCATGAAGAGTAGTCTTCATTGAAATCTTACAAATGGGGCATAAGCCAGTCTCATGCATGTTACGACGACATCGTTCGGAGTTCGTAAGTAATCTATCATGTGCACACAACCACAATAAGGCCATATATCTTTGAGGAACCTTAAGTTTCCATAAATGCCTCCACACTTCAGTATTTGTCACCATGTGATCCTTGCACAAAGATAAATAGACAGACTTAAGTGAAAAAATCCCATTAGATGACCATCTCCAAGTAGGAACATCATCTTTGAATGGATGAACATGAACTTTAGCAATAAGTTGTAAAATATAATCTGGAAGCATATGCCTAAATTTATGCTAAAGCCATGTTCCCGAATCTGAAATGCAGTCTTCTACCCACCACTCCAAAGCTTCAATTGGAATATCACCAATAGCTATTACTTCCAGCCTATCCACATGAGGCACCCAATTATCTTTCCAAAAATAGATAGCATGACCATGTCCCACACTCCATAAAATACCATCTTGAACAGATTCCCACATCGAATGAATACCAGTCCACGTATGAGATTTCGTTGTCCTCCGTTTAATACTAGGAATGGTATCCTCCCCACACTTATACTTCTTTCTTAAAAACTTGACCCATAATGCCTCTCTTCGTTCCAACCCAACTTTATCATGAAAGTCTCAATAATTAATTTATATATATATATGTGCATTTCACTCAACTAAAATTTATATAGCTATAATCACATATTCATAAAATGCAATCTATTTTATATAATTTTTACTTATTTTCAAATAATTTTGGAGTATTCTAATAACCATAAAATAATCTCATTAAATCAAATTTTATTATTAATGCATATATCACTCACAATTTTTCCCAATCTCATTCAACTATTTTATTAATTTTATGTTTTTATATCTCAAATAATTGATTTAATTTACTCAAAACCCCAAGTTACTTAATAAATCACATTGTAATAATACTTAAACATTAATAATAAAATTGGGATGTTACAAATTGTGTGGGGTAAAGGCGGGGAAATCATTTTGGAAGCATTAGAATTGAAATTGTAATTTTTGCCCAAAGATGCCCTAGTTTCTGTTTGGCTATGGTTTAAGGGTAAGGAGTTGGATTTTGATAAATATAAGGTAAAAAATTGATTCTATATGTGATATTGTGTAGGAGTAGGCTGGGTATTAAATTTTGGAACATTGTAAATACATCGGGTATAAAAGGAAGTATATCAGTGCCCCTAGGGGCAATTTTATTATTATTATGCATTTTGGATGGAAATAATCAATGGTATGAGTTTATGAATGAAGATTGAATAAGTAATAACTCATTTATTATACATTTGGTAATTTAGGGATTGACATTTACCTAGATAGACTGAAAGAACGATAGAGGATGAACGAGTGGACTGGAAAGGACTCTAGTTGGTAACTCTATTTTTCATATATTATGTGATTGTATATATGCTTTGTTATGCCATGTTTTGTGATATGAGATGTACCTGGTTGTGGTTTGTGACCCTCCAGTTGAGGTGCTGGGATGTGTACCTAGATGTGATGGTTATAGTACTACGGCATCATGATTTGTGATATACATGAGATGCACATGAGTCCATGGTTAGGTGTGAACCTTAGGCAGATATGACTTAATATGTTGTGGCATATATTTACCTTTATTGCATTATATTATGATTGATTAAGAGTTGCTATTAGGATTCTTATGAATCTTACCATTTCCAAATTATACAATTTTATTCAACTAGAATAAGCGGCTGCAAGGGCAAAAGGCTATACACCAGCAACTAAAAAATCTAGACCTGATCAAGTGTTGCATGGAACATCTGCCGTGTTATAGTTTTGATTTTATTTTTGTTGATTTGAAAATACTCTATAAGAATCTTGTAGGCTATCTATAGTGTATCAAAGTACTATATATCAGTGTTTATTTTATGTTGTTTTTGCTCTCCATTTGAACTACGCATAATTACTCTAATAAATGTCAGAATACATAAGGGGTTTGATAGGAGTCGTTTATAGTTTGAGTATAGACAATGACAAATTGAATATAACAATTAACAATTACCCCATTCTGGCTTGTTTGTAGCTTTTTTTTGTGTGTGTTTTTGTTTGTGTGTTGCTAATTTCTATTTTGAAGTTTTTATTGCTTATACTCTTGTTAACACCTCCTATCAAGTGTCGTTGACAACTTGAATATAGAAAATGCCAACTTGAGTATTGCAATTAGTAACTACTCTATTTTGAAGTTGTTGACAACTTGAGTATATGCAATGACACTTTAGTATAATAATTAGCAATTTAGGTATAGAGATTGACAATGTTTTGAGTTGTGACCAATTGAGTAATGAGATTAATGAAATGAATAGTGGCATTGACAAAATCTGTAATGGTTTTGACAAAATCAACAAGTATTGACAAAATATGTAAAATGATTAACAAAGAGTTTTGGGTTGTGACCGATTAAGTAATGTGATTGACTAAAAGGGTAATAATTTTGACAAATTTTGTAATGATTTTGACAAAGGATAGGTTGACTTACCTTTTACATTAAAAGGAACATTTTGGTTCTTTGATCAAAATATGGAAAACCCAGATTCCAACCTCACCCCTTCTCTATTCTTTTGATATGTTAATAGATTTTTTGGAATTTTAAGTGGCATGTAAATGTTATTTTTCCAAAAAATTGGACCGGACATACCGGTTGAGACAGTGGTTCAATGGTTATTAGTTGGACTAGGATCAACTCGGGGGTTATACCACCTTTAATTAAAATAATATAAATTAGCTTAAAACATTTATATTTGATTATGAATAATTTTAATTAACTTTATAGTTTACTATCACGATAATAGATTATGAGCATTGAGGGCTATAGAGAGCAAAGAATATGAATGGAGGGAGCAGTTGAGGATTATATCTGATTGTATATATTATATTATATATAATATTGGTATAGTGGGTAGAGTATTGCATTGAGCAGCAATTGATGGATCATATATATATATATATATATATATTGTAATATTTTTTTTGATAATCATATACCTTATATAATATTTAATTATATTAGATTTAATTAGTTGAATCATATCTAATTAATTGGTCAAAATATCATAGCTGATTATATACACATATAATATATAATGTTTTATCATTTATTTATTATTTTAAAAAAAATTGGTGGCCTTGAAATTAAACTCCGTCCTTATAATTTAAAATTAACTTTTTAAGGTTTACTAGATTATAAATTATAAATCAATACCAACAAACTAACACTTTTTACTCGAGAAGTTTGCTAATAGATGGTAAAAGCATTAGGACCCTTAATTCATAATTGTAGAAAAATATCATTTGGCTCACTCCCGTGCGATTTCACCTTTAATTATAAAAGTAGGCAATCAATTCTTAATCTCATAGATTCACATCGTCCATCTATTGCTCGTTTTATTGTTCCGAGTTTGGATTCTTCAATCATCAGATGTGGCCTCTTCAGCTTCATTATTAAATATCCAGGTAATGCTATCATCTTCCTCTGGTGCAATTGTAAGGGAGTTCGGGCTCATCGTAAACGTTGCTATGATTTTACTCTGTCATCACATCATCACAAAGTCTTCAACTCACCATCACCACCTCGTCTTCATCTTCCTTTTGTTGCTGTTTTTTATTTTTTTCATTTTATATATTTTAAATAGTAAAAAAAACAGGTCAACCCACCCCAACTGTTGGTTTTCTCGGTTTAAAGCGGTCTTGGGAGAGTCAACCAGTTTCCACTTGTTCAACATACAAACCAAACTGGACTAGTAAACGATACATCAGTTTTTCAGTTGAACCGACCGATCCAATTTTTTTTTTTTTCATTAAGCGCCGTCTTTGATGCACGAGAAGCTTCGCGAGCCAGGAAATCAAATAATTTCTTTGGAACGGGTGTATCTCCACATTCGAGTCTCCATATAACATGCCTTGAATCATTGTGATGAGATCCTGTAATGGATTATCCAACTCACGTTTCCTCATAATGAAGTTAAACGCTTTGAATGAATCAATAAACAACATAATTTTGCCTTTCTCGATAGCCAGTAGTTTTGCTATAAGGACTAAAAAGCCCGCGATCGGTCTCCTCTGTCGTTTCTAAGCACTGTCGAGTTGTGGGATTCGTCTAAGATGGCTCTCGTTTGCAGCTACCACAAAATATTTGTTAGCAATGCAGTCTATCAAACTGAAGTATCCTCGATGAATGAGCTCCTTAACCGTACATATGTCCATAACAGTCATCATGCCAAACTAAAGACTCGTGTCTACACCCAATTGACGAATCTCCTATTGCTCGAGTTCCAAGCAAGGTGACGACGTCATGATTCCTTTCTCTCTTGTCACCCGTCCGAGTCTTCACTCTAGCGGAGGATGTCAACACTTGGCTATGGACTCCGATGCTACCGTAATGCAAAACTGAGAGAAAGCTGAAAATGGTTTTCCTTTGGAATTCATACATTCTTTTGAGGAGCTTGTGAAGTTTACTTTTCACTCTCGCCTAAACAATACATTTGGCTTCCAACTGTAACTAATATTGGAGAAAAATGAATTATATTCATGTAATAAGAATCCAATGTGTATATATACAGGATTTACATCCACTGATCTTACATCTAATCATGGTTAGTGATACATAATAGAAATTCTAATCATGATTATTGATACATAACAGAAATCTAACTGAATTAGCCAAGTTACACCTGTTATTACCAACTTCTGAAGACATTCTGCTCCACCCTTCTCCAAGATGACCCCGTTGATCCTAACTCATGTGATTTTGGTAATTTTCCCCATTGTGAACTTCTTTCTAATTCACCGCGTATTTCGCACAGGGAACTGGCCCCGCTAAATTGCATATTGAATCAAAGTTACGAGGGATGATAATTTCCATGATTCCCTGTGGTAATTGTGTGTGAGTATCTTTAAATAAGTTAATTAGCGAATAGGTTACAAGGGACATTAATTCCCGACGATCTATTTGTCCTGCCTTTTAAGCCAACCCAATTTATTTTACCACCCTCCATACTTGCACTTGCTCTGCCAATATATAATTACAATACCCAGATGATGCGGAAAGATATTTGCTTGACCTATCAATGATAAATCCTTTGTTCGTTCTTTCGCGTTTGGAGTTGGGTCCCAGTAAAGACAAAAAACTGGGGAATTTTCAATTTTGTTTTTCTCAGTAAAGGTGAAATAAAGCTGCTGGTTATGGACGTCTATGAAATTTGACAATTTCTTCCTTTTTGCGTTGATCTAGATCTGACGTGTCTATATGTTTTACTTTACAGATTCATTAGGAGTTAAATCAGAACCCTTATACAAGCGTCTAGCATCAGCTCTGTTGGAGTGTATGAGTTATGGAGCATTTTGCAGGACTTGCAATCATTTAATCATGATCCATGATTGTAGTCCCATCCAATAGAAACAAAACGAGTGGCATCAATTGATCGTTGAGAAGGAATCTGAAATAGTGAATGTACATTCTCGATTGTTATTTGCTTGGTTGAATCAATTTATCATTAATTAAGGTAAATTAGAGTACATAAAGTCATATTTTGAGAGATTTTGAGGAGGTTGCCTTTGAACTTCATATTGAGGAATCCTTTTTTCAAAGTTGAAAGGTATTCATGAGTCTGTATGATAGAGTTCAATGGTGGAAACTGTTTTTTTTTAATTTTATATTGTTCTCTTTTCCAGGTTTATATTGGATCTCAAACTTGTACCCCACGAGTTTGGAGACCTATTTCTTTTTATCAGGGGCGATGATCTTCTGCTCAATGAGATACTTGAGTGCCTTTTGATCCCTTCTGATTATGAAAGGTTGGCTTGGCTAGCTGGATAATGTTGTCATTTTTTAACCGCGAGCACAATGGCTGTAAGCTCCCTTTCATACACTGAACACTACTGATTTCTTGGTCAGACCCCACACAAAAGATCACTAAGGTGGCTTTCTTGGTACCTCGTGAAAAAATACATATTCACATCATGTTTATCATAAACTGTTGAGGAAAATCTCTTGTTCTTATGAAAGTTAGTTAGTATAGCATGATTTATTGTTGTGTTTGCTGCAAAGTACTTTATCGGATAGTTTATGTTACCTGGATATAAATTTTACCCTTCTCTAGCTTGACTTATCGAGGTTAAGAGTAGTGCATCGACTCATGGAGCTCGTGCACTGGCAAAGCATATCTATAGGAGTAGCAATTAGTTGTGGGGTTCTTTAGATGGAAATGGTATGTATCAGCTTGAAAGAAAAATGTTTTAATATATAATTTAGTATTTATCTGTCGTTGAAAATTTTGTTTTACGTAGCGCATGTATAATCCGTTTTTTCTTTCCAAGAAAAATTTGCATATATGCTGAGTAGTTAGACGTGTTTTCTGAAAAGCACAGTTTACACACACAAACACACATTATTCATTGAGTAACTCAATTAAAATGTTTTTACTAGTGCATCTTAAGATTACTTTTCTTTGAAGATTTCATTAAAAATAGGATTGCAGTGGATGTTATCAACCGCTTAATAGACATTGATGTAGTATTTTTTTTTTAAAAAAAAAGTTTGTCATGTATTTAAATTATAATAATGATTCAATATTTAGAAGAATAAAAACAGTAAAGTATTTATTTTTGGTCCAAATGAAACGCTACAAATTGTAGCTTCTCTAACATCGACCTTCATTGTGCTTGGTTGACTTTGATCAATCCCTTGATCAATTAAATATGCATAACCATAATGCTCTTGGCTGATGTAGAAGAATTTCCTCAATTAAAGCCACACATTCAAACTCGATTTCCAACGCTACCTTCAAAGGCGAATAAATCAGAAACAGTTCTACACAGTAAAATTGGAGATTCTATTTTAGGGGGAAATACACAGAGACTATTATTAGCTATCCTATTACATTGTGCAAATCCTCCATTCCTGCAACGCCTTGGCTCCCACATGCTCATAAAACTTGATCGCCTTCACGTTCCAATCAAGCACCGTCCACTCCACTCTCCCGTATCCCATCTTCACCGCCTGCTTCGCCACCTCCGTACGCAGCATTGTCCCGAACCCTTGACTTCTGTAACACTCACAAAAATATCCTCCACAAAGAACCCTGGCATACCCAAAAACTTTGAGAAATTGGGAATAAGCTGCACAAATCCAGCAACCATAACATCATCGCCTCCGATTTGAACGTCTCTTTCTCTGGATCCTCAATCGGACGGTCCAGATTCAAGATCGTAAGCTTCGGTTTGTGGGGATTGAAGTTCGATTCCGGGAAGGGGTTAGGGGAAACTTCGAGGATGAAAACAGTGACAGATTGGAAGGGCTGAGACTTGATGAGAGAGGAGGTAAGAGGAGACTCGGTGGCGGTGAATTGATCGGTTAGGTTCTCGAACACGGCCACCGTAGAGAACCAACAAGAAGACAGATCCACACCACGTTTGACGGGAGTGAAGAGGGAATGTCGTTTGTGTTCTTTAAGGAACTGGGAGTAGTAACATGAGTGGCATTTCTCACCCAACGGTCAAAAGTGCCACCCCAAATAAGCTCCTTGTGGCTGCCTTTTTTTGTTTTTCTTTTCAGCCACTTGTTGTTTATGACCAAAAGTGCTTCTTAAAATATTTATAGGTGGATTGTGTGTGTGTAATTATAGGTGGCTTATAACTTCTTTTTATTTTTATTTTTTTAAAAAAGCTGACCCTGTTTAAAGCACTTAAACGCTCTTACTCAACTTACAGTAAGATGTTCGGTATGTTTAAGAGACTGATTTGGGCTCAAAATCGTTAGATTAATTTTACCTCGCTGATTTGTGATGTTTGGATTACCTTTTAAAATAAACGGACTTATGAGTAAAAGTAACTTGGGCGTGTTTGGAATAATGGTAAAAAGTAACTTATTTATAATTGAACTTATGAATAAATCAGATAAGATATAAGTCAAATTGTGTAATGTGATTATGTGTATGTTTGGGATTGCAATATTAGGCCAATATCGGATGTTAAGAGCAAAAATGGACTTATGAAATTGGACTTTTTATATTAGAGTGTTTGGAAAAAAAATAGGTTGATTGATCATATTTGTTTTAACTATCTTATAAAAATAAGCTCAAAAGTGTTGCTTATTTTTTCATCCAATGGACTTATGTTCATTGAGAGTCATTAATGCCATTTTAAAAACCCACCCACTCGGTTAAAAAGCAAAATCTCCACTTCCATCGCGACCAAATTGGACTTTGGTTCTAGCAACGGTTGTCCTTTCAAAAGCGAAGAACAACTGTGCACATCGCCGTCTGCCACTGTGGTCGACAGCTGCGGCGTGGATCCTATGTCTCAAGCTTTGACGGAGGCTCCTGTAGAGAAGTGGGGGGCTGATCTACCCCTGCACACTCGATTAGAGGCAGATCTACACTGTCTCCGCGAGATCTCCACCCAGCCAACACTGCCTTGCTCAGCCTTCTTCTTCTTCTTCTTCTTTTATGGGTAGTGTAGAGGCTGCCGTCGTGGAAGTTAGTGCATTTCCCTTGCTGTCGCTGAAGCAGGTTGATTGCATACTTGATTTTCCTTATTTTGCTTGTTCCCTTGCCATCGCTGAAATAGACCCATGATTTGAGTTTGGCGAAAAATATGTGATAGTTGCAAGTATTTTTTGTTTCCCCCGACCCCTTTGTCATCCCTACATCCTGGATTTCAAATAGTTTGGCAAGTTTAAAATTTTTGTTGGGTTCAGGGGCCTTATTAGAAACAATTAGCAACATTGTAGTCGTCGTACAATATGTTTTTCATTATGCAAAAATGCTTCTACAATTTGTGAATCCATAATCTACCTTCCAAGCTCAAGGAGATCCATAAACAACTCACAGGAGGAGGAGATATCATCACCTGATATGTTATTAATTCTATGAGTGAACTATGTTTCTCGTTTTATAGTTCCAAAGAATATGGAATGTGTATTTTGTTCGTATATTTTGTTCAACTGATCCCTCATCATTTTAATGTTTCGTACATTAATTGAAAGCCCATACTCTCATGTTACCATGTTTGCGTATAGAATCCAAAAAGTTTGTGCATGTGTCTTGTCGTGAGTGTGAGAGAGATTGGTGTCAAGTTGCTTTTAAATTGAGCAAAGTAATTATACCAAAGGCATAAATAAGGCATTCAAAAAATGGAAATTACATATTCTTACTGGAGGAGGAGAAAATTTTGGGCTTTGAAGGAATAATTGGCAGGAGCTTGAGGGACGAAGTACATGTATGATGTATCATCGGTGAGATGCCCCATTGGCTTATAACACAATGATGAGGAGGGGGATGGGTAATTAATTCAGCTAATAAAACTTGAAAAAGATGAAGGAACTGAGACATAAGCATGGCTATAGAATGGAGTAGGCAGAGGTTACTTATATATTACAGTTGAGTGATGGAAATGTCTAAAACATAAATGAAGCTTATGCAACAGGCTGAAGTTAAACATCATAATGGCTATAGAATGGAGTAGGTAGAGGTTACTTACATATTCGCTTGTTCTGTTTTTCCCCCTTCTTTCATGATTATATATAATAAAGTGTTTGTTACTAATCATTGGGCTTGTAAGATATACTCTAATCTTCATCATTTTAATGCTTCATGCATTAATTGAAAACCCATACTCTCATGTTACTATGTTTGCGTATAGATTCCAAAAAGTTTGTGCATGTGTCTTGCCGTGAGTGTGTTGGTTGCATGTTTCCTATTATTATTCAGTGGCTCCAGAAAAAATTTGTTTGTCAATTTTTTGTTGTCTGCTAATAAAAATAGAAGCTAACAAGATCTCGGTTTGAAAAGAAAACAAACACGCATATATTAGTCAAATTCCAAATATATCATTTTCCTTCCTTACTAGTTCATTTTTTGGTATCTTTTTAGAAATGTTTGGCCTTGGTTCATTGGTTCATGCATTATCTAGCTTAAAATGTCAAAGTGACATTTTATTTTATTTTTCTAAAAATTTAACATTATCCCTTTTTCTTGAAATAATAAATATTTAGTTATAAGGATTCCTATCTTCTTCCACATGCAGGCGGAGCCGGTGGACTCGTGCTTGTTCGAGATTTATACCATTTCTCTTATTGTGAGTCTTTCATTGCTTCCATTCCAATAAGTTTATAATTTTCACATGATACCTATTTATGTAATATGTTTCTCTGATATGGGCTCTTCTATTGTCATCAGCATTGGCTGCTCATTATATGTTTCATATTTGTGAGCTTTTTGATTCGCTTGGTTGTCATCTTTGTCTACAACTTATATGCCTTACATAAATGTTGGGGAGTAAATAGTAGTGTTGTCCCGTCACCTTGTGAATTATGGACCCTGACCAAGGTAGAGCAGTATGGGATGACTTTTTAACTGATGTTCTGATCACTGCATGCGTTAACCAAATATATAAAAGAACATCATGGTCACAATTTACAAAGAAAGGTTGGAAGAACATTTTTCCCACCTTTCAACAAAAGACAGGGAGAGTTTATGGTCAGAAACGATTTAGAAATAAGTTAGACGTATTGAAGAAAGAATTGAAGACTTGGGATGACTTAAATAAAGAGATTGGTGCAGGTTGGGACTCTGAATAAAAAACCGTAGTGGCACCGAATGAGTGGTGGACACAAAAAATACAGGTTAAGTATTCTTGATTATTCTTAATTATAAGTTTCATTTTTGTTCTATTGACATAAGTAATAAATTACTTGAAGCTAAGTTAAATGTCAATTTTTTTTGTATGTATGCAGGAGAATGGAGGCTACAAAAAGTTTAGACATGCTGGCCTGTAGCATGAACATGAACCAAGACTAATTTTCCTGGATGTGATAGCTACCGGGGAACATGAGTATGCACCATCCTATAGAGATCCTAAGCCACGAGAGGTAGATACTGACAACATCTACCAACCCACAGTAGATGAAGAAGAAGGATCAAGGGATAGCGAAGAAGAGTTTTTTGGTGTTAACCCTACAGGTAGTACACGACTGACAGATGACATAGCTAGGGTGGACTTATCAAGTGTCATTCTGCCAACAGTTGCAAGTGGATCAAGAAGCCAGAGTAAGAGGAAGAGAGCAGATAGAACAACTAATATGAAATGACAGAAAATTCTGGCTTTAAAACAAATAGCCGATGCAGTCAATGTGATAGCTAATGCCTTTAAAGATAGAACTGACTCGTTGAAGGAAAAATCAGTGGCGGGCGTTGACCAGGTTATGGAAGATCTTTTTTCTCCCTCGAAAGTACAAGAAGATGCAGACTTTAGCATTCTATGCATGAATTTTCTTCAGGACAAGACTGCTCGAGAAACATTTGCTTAAACTAAAAAGCGCAATATGTCCTTCTTGATAAAATGGTTGTGGTTGATGGTTTATGTCTAGTATTGTATTTTGGTGTGACATAATGGTATCTAGTCTAGCTTTTTGGTGCTTAGTTTGGATGACTTAGGTTTATGTAACTAATGACGTAATGAACTGTGGACTATGTTTACCTTTTGTTAAAATTTATGCAATGTATAACGTATTAACATGTGCACTAACTTTTACGTTTCTTTAGATGTTATGTTTTTTATGCTTACAATTTAATTTAATTTAACTATACTAACAGGTTTAATTGAGGAGAGTGTTAGAACTGCTCGTCACCTAAGAGGGGGTGAATTGGGTGTCAGATAGAAACTTATGAACTTTGATAAGTATGAAAATAATTATTCATAAGTTCAAAGATATTCAATTAAGATAGACATGCTAGGAATATAAGAGATAAAGGAAGAGATATTGCAAATAGTGATTTATCCTAGTTCGGTCCAATCAACGATGACCTATGTCCAGTCCTCAAGTTCCACTTGAGATTTTCAATCTACTATCTTATTGTTTGAATTGGGCACAAAAGAAGCTGCTACACTTCCTCAAGTTTCACCTGCACTTGAGAACCTTTACAACCATATAAGTTTACTCTCGGCACTTGTGAAGCCTTTGTAATTCTCTCTGACTCACTCCCCCTTACAACCCGTAAGGATAAAGCTTCATGATAAAAGATTACAATCAATATTCTTTTGATAGAATGGATAGATAATCACTGAGGCTCAAAGGTAAAACTCTCTCTATTTGTATATTACATAATCGCTAAGAAGAAATAGAGTGTTGGAATTTTGATCCTTTGTTCGTGTAAGCTCTCGTGCATTGTCCCCTTGCTCATTTTGAATGTTTCTCCTTTTATAGTTGGTGTATATTTGATGACCGTTAGAGATAATGAAGTGTCCGTTGGCTCGTTGAGAAATTTTTCTTACCGTTGAAATATAGCCATTAGAGATCCGACTCAATTTTGACTTTTTGTCATCTTATGTTTTATTCTATGTTTGAAGCTCGTAATCTGTTCTAAAACACATATGATAACTTCTAGAAGTAATTAGAACAAGTGGGTATCAATAATCATAGGTATATAGTTGAATCAAAAATTACCGTTACAATGCTCTGCTTTCCTGGAAATTTGACATTTGAAATATCCTTAAGGTTTGAAGTTATCCTCGAGGTAATTCTTTAAAAATCAATAGGTTCGATGATTTACTCAGAAATTTACAAATGAAGTTTTAGAAGAATGTTTCCTAGAGAATTTTATAAGTTAATATTATCTTGAGGATATGAATTATCCTTGAGGTTGCAAGCACATCTATATAGTACACTTGAGGAACAAATCTTGCCTTAAGGTTATTATTTGGAAATCATAGTTCATAGTATGCTTGCACCCTTGAGGTTAAAATCAATCCTTGAGGATTCGGGTTTTCAGATAAAGAGAAATTCAGAGCATAAGTGAGAAATACTTACCACCCTCGAGGTCAGTGAGTACCCTCGAGGATCCATAGCCTTGTAAGGTTTTAAAATAGACAGCAAGGTTTTGAACTAGCCTTGCAAGATTGCCTAGCCTCGCAAGGTTGCCCAACCTTTTAAGGTTGCTCAGCCTTGAGGCTACCTTTGTTTTTCAAGACAACAAGGTTTCAATGTAGCCTTGCTCCAATAGCAATGTTTAGTTCTAACATTGCCGTTGTAGAAGGGACCTATGTCCTTGAGGCTAGCACTCACCCATCCTCGAGGGTAGGGTCACATTTGACCAAAGGGCAAGGTTCTGGTCTAGTCTTGCTGTTATAACAAGGTTCCTCACAAACCTTGCTATTGTGACCAAGGACTACTTTCCTTGTGGTTACCCATCACCCTTGTAACATACTAAATTTTTATATTAGGATTTAATTATAATTAAGGAATAACTCTTATGACAAAATAATTTAATTAAAATATAATTCATGAAGGTAAAAGGGATCAGAGAAATAAAAATATAGAATGTTCATAAAAAAAAGGGAAAAATATTAATATAAATATATAAATAAATAAAATTAAAAAAAGAATAAGATGATGAAAATAATGTATACATGTAATTATATATATATTGATATAAAAATATATAAAAAATATGTATATATAGTGCACATGGGTGTGATGGAAGAGAAGAATTATTAGATAAAAAAAAAGGGTAAAGTGCATGAGTGATTGTGCAAAAAAAAAAAGAAAAAAAAGAAAAAAAGTGTGTTTTGTGTGTACGTGGTGCTGGATATATATAAATTAAAAAAAAGTAGAAGGTGCAATGTGTGTTCGTGAGAAAGAGGAAAAAAATACATATATATAAAATAACTAAAGGGGCATGTGGCCCTTTTAGTGGCAGCACATGAATCGGGGTATTATACCCCAACCACTATTTCATTGTAGCTGCTATAGTGCAGCTACAGTAAGTGGAGCGACAGGACTGAGAGAGCAAAAGCGCCGGAAATAATGTTTTTAAGGTTAGGGTTCCAACTTTGTAGATAATTTTAATGTTTAAATACACTTCTAATCACAAAACTTCCTTCATGAAAACTGTTCAAAATATTTTTCTCTTTCATTTGATAGTAAATTTTTACAGATTGAATAATATTTTGAGATTAGAGTTTTAGACAAATTTTGAGTTTTATGAATAGATGTCCATAGAAATGTAGAAGAAGGTTAGTAACTAATTTTAATCGGTTTAGTTTTGTGATTTCATTTTTGTGGGATTTTATAATTATTTTTTTATAAAATCATTACATAAATGATCCCATAAATGATATTTTTATCAACTAAATTTGGGTAAAATGATTTATTTAGTTTGATAGAGGTATTGTTGAAATTCTAGATGGTTGAGATTGTTTAATTAAGTAAAGGATTATAATTTATTGATTTATACATGTGGAAGCTTAATTATTAAATTGGGGATTATGTTCAATGGATAATAATTAATATTCCAAATGAGTTATTTGGGTTAAGAAAAATACTTGAATTCATATTAAAACAAATAATTGGATTATTGTGTGAAATTGGAATTTTTAGGTAATTTATTATAAAGTTTAAGCTTATGGAATTAGGTTAATTAAGTTAATTCTATTTAAATAATAACTCAAAGAGTTATTAATGTTTAGTAATTATTTGTCATAGATTGATTTATGACTTGTGGTTGAGCTTGAAGCTTGGATTATTGTGGTGAATTTTGCTTTGGCGAGAGGTAACTACTTTCCTCTTATTGTGCATGCATATGATATGTTTGTGAGTGATTTTAAATATATAGAACATAAATTTGCAATTGTTTTGTGTTGTTGATTATAAAATGATTTTATTATTGAAATTGTCTTGTGCGACTTATTTTGTTGAGTAATGGATAATAATATGATATTATATGAATTTGGTGTTGATTCATGATATTGAAAATATTCTCTTGATAGTTTGTGAATTGAAAATGAAATGTGATGATTTATGATGATTATATTTATTAAGTACAATTATATCTCTTGAGTATTGTTATGAGAGAGGATGGTGGATGTGGATATTATGGGAGATTATTTTAGAAGAAATAAGGGGTGAAATCTTGTAAAAAAATAGGAAATAAGGTGGTGGGCTTCCAAGTGCGCATTGGATAGTCCTTCGGCCCAATTATATTTTCATAGAGCCTTGACACCCCACTAATGTATTAGAGGGGGAACCCATGGTCTGTTCTTGTGCTTTGTGGATTTTGGCCAGTTCATATCACTCAATCGATGAGCTTGTAGAGTTGAACTACCAGTCACATGGGTGAGTACTAGCTCATGGGTTCAGTCAAAGGAAATAAGGTGGGGAGAAATAAGGGAGGTCAGAGAATGAATTGTTGTGTATTGATTTTTGTGCACACGTATGATAAATATGATAATGAGACTATGTTATTGTAAATTGATATATCTGTTTCTACGTGACATTTTTGATAATGTTATGTATGTATTTATAACTGTTTCCACTTGACACCTCACGGGCACTTACTT
>JBAGKO010000009.1:4870427-4894562 GCA_037177275.1 Acacia concinna
TTTGGCATTTCCAATTTCTGGAGTTGTAGATCCAATTATTAAAAGTTATAAAACGATACAATGTTGATTTTAATCTTTTAACAGGAAATATTGGACTGTTCAAATTGGACAACAAATACCACCAGGCAAAGCATTTAAATTTCTAATTCGTGATAATTATTTTGAAAAATTTATAATGAAAAACACTAGTGTCATTTTATATCTTCCTTTCATATTAAAGTCTCAAGTTTCTTTTCTAAAAAAAATTATATGAAATATAGACCGTTCAAGTAGACATGATTAACAGTGCCAGAGAATCTAAATCTATCTGCATCACACAACATATAATGTAAAGCATCAGACCACGACCAGTGATAACAATGTTGGGTGATCGAATTGTGAGATAGATTTAATTAGAATGAAATATAATATAAATTGTTTTAAAGAAGACTGAACAATAAAAGACCTTAGCTCTCTACAGGATTGGCCTTCTATTTCAGGGACACCAATCCTATGAACTGAACTGCACATGGTTGAGATTAAAAGATGAAGTAGTTCCGAGAAAGGGGAACAGAGGAGACTGGATCACAAGTGAGAACCTCGCCATCAGCTGTAACTCTGTAAGTTTCAGGATCCACAGTGATATGAGGAAGCACGTCGTTGAGCTTCATGTTGAGTTTCGTGAGCCTCCTCACATTCTCCACGGCTTCCACCCTTTTGCTTAGACCGTAGGAAGCTTTTACTCCGTTCTCTAGTGCCATCTGTTTGTTAGTTTGGTAAGGAAGTGACAATGTGAGTCTAGAATCAGGGTACAAGAAGCAAATAAATACTCCCTCTAGTTTTTATTATAAATACTCCGGTATTAAAGAATTATTTTTTCCACTCAGTATCCCTAACAAACTATAAAACTTCCTAATTAATTAACCTAGCTCCAATAAACTAATGACTTTTAACTAATTTTAACTAACTTCACTAATTCATGTAAACTTTTTGGGTGCCTATAAAATTAGGACAGGAGGGAGTAGCACACACACCAACGGTGGTTGGATTAAGCGGAAAGATCATGTTTGCTCTTGAGCGAAGTCAAGGACCTACTAATACTCTAATACGACCAGATAGGCCTTGATAAATAAATCTTAATAAAGAAAGAATATATACAACACGTGTTTGACAGAAATTTTGATCCTCACTTTGCGATCCTTTACATTTTTGTCAACTCTTAATTTTTAGTAGTTAAATTAAGGGTTAAGATATAAAAATGTCCATTAAATTATACCAAACACGTAAAAGTAATCATAAACTGTTTCAGATGCAAAAGCAACTACAAACATTCTAAAAGAGGGCAAAAGTGACATCGTCATTAAATTTACCATAAACAGTCAACATATATAACTTCGATGGCATTGTCACTATTACCCTCTTTTTTATGTTTATAGTTATTTTTACACTCAAAAAGTTTATCATTACTTTTGTACGTTCGGTACAAGTAGCTATTTTTTGTACCTTAACCCTTATATTAATCCATATAAATGGGAATTAAGTGAATTTTGGATCTCCTACTTGGGGGAAGAAGAAAACATAGTAACAAAGCAGAATAGAATTGAGATAAATGGTCCAAATGTATTTGAGAGATAGAAAGAAGGTTTCATGCCTTGCTCACAAAAGCAATAGAGTGACTACTAGCAGCCTTGCCAAATGCACCGAACATAGGCCTCATCATCACCTACAAAGATTTAGCATTTTTAATTTAGTTGAAGTACTGGAAACCAGTATTGTCCTGACCACTCAGATTCTCAGCAAATGCTATATGGTTATTACCAAAAAAAAAACGGAACAAATTACTGTAACCCACCAAAGTTTGATAAAACTACACTCTTCGCTTTCCAAACATTTAATTGCAAAAAATTACAACCCAATTAATTTTTGTTGAACTTAACTCTATACAATAATTTAAAAGAAAATTGCACTGAGATCCGAAATAAAGGAATATACTTCAAAGAGGTCCCGTGAAATAAACAAATTGCAATGAAGTCGTTAATGCGAATTGTTCAATTACCCAAACACCCTTAGTTGTCAACGGCGCCCCTAGGGTTGTTAATGACCGCCCCCCATTAGCAACCCCAAGGCGGTCATTAACAACCCCAATAGCGCTATTGACAACTATCTCTAGGGGTGGGTATTAATAACCCCAAGGGAGGCCATAAACAACCTTAGGGGCACCCGTTGACAACTATCCCCAAAGTTCCTCATTAACAACCTTAAGGGCGGTGTTGACAACTATCCTCAAAAGTGGTCATTAACAACCTCAAGGGAGGCCATTAACAATCCCAGGGGCGGCTGTTGACAACTATTCCCCAAGGTTGTGATTAACAACCCCAAGGACACGTTGACAATTTGAGGCACTTGGGTAATTGAACAATTTGAATTAATGACAAAAAAGTCACTTGGGACTTTACTGCAATTTGTTAATTTCACGGGACCTCTTTTACGTATATTCCCCTTATTTGGGACCTCAATGCAATTTTCCCATAATTTAATTTTTAATGTGATAGCAAAACCAATTGAGTTTGCATTACTAAACCAATATTTTTGGAAAAATGCACTATGCAAAAGCGTTTTTAATAACAAAAAATAAAGTCAGGGGAAGGGGTTTCTAATAGGGAGAATTACATTGAGGTCCTAAGTAAGGAAACTAATTATTATATTGACAAGCTGAAGAGCTAGTTGGGACTTGTCAAAAAAATAATTTCCTTACATAGAACCTCAATGTAATTCTCCCTTCTAATATACATCAAAAGAGTACAATTTTTGAAACAAGAGGAGGATTAGATGTAATTTAATCCCTGTGATTATAAGCATGACCAACATGTTTGATATAAAAATAGCCAAGTTAATGTAGTCAGATGGGTAAACTTTACCGGTTCAGGTGTGGGGATGCTTGCATTAGGATCGCCCATGTTAGCCCATGCAATTGCACCGCCTTTGATAACCATTTCTGGTTTTGTACCAAAAAATGATGGTTTCCATAGCACTAGATCAGCTAACTTACCCTCCTGTAGAGAATGAGAGGGGACAGATATCAGCTTAGATATGAAAAATGGAAGATTTAGTTACAGATTAGGATATGATATATGAGACGTTAGAGAGCTCTAAAACCAATTGATAATCTTATTGATACACTTACTTGACTTATATACAAGAGAATGGGGAATGAACAGATGCGTAGAATTAATTACATACACGTAAAATCAAAATAAAATCAATCCTAATTATTACAAGATTATTTCCTAGTTATTATCAACACTCCCCCCTCAAGTTGGAGCATAGACGTTAGTCAAGCCAAACTTGTTACAAAGGCAGTTTACACGTGTTCCACTTAAGGCCTTAGTCAACAAATCACTTAATTGATCATCAGAGCTCATGTGTCTAGTGGAAATAAAATTATTCTTAATCATATCACGAACAAAATGACAATCAATCTCAATATGTTTTGTTCATTCATGAAAGACTGAGTTAGAAAACATATGAAGAGCACCTTGTTATCACACAACAATTTAGTTGATAATTGTGTTTTTAGCCTAACCCTCAATCATCAACTAATGAATCCATACGATCTCCTAAGCCGACTCAGACATAGCTCTATACTCTCTTTCAGCACTAAACTTAGAAACCACATCCTGCTTCTTCCTCTGCCAAGACACTAAATTTTCACCCACAAATACACAATATCCTGTAGTAGATCGTCTAGTTGTCTTCCAACCAGCATAATCCGCATCACAAAAACACTCAATACTGGTATGGTCATGATTTGTATACTTTATACCCTGTCCTGGTGCACCTTTAAAGTAATGTAGAAGATGCTTTAAAGCTTTCCACTGAGCAACAGTAGGATCTTATAGATATTGACTTAGAACATTTATTGAATATGTGATATCATGACAAGTTACTGTAAGATAATTCAATTTCTCAATCAATCGCCGATATCTCTCAAGGTACGCAAATGATTGTTCCTAAATCTTTTTGGACTAGTACAATGTCTATTGCCTGCTTTCTTATTAATTGTGTGCCCACACCTGTTCTTAGTGGAGATATACCATATACCACTCTATTCCCATCTACTCCACTATTTCCTATTGATCCAAAAATCTTTGGGTATGTCTATTTTATTCGAGATATTCATCTTACGGTGGTAACCAAACTTGATCCTAAGTCTCTTAAATGTGTCTTTCTTTTCATTTTCAAAAAGGTTATCGATGTTATTCTCTTGGTTTACGTCAATATCTTGTGTCTACATATGTTACTTTTCATGAATCCACTTCATACTTTCCTACGACCACTATGTTTTTACCTTCTGAGTCTTATTCTGCTCTTGATAATGTCTTGGTGTATGAGACCTATGATCTATTGCTAATTTTGTGTCTTATGATCAATTGACCTCTCCTTCCTACTCTTTGGTTACCACATTAGATACCATTTCTGTCCCCACATCACTTTCTCAACCTTTAGCTCATCTGGGTTGGCCTGCAGAGATGGAAGAATAAATGATGGCCCTAAAGATGGCTAGTACTTAGAATCTAATTGATTTACCTCCTGGCAAGGCGATTGGGTGTAAATGGGTGTTTGTGTTTAAAACCAAAGCTGATGGCACCATAGAGCATCTAAAAGCTCAATTAGTTGCTAAAGAATATGCTCAGACATATGGGGTTGACTATTTCGAAACTAGCCAAGTTGTCTTATGTTCACTTGTTTATTTCCATGGCAACATCCTATAATTGGGATCTACATCAGTTAGACATCAGGAATGCCTTTTTGAATGGGGATCTTCTTGAAGAGGTTTATATGGAGCAACCACCTGGATTTGTTGCTTAGGGAGAAAAAGGAAATGTATGTTATCTCCAAAAGTCTTTGTATGGTTTGAAGCACAAAAAACATCTAAGCAGAAATCTGAAGCCAGATCAAAACAAAGGGTAGAGAAACTTGAATCTTGAAGTTCGCACAATGGACAAACGAACACTAGGGTTTTGACAAGAAAGAGAAGCTGATCAGAATGTTATGAAAACCATCGGGAAAGTCACCGGAAAAAGTTGTCATGAGCCAACGCATGGCTTGCCAGTAGAATCTGAGTGGTGCTAGAGATCACATGCGCCATCAAAAATGGATCGTACCATTGGGGTTGTGCTTATTAGCACCCTTTGATTCACCTTGGGCGGTAAGTCTGAGTGTTAGAAAAATATTAGGAAAGAAATATTATATAATTATATAATATATAATATTAGGAATGTGCATAGAATCAAGGATTAGAGAATCAGGTTAATTAGCATAGAATCAAGAATTAGAATTAAATATAATTATGATATTGTCTCCCTCCCTCTTGTATAAAAACATAAGCTTTGTACATGAGAAATGCACTTTTAAATTAATAATCCTACATGGTATCAGAGCCATTGAGATTTTTTTCTGAATGTCTAGAGTTTCTAATTTCTTGCGAGTGAACAATACTTGAGAGAGAGATCTTCAGATCCGTCGGCTATCAATTGTTTCTTGATACATGCGCCAGCATCGTGAGTCTTCGGCATTCGATCGGCTCAACCCCCCCCCCCCGGTTGGCCATGTTCACCTCCTGACTCACCGACCCATGACACTACCTCCGACCACCGTTTGAGACACTATTTACGGCGCTATGATCGCCTCTTCGTCGTCGTGATCGCCTCTTCGTCGCCGTCAAATCCCTGGTGGTGGTTTGTCAAGATCTGACATTTTGTGATTCAAGTTTCTTTTGTTCTATGAACTTAGCTTTTGATTTGTAATTTCTGATTGTCTTTGTGAGATTCTGATATGATTTTGGGCATCTCCTTTGTTAGTTTGGTTTCCTTAGTTTCAGCATTTTGATTAAAGTTTTTTATGACAGGGAATAAGGAATCAAATTAAGTCTAAAGATTGTGACCGAGATTACACCCGTTATGAAAAAATTACTGAAAATAAATTAAATTGGAAGAATTATCATGATTGGAGTAAGACGATAAGGAAATATTTGCCGAGTATTAAAAACGATGATCATATGAATAAGCCTCGTCCTAAGGAGGATCCTAACATGACTTGGGAGAGGGCAGATTCACAACTTCTTCTACAGATACAGAACACCATTGAGGTTCAAGTTTGGGCGTCTGTTCGCCATTGTGACACTGTGAAAGAGATCCTTGATCGTCTTAAGGTTCTGTTTTGGGGAAAAAGTAATATTAATCATCTATATGAAGTTTGTACAAGATTAACCGTAAACAAAACGGATGATCTCTGCAAGATGTTTTTGTTGACTTTACTCAAATGTTCAAGGAAATGAAGATAATGATGCCAAGTGATGCTGAACTTGAGACTCGTGCAACTAATTAGAAGAAGCTAGGTATTATCATTTTTCTTAATGCTCTAGATCCTGCTTGTGAGACATTCAGTCTCCAATTTTGTCTAGTTCTTAACTACCATCACTCAAGGATGTCTTTTCTCATATTTTACGAGCTGAAGGAGAGTCCTCTTCTGTTGCTACTCCAAGTGCACTCGCTGGTAAAGGCCCTCATGACAAATCTAATACTCCCAAACAGGAAAGTATGCCTCAAAATTCTGGCTCTTCTAATTACAACTCTAGTGGCACGTTCTATTGCAATTATTGTAAGGAACTGGGCCATATCAAGAAAAACTGTTGCAAATTACAGAATAAGAACTATGACAGTGGATATGCTCATATGGTGCAATCTACTGCTAATTCTGATGATCCCTCTACTACTGCCACTGCTCTAGTCACAAGTAATTCATTTTCTTCTACTACGAAGTGGATTATTGATTCAGATGTCACCGATCATATGACAGGTAACTCTCATTTATTCTCCATGTATGTACCATATGCCAACCCTTCTTCCATAATAATTGTTAATGGTTTCCCTTCTCGTATCCTTAGATCTGACATTATCCATATTACTCCATCCATTTCTTTGCCTTCCGTTTTCAATGTTCTTGACCTTGTATTTAATTTTATATCACCTAGTAAACTCACTCATAAACTCAATTGATTCATCTCATTTTTTCCTAATCATTGTTTAATATAAGATCTTACGACGAAGAATATTATTAGTAGGGGTTATGACTTTGGTGGACATTACTTTCTCAAGGATCGAGTACTGCGTTCAATAGCTTGTGCTAGTGGTTTGTCTACTTTTGATTTTCACTATCAATTGAGTCATATGTCATTGTCTTCTTTGAAGAGAATGTTTCCTCAGTTTTCGAGTTTGTCATCTTTAAAGTTTGAGTCGTGTCAGTTTGCTAAACATCATAGAATTCATCTAACACCTCGCGTCAATAAACGGGCTGCGTCCCCTTTTGATTAAGTTCATTCTGATGTTTGGGGTCTAGATGTCATGTTTCCTCCCAAACGGGTTTTCAGTATTTTGTTACGTTTGTTGATAATTTTTCTAAAACCACTTGGTTATATCTAATGAAGAACCATTCTGAGTTATTTTCTATTTTTTGCAATTATTGTGCTGAAATTAAAAATCAATTTGGGGTCTCTGTTAAAATCTTACAAAGTAATAATGCCAAAGAATAATTGTTTTCAGACGTATATGCAACAAAATGGCATAATTCATCAGACTTCTTGTCCAAATACACCAGCACAAAATGGTATTGCTTAAAGAAAGAATCGACACTTATTATAAGTTGTTTGGGCTCTCATGTTTCAGATGATGGTTCTTAAATCATTTTGGGCTGATGCAGTGTCTACTCTTGTTTTCTCATAAATCGAATGCCAACTTCTATTCTTAGTGAAGATACACCTCATACAACTATGTTTCCATCTACTCTACTATTTCCTATAAACCAAAAGATTTTTAGTTGTGTCTGTTTTGTTTGAGATGTTCGTTCCATGGTCACCAAACTTGATCCTAAATCTCTAAAATGTATCTTTCTTGGTTATTCTAGACTTCAAAAAGGATATCGGTGTTATTCTCCTGATTTACGTTGATATCTTGTGTCTACTAATGTTATTCTTCATGATCCCACTCCATTCTATCCCACTACATCTTTGTCGAGTCCAATCTAGATATTGATAGTCTTGGTGTATGAAGTTCATGAGTTACCAGTGTAAGTGTCTGATCCAGTACCGATGTCTCGGCCTGTTCCGCCTGTTCGTCATTCTTATCGGAAATGGCTTAGAGAATAGAATGTTTCCTCTACGGTGCATAACCCTCTTCCAGTGACTACTTTATCGTTTAATCCAGCACCTATTTCTACTACTGTCCCAGATGTGCTAGACACCTTTTATTCCTCGTGAGACTCCTGATATTCCCAAAACCCTCGACACCTCTAAAGATTTAGATAATTCAAACAATCCAGTACCTTCTGACATTTCTGATCCATCATATGACTTGCCTATCGCCTTACGCAAAGGTAAGAGGACTTGTACTTATCCTATATCAAATTATGTGTCTTATGATCATTTGTCTCCTCCATCCTACTCATTAGTTACCACACTAGATTCCATTACTATCCCTACTTCCCTATCCCAAGCTCTAGCTCACCCTAGTTGGCGTGCAGTGATGGAAGCAGAAATAAAAGCCCTAGAAATGGCCAGCACTTGGAATTTATTTGATCTACCTACTAACAAGAAGGCGATTGGGTGTAAGTGGGTGTTTTCATCAAAACACAAGCTGACAGGACTCTAAAGCGTCTTAAAGCTCGCTTAGTTGCTAAAGGGTATGCTCAGACGTATGGTGTTGATTATTCAGAAACATTTTCTCCTGTAGCCAAATTGTCTTCTATACAGCTATTCATTTCTATGGTTGCATATTTTGGCTAGGATCTACATCAGATGGACGTGAAGAATGCTTTTTTGAATGGTGATCTCCTTGAAGAAGTTTACATGGAGCAACCACTTGGGTTTGTTGCTTGGGGGAGAAAGGTAAAGTGTTATCTTCAGAAGTCTCTGTATGGTTTAAAGCAGAGTCCCCGTGCTTAGTTCGCTAGATTCAATTCTGTGGTACAAAAGTTTGGTCTAAGACAGAGTAAAAGCAATCATTCTGTATTATATTAGAAAACTACTTAAGGGTTAATTCTTTTGGTTGTCTATGTGGATGATATTGTGATTATAGGAAATAATGTATCAGGAATTTCATCACTAAAAATATTTCTGAATTCTCATTTTCAGACAAAAGATTTGGGAATATTAAAATACTTTATCAGAATAGAGGTTATGAGGAATAAAAAGGAGATTCTCTCATCTCAAAAAAAATATGTTCTTGACTTACTAAAGAAAAGTGGGAAACTAGCTGCTACACTAAGTAGTGTTCCCATGATTCCTAATCTTTTTTCTGGAAATGAATGATAGTGTGCCATATGATAAACTTCCTAAAGAAATTCAAAAGATAGATCCAGAGAAGATTAAGCCATTTGCATATCCTGAAAGATACCGGAGATTGATTGGGAGATTGAATTATCTCATAGTGACACGTCCCGACATCACTTTTTCTGTCAATGGTTTGAGTCCATTTATGCAAGCTCCAACGGTTGCTTAGTAGGAAGCACTGGAACATGTTTTACATTATTTGAAAGAAGCACCAAGTCGTGGAATTTTGTATACAAATCATTGTCACACGAATATTGAGTGTTTTTGTGATGCGGACCATGCTGGATCCAAGACAACAAGATGACATACTACATGATACTGTGTGTTTGTAGGTGGAAATTTAGTGTCTTGGCGAAGTAAGAAGCAAAATGTTGTTTCTAAGTCAAGCGCGGAAGTAGAATATAGAGCTATAGCTCAAACAGCACAGGAAATCGTGTGGATTCATCTATTGATGACTGAAGTTGGATTGTCTACACAATAACCAGCTAAGATGTGGTGTGATAACAAGGCTACTATTCATATTGCATCCAATTCAGTGTTTCATGAACGCACAAAGCATATTGATATCGATTGTCACTTTGTGCACGATATGATTAAGAAGAACTTGATTTCTACAGGGCATGTGAAGTTTGATGAACAATTAGGAGATGTATTGACAGAAGCTTTATCCAAGATACGTGTGATTACTTTTGTACCAAGTTGAGCTTGATTAACATCTACGCTACAACTTGAGGGGGAGTGTTAGAAATATATTAGGAAAGAAATATTATGTAATTATGCAATATTAGGAATGTGCATAGAGTCAGGGATTAAAGAATCAGGTTAATTAGCGTAGAATCAGGAATTAAAATTAACTAAAATTATGATATTGTCTCCCTCCCTCTTGTATAAATACATAAACTTTGTATATGAGAAACACACTTTTCAGATTAATAATCTTCCAATATGCAATATAAGTCGGAGGCTGAACGTTTCTCTCACTCTCTCTCTAAGATTGTTTCTCTCTCACTTCTGTCAAAAACTGAAGAAAGATTTTGATCCCTATGAATCAAAAAGGCTATGATACCATGGTACATTAGAGAGCTCTTAAATGAATTGATAATCTTGTTGATACACTAACTTGATTTTTATACAAGAGAATGGGGAATGAACATGCGCGTAAAATCAAAATAGAATCAATTCTAATTATTACAAGATTAGTTCCTAATTATTTACAAGGATATGATATAGATGATGGTGTAGTGAGATACAGAGAATATAGTAATATGAAAGTTGTATTTCTCATATACAAAGCTTAGGTATTTATACAAGAGGGAGGGAGACAATATCATAACGGTAGTTCATTCTAATTCCTAATTCTATGCTAATTAATCTAATTCTCTAATCCCTAATTCTATGCACATTCCTAATATTACATAATTACATAATATTTCTTCCCTAATATATTTCCAACATTCCCCCTCAAGTTGGAGCATAGATGTTAATTAAGCCCAACTTGTTACAAATATAGTTAACATGAATCCCGGTTAAGGCTTTGGTCAACAAATCACCTAACTAATCACTAGACTTCACATCCTATAGAAATAAAATTCTTCTCAATCATATCACGAACAAAATGACAATTAATCTCAATATGCTTTGTTCATTCATGAAATACAGAGTTAGAGGCTATATGGAAAGCAACTTTGTTGTCACACCACAACTTATTTGGCAATTGTGTAGTAAATCCAACTTCAGTCATCAACTAATAAATCCACACGATCTCCTATGTTGATTAAGACATAGCTCTATATTATGCTTCTGCACTAGACTTATAAACCACATCCCACTTATTGCTCCTCCAGGATAGCAAATTGCCCCTACAAATACACAATATCCAATAGTGGATCATCTGGTTGTCTTTAACCCAGCATGATCCGCATCACAAAAGAACTCTATCTGTATGACCATGATCTGTATATAGAATACCATAGCCCGGTCCACAGCAGTTTCCAGTGAAGTTTCTTTCCAAAAACATAAATCCATCTCATTTTCCTCCTTTGTTCGGTTCAATCCCTGAAAACCCCACCAAAACAGTGGTAAATCCGATTGCTCTTATGACTAGTGCAAGTTCTTCATCTAGTTCAGATTCCTCTTCCTCTTCCATAAGTACTAGTGCACCACCTAAATCTATTGACATGATCCACGAGTTTTTTGACAATCAAATTATGGTTCTTAACCATAAATTTAATGGAAGAAATTATCTCCAATGGTCACAAAGGGTGCTTAGATACATTTGTAGAAAGAGGAAGGAAAAAAATATACAGCAAAGGAAATTATCTCCAAGTTTTACATTTGTAGAAAGAGGAAGGAAAAATATATACGGAAAAGGGAGCAGCCCCTCAACCTGATCCTGACGATCCAAATTTTGATACATGGTTTGCTGAAAACAATCAAGTTATGTCTTGGTTGTGCAATTCTATGACTCCGGATGTTAGTGAAGGCTATCTTGCGAATATGGCAAAGGAAATTGGGGATGGAGTAAAGCGAACCTATTCTTCTCTTGACAACATCGCCGCCTTGATTCACTTGAAGCAACAACTTCAAAATTTGAGACAAGTACTATGACGGTCACTAATTATTATAATTCTTTACTAAAACTCTAGCAATAAGAAGATTTATTTGATATACATCCATGGGACCCTGTCAAGGATGCTCAATTGCACAAGAAGCTCGTGGAAGTAGGAAGGATCTATGATTTTCTCTTAGGTCTAAATGACTCTCTTAGAGAAATTAGGGGTAGAATCATGGGATCCTAGAATTATGAAATAGCTAGAATCAAGGGATTCTAACAGTAGGAAAAGACAAACATCTGCCCTTGCCCAAGCCTGATTAGGATCATCCTTAGGTGGAGGTTTATTCATGTGATCCTCCTTCTCAATACTTGGCTAGTATTTTCAAATAGTTTTAATTCAATCATGATAATTTGTCCAATTTAGCTTATTCTCAATAATTTTGTGTGACACGAGAACCATTTTAGTAGAAATTTTAGATTTAGATTCTGCCATAGAAGAGGTAAACAAAACCCAAACAACTAAACCCATCAGAAACAACAAACGGGCCCAAACACTGAAGAGAACCACTAAGTTAGCCCAACCAACAAATGAGCAATAGCCCAAACAAAATAAGAGAAATAGAAACCAGCGGAAAAACACTTTTGACGGTAAAAAATCAACGCCAAACACTATGGACACCAAGAATGTCAGCAAGCAAACAAAAGAACTAAACGAACAGTGAGCAGAAAATCAAATGAAGGAAGACTGAACCAAATAAGGAGGAATCTAGTCACAATACCGCCAGGGATACGTCAAATTCACCACGGCTAGCACAACAATGGCAGACGTGTCAGAAAATCAGCCGAAAGCACTGCTCACGCATGTGGATTTGCCGCCGAACAGTCTAACAACGCGTGATAGAACACGCTCAGGCAAAACAGTGATCGGCCAACGGGGTTATGCCAATCAGACTCTTCTGAAAATGTTGGTAGGGCGCATGTTATAAGATCTGAACATGAACAGAAAACCTAACACTCACTCACTCTTTCTGTTACTCTGTTCCAACAGATAAAAAACAACAGACAAGCTACAACAATCTAAGATCAGAAACTCGCTATGCTCTAATACGATGTAGTGAGATACAGAGAATATAGTAATCTAAAAGTTGTATTTCTCATATACAAAGCTTAAGTATTTATACAAAAGGGAGGGAGACAATATCATAATGGTAGTTAATTCTAATCCCTGATTCTATGCTAATTAATCTGATTCTCTAATCCCTGATTCTATGCACATTCCTAATATTACATAATAGCATAATATTTCTTTTCTAATATATTTCTAATAGAGGGGATTAAACCAAATGTTCCTTGGAGGACATATTATAGATGAAAATTTTAGATTTTTTCCTTTCAAGAAAAATTCATTCTTGATATGGAAGGGCATGAAATATAAGTCATACCTCAACTGAACCAATGATTCGCGAAAACCCATTTGCTATTGCTGGATTTATAGTGTATTTTGCAATGTATCGTTTGATTCGAAAGTTATCATTTTCTGAATCATTAGGCTGAAGTGGTCCTCTCTGCACCTTCATCTTATTGGCAGTCTGCCAAGTTCTACATATCACCTAAAATAAAAAGAATTCAACGGCTCTCTAAGCATAAGAATTGTGTTAATATTGATTTTCACTGAAAAATGCGACAAACATAATAACAACAACATCAAGGAAAGCTGAAATGATAACAGTGCTCTTAACATTATCACAGTAGGAGTGTGTTTGGTCGACAAATACTAATTACATACAAGAAAAAGGATCTTAAGCAGATTAAGTGGCATACCAGAGGCTGACATCTTTTTATTTTCAGGATTTAATTATGCTCATCATTCAAGTAATCTCTTTATACACATGACAAAAAAGAACAAAAAGAAAGGGGAAAAAACCTGAATAAATTTATGAACATCTCAGAGGTTTTGCGAGATCTCTGAAAGTTTTTTAATTGAACAAAGGAGTAAAACTAAAATAATTGGTACAAAATAGCGCGAGAGAGAACTGAAAGTAGAAAAGAGAAGTGACTTCTTTATGCAACAGTTTAAGAGCAGGTGCCGTGAGTATTTATATTTCCTCGCAAGTCAATTATTCTATTTACAACCCTCTAACCATAACCAAAGTGGTTAGAGTAGTTACGACATAGTTTTCCTATTGCCACGCATCAGGAGATAATTGGCCACAGTACCATGACTAAACAAAAGAGGGAAAAGACAAGGAAATAAATCCATGATTGAAGCAGAATAATAGAAGAGGAAATGCCATTTGAATCATGAATCTTGATGTGATACACAGATGACATGTGGTCATAAGAATCTAAATATCATGAGAATCTGTCAGCCAAGCTGGAGCTCAAAAAACAAGGAATTAAACACATTTCATCACCAAAATTACTGACACAATTAAATAATGGAAATGATTTGAGTGAAGGAAAAACCTCTCCAATTCGACCCATAGCCTGTGAATCGGAAGATATAATGCTAATTGCTCCCAAATCATGCAAAATATCTTCAGCAGCTATTGTTTCAGCCCTTATCCTCGAGTCTGCAAAAGCTACATCTTCCAGATTGTTCTTATCAAGGTGATGGCAGACCATCTGTACGTCACTATCTAAACTGAGACCTTAATGTCCTTGGCACAAACAACATAGTTATTACTAGTAACAGGTTTTTACTTACCAACATGTCAAGATGTTCATCTATTGTATTAGTTGTAAATGGTCGTGTAGGGTTAGTTGAAGAGGGCAGGACATTCTTCTCACCACATACTTTGATGATATCTGGAGCATGGCCACCACCAGCACCTTCACTGCTCAAATTGCATGCAAAAGTCAAGAATTTGCCAAGTTAAACAAAAAGTACGAATTTGGTTTTCAGTTTACACTCTCTGATCAGTGGCAAAATGTGACAATACAGAACAGAAGATCAAACTTTGGACCACTTGCAAATAGTCCAGTAAACTTTAGCCATTTTGCCCTTTATACAGCATGTGACTATAGAAATAAAAGGATAACTCTAGAAAGCTCTCATAACCTTCGGTACGCTTGCAGATGATCTTTGAACTAACAAGGTTGGAAATTAGATAAACTTTAAGAGTCCAAAAATAGGTCCCTTAGTCTGAATTTCTTGTAACACAAAACTGACTCATTTTCCCTCTCGAAATGTCCAAATGTCAAAATGGTTATTTGTGAATGGCACTTTTGAATGCAGTGGTCTCCAGCTGACATAAGAATCTGAAATGGCAACGAGCTAACTCTCTCACAAGGAAATTAAATAAAAAGGACCTATTTTTGGATTGCAAAAATTTAGGGACCTAATTGTTGGTTTTGAAAGTTTGAGAGGCAGATTGCAAGTAGCCCAAAGTTCAAGGAGATCTTTTGTATCTTGTTTAAAAACAGGATCATACGGCAAGTGTAGGTGCTTAGTGTTCTATCAATATGAAAGGCTAGTTCACCTCCCGCCCAAGAGCCCATTAGGATCGCATCCAATGCTCTAGTGCTCAACAAATGTATAACAAATTGGTTGCACTTCTGAATGCAAATATCTCCATGAATAAATGTCACTAAAAAAATGTAAGCCAAACTTTTTCCCTAATAATTACACTTGTTTGAGAATGGAAAATGACTAACAAGTTTGAAAAGCCAAATTTTACAACTTTGAATCATTTCTCTTCACACCAACCCTGGTTTCGGGATACCAAGGGTGAGGTACAGGTTACCTGTGATAGGTATGAATAGTTCTCCCATTAAATGCAGCGATTGTATGTTCCACAAATCCAGATTCATTTAATGTATCAGTATGTATATTAACCTGTTAAAATAAAAGTTAGCAACACAAAGTTAAAATTAAAAAAAAAAAAAAAAAGCAGACTCATCTATTAAAGTAATACCTGGATGTCATAGACATCTGCAACAGTCAAACATTCATTTATTGCAGCTGGGGTACTTCCCCAGTCCTCATGCAGCTTCAGTCCCATAGCTCCAGCCTTGACTATTTCATGTAGGTGATCAGGCCAGGAAGAGTTTCCCTGAAGCAACCAGTAAATGGTTCAATCAACAGAGATAAGTGTGTCGTGCAACATTAAGCAAGACAAAAGAAACAAACTTCACAGAATTGCTAAAAGCAAGTGTTCAATATATTCAGAAGAGAAAAAGAAAACATGCTTTGCCAGTAAAACCAAAGTTCAGTGGAAGGGAATCTGTTGATTGGAGCATTAATTTCATGTGAGTTGCTGCCGGTGTGCAAGTTGTTGCTCGTGTTCCATCAGCTGGTCCTGTTCCACCTCCCACTAATGTTGTGATTCCTGCAAACAATCCACAAACACAATAAAACTTGGTACTTCTCTCTCTCTATACGGCTGCTCAAGAATATAAATGTACTCACAAAACTTATGCCAAAATTCCATTCCTTGTTTGCAAAAGATGAGAACAATTTGTTTAGCACAGCTCTGCTGAAACATTAACCTTTAATGGTGTGTTTGGTATATAGAAAGGGTTTTTGAAGGAGAAACTTGAGAGTATTTTTATTGTGTTTGGTAGATGACAAAGTAGCTTTGTAGGAAAGAAAACTTCCCATGTTTATAGGAGAGAGTTATCCCATACCCATTTTCTACCAAATGGGAACTAAGTAGTATTGATGTCACTTAAGGCTTAACCAATTAAAAATGCCTGATTTACCATTATGTGCGTCTATGTGAATCACTACAATAAAATGTCAAACTATATGACAAGTACTTGGCAGTTAGCACTTCTAGAATAAATGTTTGTAGCCATGGAACTCACCGCTTGATATTGCCCCGTATGCTAATTGAGGGCATATAAAATGCACATGACAGTCTATGCCGCCTGCTGTTACAATTAACCCTTCCCCAGCAATAACTTCAGTGCTGGCCTAAATATGGATGGCATGTACTTAAGTCATGTTAAGTTTTGGCTTCTATAGAGGGTGAAGAAAAAACTCATTGCTTCAGGTCTCTGAAAGGGCACTTACCGCAATAATCATATTAGGAGAAACACCATTCATGACATCTGGATTTCCTGCTTTTCCAATTGATACAATATAGCCCTTTTTAATGCCAATATCTGCTTTAATAATTCCACTATAATCAATTATTACAGCATTTGTAATCACAGTGTCCAAGGTGCTAGCAGATGGAACCCAGCATCGCTGACCCATTCCATCTCTTATAACTTTCCCACCTCCAAAAATGCATTCATCACCATAGACAGTAAAGTCTTTTTCAATTTCGGCAAACAAGTCAGTGTCACCAAGGCGAATTTTGTGACCAGTAGTAGGGCCATATATGTTAGCATATTTAACATGAGAAATACTTGTGGTGAAAGAAAGGTCTTTTCCTGTAATACCTTCCCTGAAATATCATATTTGTGGAAACAAACAATTATTCTATTTATTCACAAAGGGGGAGCAAGCAAAGAAGTAAACAGATATATATAGAATTATCGCTTGGATCACCTAGCATTTTCATCTTCCATGTGTCCGAATTTATTTTTGCTCACAGCCTCCATGGCTTTTTCCAAATTGAAATCATTAACTTGTCCATCAGCAATGCTATTACCACCTCTGATGACCTTTTCGCCTCCAATGCTTACAAGTGTAACACATTTACTTTCCCCTGGCTGGCATGAGGAGATAGCATCAGTTAAAGATGATAAACCTGGCAGGAGAAAACAATGCAGGGTTCCTTTTATTTTAAGGGAAAACCTATTTGCAGGTACCTAAACTTTAACTCAATTTCTAATTTGGTACCTGTGTTATTTTCTCTTAATTAAATCATTAATTTTTCTCTAGTAACATCATCAGCTCATGTAACTTTGCTCTATTAGCACAATTAGCCCTTGTGCAAGAGTTAATTGTACAAACGGAGCAAAATTGATGCATTTAATTAGGAGAAAAAAGACACACAATTACCGAATTAAAAATTGAGTGAAAATATAAGTATCTACAAATATATTTCCCCCTATTTTAATACATAAAACATGCAGAATTGAAAATTCCACCTCGAAGCGTATTGCAGTCCCTGCTGCTATATTAAGACGCATGCCATACGATTTCCTTCGATCAAATACTAAATAGGGATTTACTTCAATGAAGTTACAGTGGCTGCCAACCTGAAAATTGTCTGAAATATTACAAAATCGTAGGCAAACAAGAAATTAAACAGCTTGAACTTTCTGACTTTTCTTCAAAATAATATTATGGTCCCTTCATTTATTATTTTAAATTTATTTCTTATGTTTCAAATTCTTTCCAATGACATTCCCTCTCCCATTGATTTGTCATCTCATTCTTGTATTTCTGACTCTCCCGTGGATGAGACCTCCACAGCCATCCAAAACTCCATCTTTTATTTACCCAGCAACCAGCCATTGACACAAGAAAACACCTTATGTTGAGCTTGAAAAAAGTTTTGGTATTTCCTTTGTTGCTCCATGTATGTTCCACTCAGCACTTCATTTCTATACTATAATTCATTAACATGTCACAACATTACTAAGTACAACAAACAAATATCATCATTATGTGAATATCAATTTGGAACCACATTTTATAAACTTTGCTTTGAGGTGTTCACTGAGATTAAACTCTTTACTTATGTAATCAAATTTTCTGTGGTTCCATTGCACATTCATGTTGTTGATATATCTGAATAGAGATTGTGGTAAAGCACATCAATCACCTGTATTGGCCTGTCACCAATGTTGGCAACTTTAAGAACTACTGCTTTCCTTCCAGAGTTGAGGGTCAGATTTCCACCTGGAGAAATTACCTCACCAGGTATTCTATTATCTTCTATTGTGGGAAACTTGTCAAGAGAAGGTACTGCAAAAAAAATTCCCAACAGTGAAAATCTAATATCAGCGTGTTTGGCCCTCCGATTGAAAGTCCAATTGGCACAATTCACGGCTTCCAATGTCCGATTGCTGTTGAAAAAAAATTTGATATGCTTGGAGTCACGTTGGAGTACATCGTTGTGATTGGGGAAATCGTGGATAATCTATAAGCACCATTTTGAGTGCTTTTTATCCGATTGGCTGCAGCGTTTGAGTTTCTTTTAAAAAAAAAATCTGTCATTTTTTATTCTATTTGGTCTTAATTATAAAATCCAGTTGATTTTTTTGGAGAGATTAAGGAAGCCAAAAGAGTCAACTAAGTCTTATTATTAGAACCAAAGGTCGTATAAATATCATACTATATTTACATGAAATAAGACTCCATATGGTCTTAATTATAAGATCCAGTTGATTTTTTTTGGAGAAATTAAAAAACCCAAAAGAATCAACTAGATCTTATAATTAAGACCGGACGTAGTATAAATATCACATTATATTTACATGTAATAAGACTCCATACGATCCTAATTATAAGACCCAGTTGTGTTTTTTGGAGAGATTAAGCAACCCAAAAGAGTCAATTAAATCTTATAATTAGAATTAGAGGTAGTATATATCACACTATATTTACGTGTAATAAAACTCCCTCCAATCAATTATAAGATCCAATTGATTTTTTTTTAAGAGATTAAGGAAGTCAAAAGAGTCAACTAGGCTTCACAATTAGGACAAGAGGCAGTATAAATATCACACTATATTTACGTGTAATAAGACTCCCTCAGTTACTTTTCATCAAAGTTACTTTTACAAAGTTTCAACCAAACAAGTTTTACTTTTGTATAAGTAACTTATAAGTAACTTCTACAATCTTTATTCCAAACACAAATCAAATTACCCAATCTTACTTTTCTAAAAGTACCGATTGCAATCTTTAATTCAAACACACCCAATATAGGATTTCCATCTACTTTAGCATATGGAAACTGATCAATATTCTTTCTCTCACTAGCCATTCACATCATTATATTTTTCCTAATCTGCACATTATCAATTTTCCAGAGCTTTATCTTTGGCTTCTGTAAAAGCTAATTGGGTTTAAGGGAACCCTTGGTACAAATGATGAAATAAAGGGCGTCCAATATAATCTTGCTGTCATAGTTTGGAGAAGATTCTTCCTTTTCACTTCTTTCCCCTTTCCATCATCTTCATTGTGCTATGCCATAATTAATCTGATGCTCATAGGGCATTCCCTATGTTTTTTTTTTGGAATCAGAAAAGTTTGGGTGAGTTGAGTAATGGGGGCTCACCAAGGCCAAGACATGCCTCTAGACTCGAAGAGATCTTATAGAAGTACTTACTATGGTCTACCTTGAAGGTCCTTACATCAGCATGGGTTTTGAACTCGCGACCTAATGGGTCACAAGCCAAATACTTATCAACTGGCCCAACATTTGTTGGTGGCATTCCCTATTTTTCTTCTTGACCAGAAGAAATTTTTTTATCCCCTTTCTAATGCTAACATTAGTTATGTGGCAAAACTTATTCAGTGCTAACTAGGGTAGGAAAGCTTCATTTTTGGCTCATAATGCTGCATTGCAGCTTGAGGTCTTTTACAGATTAGGGTTTTCTCCTTTACTTTATTCCGGCCAGGTCCAGTAGCTCCCTCTTCATTGTGAAGTCAATGTTGTTTATGGTTAGATGAACACAATTGAATTTGTTCAAAACTATCCAAATCTCTCCCTCTATTCAATTTTGGACTTCTGCCCCATCTAATTAACCCTAACTGATCGAACACCCATGTCATTTTATGACTGGGAAAGGATCAGATTTATTATTAGCTGATTCTGCCTCTTCTTTTGACTTGTTCTCACTAGCCACATGATCCATCCCATTCTGAATTCTCTTCTCCCGACTTGATTCACCTGGCATTGTTGCTCTTCCTCAGCTTCTAACTTGCTCTAGATTTCATTTGGAAAATTTTGATTGTCCGTCTTCTTGCATTCTCCTATAGCTCTCTGTTTACATTTCATTTCTACTAGTGGACAGGGATATAGCAGCCTCATCTTATAAATAACATTGGCTTTGGTTTGGGTTTCATCTGATTTGTATCAGAGCAGTCAATTCGGGGGGATTGGAGGGGAAGCATTGAATCATTGAAAAAGCAGCAGCAAGACTCAGCAAACTTCAAGATGTGAGATGGCAAGAGGCACTGATTTGAAGGCTTTTCTGACCCCCTGGCCAGGGTGGTTTACACCCCAACCCATAATTTATTCTTCACTGACTGTCTTACTCCCACCCTACTCTCACACCTGACTACACGTGACTAAGCTACCTGTGCTAGGCCACCTCATCAACATTCCCTTCGTCCTTGGCCCATCAATTACAGGCCCATTATTTGTTAGCCATTACTTAGAATTTAGGTAGCTGGATGTCCCAAGAACATAGATCATACTTTAAAGTTGCATAATAGCAGTAAACCAATGTCTGACAAATGCTTAGAACCTGAAGTAAAACTCAAATAATTACATACTATGTCTACCTGAAGCCTGATAATTGGAGTTTTCAGGTTAGGGCTGGTTCAGTCTTCGACAATATCTTAATTTGTGATGACCCACAGTATGCAAAGCAGGTTGTGGAAAATTTTATGGCTAATAATAGAGAGGTAAGCATTTTCTTTCAGAGTTCGTATCTGTTATTATCTTTGAGGAGTTGTGGGTTTAATGTTCTTATGTGTTTACAACTGCAGGCAGAAAAAGAAGCCTTTGAAGAAGCAGAAAAAGAAAGAAGAGCTCAGGAAGAAGAGGTTGCTGACCAAAGCCCATGCTTAAAACATTCACTAAATTTATATTACTTCTGATGGTCACCATTTGATTTTCAATGATTACATAGGAGGCTCAGAGAACAAGAGAGGAAGGTGAAAAGAGAAGGGAAAGGGATCGCAAATATGGAGATAGGCAGCGCCATAGAAGGGTACGCTTAAACATAATTGTTCTTCACTGCTTTATCAATGGGTGCCTTTATGTATCAATATTCAATATAAGATATAAATTGAGTATGAAGTCAAACTTTTCACAAGCAGTGAACTGTGTGGTTTATCTCACCTCTATATAAATGTGAGGAACTCACTCTAACTTGTCAATTGTGCTGTACAATTTTAGATTTGTCCTCGAATCTTGTGTGATAAGAATTACCTTAATCACAGAGTTGGGATACAACTGATAAGGTGGAAATCAACCTGTTGGTCGTTGTATCTTTCCAAATATGTTTGTGAGGAGAGATTCAGGATGATGGTTGACTTTCAATTATTTGTTTTTTGTACTTAAACACTCTTCTCCTCCAAACGGGTAGAGGGTAGACAAAGCTAGGCGGGGAAAAGAAGAAATGGTGAACCAACAGCAGTGGTTAAATATTTAAGTAAATTTAGGAAAGTGTGTTTAACAGAAATAAACAAAATTGTGAGAAGTTTGTCTTGAGACTTGGGAGCTTTCTCATATGTTCTAGCTATTTAATTCATATAGTAGTTTCATTTTATCATTTAGCCAGTGTAGTAAATACTTCTATGATCACTTGTTATTTAGTAGCTTTACATCACATCTTACTTTCTGAGATCTGATCTTACTCCTGAACTTTGTTTTGCAGCCGGATCCCCATGACTACATGGATGATTACCATGTAAGCTCGAAGCTCTCTAATGGAAATTAATGTGAAATACTTGTTGGTTTGTATAGTTTTCCATATAGAAATATGAATTTGTTGTTGCTTAGAATTGACATTGTTAGTTGACTCGGGATGGGGTGGGTATTTGTGATGTTTGGTTGCCATTCGAAAAAACAACCTTTCTTACTAATCAAGCATGAAAAACCAATAATACATATGCGCAGAGAAAGACATAATATTAGCAAAGATGTGCCTTATACCAAACTTGACTCTAATTAAGCGGTCATTTATAGAACGCACCTAGTGTACCAAATACAGAGGAAACCATCAGGTGAACTATTATTCAAAGTTGATGTATACATTTCTTAAAGATCGGACGATGGCAGCTAGATCTATGGTAATATCTGTTAATGTTGTTTTGGATTACGAAGTGCTAAACCATGCAATGATGGAAACTGGCAATGTTTGATAACTTTCTTGATGCATTTTCTGACACCTAAGTAGACAATGAGCACCAAAAAAAAACAAAAGAAAGAAAGAAAGAAAGAAAGAGGTGAACGTTTCTATTATATTCCTCCACATGCGATGTTATTAGAAACCATTAACAGTACTCATGAGTATGCATGTCCCTGGCCTTGCAGGATGAACTTTGAAACATGCGTTCTGACTGACCTGTGTTCCGAGTGTATTGCAAGCGGAAAAGCTTGAATTAAGACGGTTGTTCTCCAGAATATGGTCTGTCTGCACAATTGCTGCTATTCTCAATACGATGTTTTCTGTTTCTCTATTGTTATGTATTGCAGGAACAAAGTTGCGATTGGACTATAGCCATAACTAGTAGCTTTATTTTATTTTATTTTATTTTATTTTATTTTTTCTAATTACAAGGCAGACGCTAACAGCTTTATTTACAGGCGGGACTGAACCCGCAACGCCCCACTTGAAGGGGATTCACAGGGCTAGCTGCTTTACTAAATCATAAATGTGAACCTCAGCAATAAGGTTTTCTCGAGTTCTGTAGTATTACAGTTGCGTTCTTTTCTTTTGGGGTAGGAATACAACGGTTGCGCTCATAGTGAGTCCTACGTTAGATAATTTTTCATTAATCGTTAATCATAATTAAGTATTCCAATAAATATTAATAATATATAAATACCGTTTGAGAATTCTACAAGAGCAGCATCAGAAGACTTAATGTGAAATACCTCTAGCTATAGTTAGTCGAACAATCCATCCATCTCATTATCTAAAATAAGAGAAATTATAAACAAAAAATTGGATTTGTGGCGCAGTGATAGACTATTAATTGCCATCACTTGTCAGGGAACCTCAGGGGAGCAAGTACATATTTTTATGATACTACCCTAAGACCCGACCTAGGCTATTTATAACCTCTCATAAAGGCTTGTAACAGTTTTATCAGTCAGGCAAGTAATCCTAAACCAAATTTCTATCCAAATTTCATGCGGTGCATAATCAGGAAATATTTTATTCAAAACATCAAACAGATAATGTTTAAAATTAATAAGATATTATTCAGATTCTTAATTGATCAAAGCAATTCATTAGCAATATCTAAAATATCTTTATATGATTAATTATCTAAAATATATCTGAACAAATATCAAAATATAATATTATCATATTTAATAAAATATCTAACAGTCTCCCACTTGTCCCG
>JBAGKO010000009.1:4899579-4932054 GCA_037177275.1 Acacia concinna
TTTAACCATTTCAATAATAAGGGGATACTTGTCTAGATGATAGTCAATTGTAACTCTCAGTTTATCTCATGGTGGCTAATTTAGATATTTACTTAGATCTAACGGTTCTTTATACTAAGGGGTTGTTTGGTAAGTCCAAAAAGTAACTTCTCATTAGAAGTTTATGAGCTTTTCATTGGATTAGTGTTTGGATGGGAAAAATTTTCACTGGACTTATTGAAAATAAGTAGTTTTTTTTTTTAAAATAAAAAAAGTAGCCCTTAGCTACTTAGTGGACTGTTGGGACATTTTCTCTCTTCACTTCTCCACTGCCAGCCTTCTCTCTCCAAAACTCACTGTCACTTCATCTCTCACCTTGTCACACTTCCATTTCCTTTAATTTTTCTTCCCCCATAATAATAATAATAATAATAATTACCATTATTGTATTAAATATTTGCTTTTTCATTTTTGGGAAAATCACCTTCCTAGTGTAATTAATTAATTATTCAAAAAAAAGGAAGCATAGAGATGAGTAAAGTTCAACTACAAGTTTTAATACCTAAAACTTTTAAAAAATTTATCATAAATTACTTTTTTAGTTATCGTCTAAACATGCTTCTATTTGGGGAAAAAAAAAGTCAATTCTATAACTTCCAATCTAAACACAAATAACATCTGATAAATAATTTTTTTTCCTAAAGTCACTTTTCATAAATTACTTATCATCATAAATCACTTCTACCCAAAGCCTCTAAGTCATTCACCTCCTAATACATTGAACTCAACTTAAACCAAGTTAAAACTACATTTATATAAAGGATCAACATTCCAACTACCGTGATATTCAAAGAGACGTGGTTTATTTTAACATTTTTCAATTGAAAAAAAAAACATAAAAAGAAATATTATATTTTGGGGTTATCAGACCATAAAGTACAAATATCGTCAGCTCAATCTAAAGTATCTCTGCCAAAAAACACTTCTATATTCGCACAAGTAACTCTAAGTCTCATCTTTAAGCAACTAAAGCCCTTTCCACTAGGTTAATTGTGTATGGTTAAAAAATAATTTTAGCCAAATGCCTTGTAGCAAATAAATGTTTCTCAATAAGAGGGAGGTCATTGAGTCAATCTCACCAATAACTTGTGTCATTAGTGTTTGTCCTTGTGGCTAAATATTTTTTAAAATGTTTGTTTAACATATGTAAAATAACCAAAATGAAAAAAATATTTTCATTATTTTGAAAAGCTATTTTAAATAACTCATAATCATTTGAAGTGTTCTTTTATCATTATAGCCATACACAATGCCTTTTTGCTTTATAAAGTCTCTAAATAATAAACGGTTACTTAAACTATGAAAATTGCGTTTTATTCCCAGGGATGGTTACGGTCCACAGCCATGTTGCACTGCACTTGCTTGCACGTCAACATCTAACCAACTATACAACTATAATTTCGCGCACCCCTACCCCATGCACGAATTCCTCGTCTACAGGCGCCCAAGTAACTCACAAAGTTCTCTCTTCATAATTAATCGTTGCTCATAAGACAAACAGATATGATCAACACGTTCAAACACCCAACTCACATGAATGAACCCAACGAAATACTATATAGATACAAATATCCTAAATATGGAGATTTATAGCAATCCATAGTCAATCAGAAAACATAATCTGGCCGCTGGAGAGGGAATCGGGCCACAATAACTTCGAAGGGTCTTCCTTCTGGGTTAGCCAAGCTGACATAAGACGAGTAACGGTAAAAAGTAACCCACATTAGACATTTCAGTTGCAATTATGAGGTGCTTCGTGCAAGATTTTAAATCAACTCAGATAGATAGGAGTAATAGGCAAGCAATTACCAATTAAGGAAAAAGAACACAGGCCAAACCAAACGAATGAAAGCATAATAAGAAATCACCCTTAGAGAACGGTTTGAGAATGGTGACATTGGTTCAAGTGGACATCCAATTGACTCGATAATTAATTGGCTCAAAAAATGAAACCACAGCAATAGCCCCGCCAAGCTAATTGGTCATCCTAATAGAAAAGTTATAACAAGTGTAACCTTAATTAGATTGAGTATTTTCGCGCATCATATCCCACTTACCACGTTGCGTCAGTATGTCTTTAATGTCTCTATCTACATAAGATAGTTCCAAACTTCCATTACTAAAGTTGTTTTAGAAAATGTCACCAATAAACAGACGGATGTCTAAGAAAAGGGGCTTCAAAATATTATACATTGACAGTTTATGGCAAACTTATAAAATGGCTAAGTTGTGGCGAGTTTAGATACTGATTTTCAACTAAGTTGAAACTATAAAAACCGAATTGCATCAAGTCAATTTTGGATCTCAGTTATAACCAAATTAAAACTGCAAAGATCAAAAGATTAATTTTCACTTTAAAAAATCAAATATTCACAGTTCAATGAGATTTTGGCAAGGTTATCGTAATTTTACTAGTTTAGACTCCTCTTCTCTTCACCAATTTCATCATAATAGCGTCTATGGAATAAAATATGATTTCATCCCTTCAACCCCTACGGTTTCCAAACTCAACCGCCATATGACAGCACCATAACAGAAACCACTAGAAAAATCACAAAAGAAAATTAAAAAAATCAGAGACTAGGTACTACGAACAGATATTAGTGGAATCCTGACTACCTATTCTTGGCCAGGTAAGCAATAAACATTATTTTATGCGGTAAGAATTATATGCCACGTAAAAAGTGAAGAAGCCATATTACCTCCAAGTTATTTTAAAAGATCATATTTCTCTATCCTACAGATTAAGGTCATCTACACAAGTCATTAACAAATCCTCAATGCTGAATCACAGTAGTGTTTCACACGAAATAACTGGCAAGCTAAATCAATCAACCTTCATTGTCATCATCAACAGCAGCAGCAAGAATAGTTAATAGAAACTAACAAAACCAACAAACAAATGAAATACCTGCCAGGGACAAATGTAAAAGAACCTTCAATGTAACCTGATGGTGTCGGTAAATGTGTGCAACTCTGGTACACAAATTCCTTATCACCTGGATACAAAAGCGGGAACTGCAACAATACAAGATTGCGCTTAATAGCCTGACTACTATACTAAGAAATCACTTGAAAACTGGAAATCATAAACCTTCACAAGTTTTGGAAATTGGCTCAAAACAACCAAAATTTATTAGGTTACATGCTTTTTCTCTCCAACCCCTCTCTCTCAAACAATCTTGTAAGCACCTTGTGACATTCAGATACGCAATTCTTGTCTGCTGGGCAGTCATGACTCATGAGGCTTAGTTTGGCAAAACTAGGCCAGAGAGGACAGAATATGCTGAAATCAACATTAATTCACCATAGCTGGATTGATGTCTGGTAATAGATTAGCTCACAGTATTAGACGCACAAGATCCAGTATGAGCTCAAAGGTATCAAAGGAATGATATGTTGTTACATCTAAAACATAAAAAGGGTTTATTCAATTATTAGACACCTAATACATCACAGTAACTCCCTATTTATCATAATAAAGGAGTCCCCAACTAAATTCCCTTCACTAATTTGTAAGCCGTAACTACCCCTAATCACTAGGTAACAATACTTCCACCCTCAAATTGACCCTTCTCCTAAAGGATTGGAACAAATTCAAATTATGGAATTCAAGATATACTGAAATTAACCCAAAAAAGAAGGATCTTCTAATGCATCAAATGCATCAGGCGTCAATTTTGGCCTTTCTTTCTTTATTGGATTCCCCCGTGTTACCCAAGAGTCCACTTTGCAATACCATTTGTATCAGGCCTTTTTATTGCCTTTTAGTTTGAGCGTGTTATCTTTTCCATCGAGTTCATCTCACTTTCAATGATCCGTAAGGCTTGTTTGGGTGAGAAATAGATGATGGTGCTAAGAAGAAAAAGCCAATAAATAAGGGCAACATTAATTCCTCCTACTCAGTGTTCCTTCTCATTCAAAGCATACTCCCACCTGAGAAGTATTGAAGCACCAACCTATGCAAAGGCACCTGAGGAGATATGTCATCCTTTTGCACCTATGACAAGGCGCACAGTAGTAAGTTTGAACATGTTTGCTGTAAGTATGTATGCATTCGTCCAGCCCTACCACCTTCATGTTCTATGCCTCACATTACACCTAATTCATCTTTCCTATTTCATTCTTGTTTTGGAATCTTGCTCTCTTGCGTTGATTTATCCTAGTGATTTTCCTTTTTCCAAGTGAAGCCTAAATTTAGATGCATGGTTTTCATGAATCTTGGATTTCTCCAAAATTTTTTGCTGCTTCCTTCTCCATCTCTCTCTTTTTGATTCTTCAGCTCATGCATCTCTTTATGATTCGCCATATACATGACATTGACCAAGGTGCTTGAATTTAATTGAATTGCGTCTTGAATCTCTCAGGTCCTCCTACAAAGACCTTGATTGTTGTAGATATTCAGGCAGATGCATTGTTAGAAGTTCTTTGACCTTCTTCCATCAATCTTCTACAAATGCTTTTGATATGGAAAATAGAGAAGAACAGTGGAAGAGAGAGAGAGAAAAGACAGGAGAAATAGAGATGAGAAAGAGGGAATTAAAGACAGAAGAGAGAATTTTTTAGTGCTGGCGATCACACTCGCATATGTTGGGTCTATCTACTAAAAGACAAATCTGACGTTTTTGCTATGTTCATTAAATTTTTTCAACTCATTGTTAACCAGTTTGACACCACAATTCAAGTATTATATACTGATAATGGTACAAAATACTTTTAATAATACCCTACATATCTTCCTCAAATCCCATGGCATAGTACATCACAGCACTTGTCCTAACACCCCCAACAAAATGGAATAGCTGAAAGGAAAAATAGGCACTTACTTGATTTTGCCAATGCCCTAATGCTTATGTGCAGTGTTTCTAAATTTTAATTAGGGGATGCCAATGTCAACAGTACTTATCTCATTAATCACATGCCAAGTCATGTCCTCTCAAATTTTTCTCCCATTGACAAACTGCGTCAAACTCATTCCCTTCTCCATCTTGATCATCCATTACCACTTCGAGTCTTCGGTTGTTCCTCCTTTGCTCATTCCCACCATCCTCATTCCGAATTTGACTCTCGTGTTGTCAAGTGTATTTTCCTTGGTACTCATTCACCCAAAAGGGGTGTAAGTGTTATGAACCTGTCTCTAAACACAGCTACATTAGCCAAGATGTCACTTTCTCATAACATGAGCCCTATTACACCAAGTCTCTCTTTCAGGGGGAGACCAAAGATGAATTCCAATCCTTGGTACCAAAACCTCTCCTACCACCTACATCTAACATATGTTGCTCTTATTACGCAGATTGAACATCCATGTCCTAATATGCATAACAATGTAGAAACATCGAAACCAGGGGGAGGTAAGACTCACGAAAATGATTACAATGTATACTCACAAAAGAGGAAGCAAGTAAACGAGCACACCGTGCCTATAGCTATACTGAACTAATGGTTGATTCTATACAAGGGAGGTAAATAATAATGTTCAGGAAAATGTTATTGATGATGAATTGAATATGCCTATTGCCTTGAGGAAGAAAACATGTTCATGCACCATGCATCCTATTCAAAAGTATATGTCATATGCTGCTCTATCTTCTAATTATCAGACATTTGTTACTAACCTTGATAGGGTTAATATTCCAAATATTGTATATGAACCCCTTGAAACTCCTACATGGAAAGGAATGATACATGGGAGATTGTTGAGCTTGTAGGTTGCAAAAGGGTATTCACCCCTAAGTACAATGCAGAAGGTTCTCTCAACAAGTACAAGGCAGGACTTGTGGCCAAAGGTTTTACCCAAACGTCAGGTATTGATTACAATGAAACTTTTGCACCTTTTGCAAAACTCAATACCATCAGAGTGTTATTATCCATAGCAAGAAATCTTGATTGGCCATTCATTACAACAACTTGATATTAAAAATGCTTTCTTAAATAGAGAACTGAAAGAAGAGGTGTATATGTCTCTTCTGCCAGCATTAAACAATGGGAATCCGAAGCAGGTATGCAAATTAAAAAAAAGAATCTCTTTATGGGTAGAAGCAATCACCCCGAGCTTGGTTTGACATATTTTCAAAAGTATTGAAGAATGAAGGTTATAAGCAAGGACTAGCTTATCACATCATGTTTGTTAGGAATGGTAGCAACAAGACTACTATCCTTATTGTCCACCTAGATGATATCATCCTCACTCGTGATGATGTTCAAGAAATGGATAGGATCAAGATAGCCTTGAATAAGGAATTCAAAGAAAAAGATCTTGGCATTCTGAAATACTTTATCAAGATGGAAATTGCAAGATCTAAATATGGCCCCTTGTGTCTCAAATGAAGTATATTCTTGACTTGATGAAAAAACAAGGATGCTTGGATGTAAACCCAGTAAAGTACCAGTTAAAACAAAGAAAAACAAGTTCAAGAAAAAAGAAAAGAAAGCGAGAACTGACAAGTAAAAAGCCAAGGACAAAAAGAGAAAAGAAGATGAGGCATTGGTTGATAAGGCCGTTATCAAAGGCTAGTTGGCAAGCTGATTTATCTCTCTCACACTAGACCATACATTGCATTTTCTGTCAATTTGGCAAGCCAATACATCCGTTACCATGAAAGAAGCATATGGATGTTGTGTATAAAATCCTAAAGCATTTAAAAGGCACACCAAGGAGAGGCCTCCAATTCAAGAAAACAGATGTAAGGACTAAAGAAATTTACACAAATGCAAATTGGGCTGGATTAGAGGAAGATAGCAGGTCTACCTCAGGTTACTGCACATTTGTGTGAGGAAACCTTGTTACTTGGAAGAATTAAAAACAAAGGGTTGTATCCAAGAGTAGTGCAGAATTGGGATTGAGGTATAATAGAAGGCTTGTGGGTGAAGCGTGTAACGGAAGAAGTACATGTTCAAGTAACCTCACCAATGAAGTTCTTTTGCAACAACAAGGCACCACTTAGCATGGCACTCAACCCAGTCCAGCACAGTAGAACCAAACATGTTGAAATCAATAGACACTTCGTAAGAGAAAACGAGGAAGGGACTGTATGCTTATCCTATGTAACTACTTGACATTCTTACAAAGGGATTAGCAGAAGATTTTTTACAAGTCTTATAAGCAAGTTGGACATGCTCAGTATCTATGATCAACTTGAGGGGGAGTGTTGTTAATATGTATAAATTATAGGCTAATTATTAGGCAGATTTGTAGGCAGTATGTTAGGAGAAGTTATCAACAATATTGTGATCAATCACAATCATTGTACTTAATATTTTTTGATTCAGTTTTTTTATTCTCTATACCTGTGTATAATCAAGGCTGATATGAGATTACCATATTCCAATAATACCTATTGCTCTACACATTGGCTACCATGTTATCATTGCCCTTTTTATAGTAGATCTCATAGTCATACCCCATCAACTTAGCAATCCAACACATTTGAAAGGGAAGAGAGAAGAGATAGAAGAAATAGAAATGAGAAAGAGGGAATTAGAGACAGAAGAGAGAATCTGAATTGTGTACTATGATTATTAGAATGAATTACAAATGAGTTGGGGGCCTCCTATTTAAAAGCATCAATCCCCACCTACTTCCTAACGGCTAATAGTTATATAACAGAAAAACTATAAGTACTCTTCCTGTACTTATTTATATTGTATAACCATTTCTTTTTCAATTTCACCATCTCTTACATAGCTTTTAGAATCATGTTTTCAACAGCAGTGCTACGTTGCTAGAAAACATGCTTTGATATCAAATGATACATGTAAATTGTAAAAATTGCTCACCATCATTAGACACCGAATCTTCCTGTTGATACTAATAAAGGAGTCTCAAATTAACTAATTCCTAGCTGCCCCTAATCACCAGGTAAAAAGTCTCTTACTCTTTGGGTTAAAATGTACTTAATGAAATCTCATTTAATTTACAATTTCCCGAAGTCATATTCTAGGACCTTAAAACATTATTTGACCGATGAATTATGTGTGCATGCATGGAAATTTGTGCAGGCATAAATATATACAGCTGGATCAGCCCAAGTGACATTGACATTTTCTATTATTCTCCTATCATCTGCACTACCTGAAGTTGAGGCTCCAATCCACTACATAAATTTCAAGATAAGGATTACCCCTCTATCATTTTCTTTTCAAATTTAAAAATATGGATATGCCTTTTTAGCTATTAATAGGTAACTTGAAACTGCTTAAATGGCAGCACCAAAGTCTTGTGAAGTACCATTCTGACACATGGTAGCCAATAAGCATCTAGTAAAAACTACCATATAGAAGAATACATATGAAAATGGGTTGGCGCAATTCATCTAATTGCAAGTCAAAAAAGGGCACACTTAGCTCAGCTAGAAGCTTCAATTGGATGCATTCAATTACTACACTCCGGTATGAGATTTAAAGTGAGGAATGCCCAGCCCCATTCTCAATAAAGTTTACATCTTTACAGTAGAGCTTTGTGACTGCAGTGTTCTAGGAGTGAGAGAATTAAATCCCAAACGATTGAAATGTCAAACTCAAGATGGAGAAACTAACACCAACATATGGATAACAGGTGTAAGTCACGGCCCAACAAATAAATGTCCATCAGTTAAGTTGCAGCAACGTCAACTGTTTAATTTCTGAACATGAAACGTGTGAAATCCAAACAGGTCGTAGAGCCAAGTTACATTTAATAAGCAGGCAAACAACAAAATAGTTAAGACTTCAAATCTATAATGAAATTTCATGAAAATTGATCCGATATTAAACAATGATCAATGTATGCTCCAACAATAAAGCATGCTTTTAATTAAAAAGCAAGTTCATGATAAGGAAAAACATGCAATATCATAACTAAAGAAGCCCAAAAAAATGGAAACAGAAGAAATAGAGCTTATACCTCCCCTATAACAGCTTCTCCATTGACATCAGATATTATGACATCATTAGCACGGATGAGCCAGTGCCTCTGATGGAGCTGGCAAGAGTTGAAGAACATTCCATTGATGATGCATCCCTGAGGGTGAAGGGACATGCGGATTGAATAGGAAAATAAGTACTTCTCGTGATCATCTTGAAGATCAGCCAACTCAGGTATGAAAACTGCAGATGCTCGAACCTCAATAAAATAAACAATAATTATAAGTTTCTTGAGAAATGAATCACAAATAAAAACACAAAAGTGCACTATATTAGTTAATGAGCTTACTAAACCACGTGTTACATGAGCTTACCAATGATGAAATGCAGAAATATTTTTTTAAAATAAATACTAAATCAATTTTTTAATAATAAACATAATGAATCAAAGGCTCAAAATAGCTGCGCCCCTGATTTTCACTACAATTACTATTCCCGTACCATCTCCGCATCTCCTGGGGCAAATGGGTCAGAAATAAAATATATTTCAGATATTGGTTGTAAATTGACTCTGAATTCCTTGGTAACAAGACACAAGATATAGGCATAAGCAATCCATACAAACATATTAAAGACATAAGTCAAACTCCAAGCAGCAAAGCAAGTTATGGTTCAATGGTTACGTACTTGTTGCAAATAAAAATATGAACGTATATAATAAAGCAAGAGGGAACAAAAATATGAACGTATATAATAAACATGGCAAAAGATGAGAAATTTTAGAAGTTAAATCAACATTTTGCTTAATTAAAAAAACTAAGTCAGCATTGAATTTGCAATGCTGTATATTAACAACCAAAATGACGCATCTCTATCTCAATATGACTTAGCAACCAGCACCAGCCACGACTATTGTAAAATTATTTTCCATGCCTTGAGAAACGCAAAAAAGGAACCAAAAAAGGGAGTGGTAAGTATAATCCTACCTCCACACCATTAGTTACAGCTGTTGAACAAACAGGGGATTCTTCTGGGAAAAGACTGATGCCTCTAACATTTCCTTCTTCACGAAGTTTAATAATGCCATTTTGTAATCGGTGACCGTGCTCTTCTAACCATAGGAGCATGGCATCCTGTTGTTGATTACCATTCAACCCATGTGCTAACCTAATCAGATCATGTGGTACACAAGGAATCATTTCTCCATCAGTGGCAAGATTCCTGGTTCCAACATATAGTTGACCATTGGAACAATTGAGGAAAAAAAGCTTTTCACTGTTTGTGGAAGAAGCAGCCATGACAATATACTTAGATCTTCTAGAAAAACCCAAGTGGCGTACAATTTGCTGGGTTTCTAGTATCACCTGGCTTAAAGGTAAAAGATACACATTTACCAAATGATTGTAGAAAGTGTAGCCGCCAATTAGACCCAAAGAACTGCCAAGAGTACTATTAGCCAAATGTTCCCCAGTAAATGCTTGCCCATTTTGAAAGCGATAAAGTATTCTTGTAGGAAGAGGTAATTTCACTTTTAAAGCAATCTCCAACTCTTGAATCTCATCTTCTGATGCACCTTTACAAAGTGTTGCCTCAGCTTCAGGAAAGTTATTGGATAGCCAAGTCTTTATTCTGTCCCAGCACCTTTTCACACGTTTCACAAGGGACCAAGGATACATAAGGAAAGCTTCACGCCAAATTTGGTAAGTTACCTACACATAAATAGATATGGTCTCAATCCTAGCCGCACCAAGAATCCGCAGGACAAGTTCGCCAAAAACAAATCAATATCAAAAAAAGATAATTAAAGAAATCAATATTAAGGATTCTGATTCAAGGGAGTCAAATAGCTAATTAACATGGTTGTTTGAACATACGTGGTCTTTGGTATCCCCTATGTGTAATTATCACCCTCTGGTATTTCCTGTGTATATACACATGTTGAAAATGCTTGCCTCGGACCATGTGTTAGGTTAGCTGGATGGTCAATTAGGACTATATATTCTGTGAATATGGAATTGAAATTATCACTATGATAATACACTATATAATTTTTCTGCTTGACTTGTAAGCCAGGGCTTTCTAGGCAAATGCCATGGCTCCCTAAAATCCCCTCGTCAAATAATTCATCTTCTACCACTCACTAAAATGACTACCCCAAAACAAGCCTTTGTCGAACATCATCTCACTGCTTAAAGGCTCTTCTTCTGTGATTGGTTCATTCAATCAATCAGTTGTAATAAGCCTAGCTTCACAGAAATAACCTTGAAGGTTATATCACTCGTAAAATTCCATGCCTACCACTGACTCATCCTGAAGATGTAGACAAAGCTAAAGCCAGCATTTAAGAAATGGCATATGACCAACCAGCTTCTTATGTACTAGCTCTTGGATACAATGCCCATAGAATTCTCAGCACAGATGACCCATAGCAAGACAATAAAGGAGTAATGGAATTTACTCAAGATGCTTCATATGCTAATTATGATTCTTATGAACTAGCTCCTGATTATTCTGTTTCTATAGAAGTCAAGATGCTTCATATGCTAATTCTCAACCCAATGGTGAAATTCCTCAACAACCTCTTTTCAAACATCCTATGATTATTAACAGCCACGGTGGTATCCTGAAGTTAAAGGCTCCCTTTCATGGTCTGACAACTAGCTGTCATGATACAAATGATGTAGAACCAACTTCTGTGTGAGAAGCTTTAGCCTCTAGAAAGTGGCAAGCAGCTATGAAAGAAGAATATAATGCTTCTATACAGAATCAACCTGGCAATTGATTCTTCATCAAGATCAAATGAAGCCAGTTAATGGCAAATGTGTTTACGAACTAAAACATAACTCAGATGGAAGAATTCAAAAGCTATAAGACAAGATAAGTAGTGAAAGAATTTCAAAAAGATCCTGGTACTGGCTTCAATGAAACATTTAGTTCGACATGGTAAAAGTAACCACTGTTCAACTAAACCCTAAATCAACTCAAAAATCAATGTCAATTGTGAAAATATACTCCATGCTTGTTATAAGAAACATTCTAGGCTTGGGTTATATATGAAGACTTGTGACAATATTGATATCTAATTCTTTATGATTTTTTAAATACAAGTCGGACTGCCTGTCTATAGATGATATGATTTCTGCAACAGGGCCTTGATTTTTTCTTGGCAATACTTTAGTTAATTGTGCATCTAAAAAGGCAAAGAATAGTTGATAGATCAGGCGCTGTTGAGTCTGAGTACAGATCTCTTGCTTTTTTGGCTTCTGATTTGGCATCAATTCAGCCATTATTAGCCAAAATAAGAGTGCTCATAAAATGAGTGCCACTTACTTGGCGTGACAATATTGGAGCAACAGATTTAGTACCTAATTTGGTGACCCATGCTCATACTAAACACAACTTGATATTCACAATGAAAGACTAAAAGAGATGATGTACTCGTTAAACAAATAGTTATTTTGAGAGTTTCATCTTCAAAACAATTGGCAAACTCATTTACTAAGCCTTTAGCTCATAAAGTGTTCTGCACTTGACAAAGCAAACTAGGAATGTGTCAAGAACCTTCTAGTTTGAGGGGGCGAGTTAAGACTAAAGTCATACAGCAAAATAGTATAGATATTTGAATAGGTGTGATCTTTGGTATTCCCTATATGCAATCATCACTGTTCGGTATTCATTGGACCTATATGCAATCATCACTATTCGGTATTCATTGGGAGTGACTTTAGAGCCCATTTGGTTCAACCTTGTGGCATGCTTACAATGGCTATCATGATCGCATTAGCAAGAAAAGAGTGTTTGGTCACTCTTTAGTATGTTAATAGGGTTTACCATGGTAATGATGATTACTACAAATTGGTGATCCTCATTCACACCTCCTCTATGAATACTTATTACCATCCCATTGCATGGTTGAATTTACCCTTTAGTTTCATTTGTCTCATTTCCCTTGCCACACGATGCCACAACAGCCGTTGTCACTACCTCCTCCTCTTCCACCATAATTGCCACTACCTCCTCCTTCTTCATCATTGCTACCACCACTTCCACTGTTGTCATTAGCGCTACTACCTCCTCGTCCTACTCCTCCACTGCCGCCGCCGTAACCTCCAACTCCACCTCCACTATTGCCTTCACCACCAAGACCTCCTACATTGCCATCACCTCTACCACCTCCACCATTGCCGCTACTACCGCCACCTCTACCATCATTGGTGCCACTGCCGATAGCCTCCTCATCCTCTGTCAATGTTGCAGCCTTAGCCACTACCTCCTCCTCCACTATTGTTGTTGTCACCACCTACCATCGCCGCCGCCACACCATCGTTACTATCACCTCCACAACCACAACTATCACCATCAGACGATCCTTAAGGAAATAGTGTGACGGTTATGATGAGGTTGTGCAATGGCTCTTGACTATTTTTTTTACAAAGATTATATTAAGGGTAAAATAAATAGACTTTGTGTAATATATTAATTTTAAATAATTATTTAAAAAAAAAAACTCGTTGCACGTTGTTTAAAAAACAAACCAAACCCTAGCCCTATAATTAATATTGCATTGCATTATCATTACATCGCATTGCACTACATTGCAAAGTGTAATGGAATTGAACCAAAAGGATCTTTAATTGCCATTTGTATTCATGAGGCATAATTATTAGGGAAAATTGCGTTTTAATCCCGACCAATAGAATATACAACAAAACAGTCTCACAAAATCGCGTAATTGCAAAAAAGTCTCGTGAGACTTTTTTGCAATTAATTTCACTAATAAAAATATCATTTCTCACTCCCCCTCAGACGTCTGACGTCAGAAGTCAATCACTCTCTCCATCTCTCTCTCAAGTTATAGTTGTCAATAGCTTTACATAAAGCTATCAATAGCTTTACATGAAGTTGGCAATCGAGAGTGCATCTCATTCTCTCTTTGTTTTTTTATTGTAAATGCCATTAGAAATACTCCCTTCGGTCCAGAATATAAGAAACTTCAACTAGTTCACGGGAAATAATAAATGATGATTAACTCAATTAATATGTCATAAATTACAACTTTTTTTCCACTTTTATCCCTTACTGGAGAATGTGTTTGAAATTCAAATGAATGGGCAAATTGAAAATGAGCATTAATTATAAGGATAAAATTGGAAAATGAGCATTAATTATCATATAAGTGCCCTATATTGTGGACCAAGTCATTCTTCTAGAAGTGCCTTATATTATAGACCGGAGGGAGTACGTGTGTTTCTATTGACAATTCAGTGTAAAGGAAAGCCATTGACTACTCAATGTAATCCATTGACAACTCAATGTAAAAGGAAGCCATTGACAACTCAATTTAAAGTCATTAACAACTCAATGTAAAGGTAGGACATTGAGTTGTCAATAGTTTATATTAAGTTGTCAATGGAAGAACACTAAGTTGTCAATGGCTTACATTAAGTTGTCAATGGAAACACACGTATTCTCTCTGGTCCATAATATAAGGCACTTCTAGAAGAATGGCTTGATCCACAATATAGGACACTTATAAGATAATTAATGTTCATTTTCTAATTTTATCCTCGTAATTAATACTCATTTTCAATTTGAACTTTCCATTGACAACTTCATGTAAAGCCATTGACAACTCCATATAAAGTCATTGACAACTTTATGTACAATCATTGACAACTATAACTTGAGAGAGAGAGAGAGAGTGACTAACGTCTGACGTTAGACGTCAAACATCAGAGGGGGAGTGAGGAATGATATCTTACTAGTGAAATTAATGAAATTAATTGCACGGGACTTTTTTGTAATTATACGATTTCGCGAGACTGTTTTGTCGTATATTCTGTTGGTCGGGACTAAAATGTAATTTTCTCTAATTATTACTCTTCGGTAATCCATATGGGTAACAACAAAAACAAAGCCTTATCCAACTTGTTGGAGTCAGTTACATGGATCACACGACAACAATGTACTCTATCGAAAACTAAATCTTTAAATAGATTATTAACCAATAGTGTGTTCACTTCAATCTTCCTCCACCTTTTTTTAAAGGACTCCACGCTACTTGATCGGCCTTCCTCACCAACGCACCCATTGGTCTTCTTTGAACGTGTCTAACCAACCTCAAACAATTTTCTACCATTTTCCCCTCACTAGATGCTATTCCAACTCGTTCACATATATAATTATCACGAATATTATCTTTTATTGTATGACCACACATCTTAATACCCTCATCTCGACTACTCCCATTTTATGTTCATGTTGCCCTTTTAAAGCCCAACATTCACTACCGTATAGCATTGTTAGTTTTATAGCAGTGCGATAAAACTCTCTTTTTACCTTGTTAGGTACTTTTTTATTACAAATAACTTCAATAACTTTTCCCCATTTAATATTGGGGGTTCTATCTAATAAGCGATAGTACCTAAACAAACCGAAGTTTAAATGATACCATATAGCATTGTTGATCTTATAGAAGTGCGATAAAACCTTCCTTTTACCTTATTAGGCACTTTTTATCACAAATAACTCCAATAACTTTTCTCCATTTATACCACTCAACTTAATTCTACAATTAACATCTCCATTAATTTCACCATATTATAGTATAATTGATCCCAAATATCTAAACTTTGCCACTTGTTGAATGACTTGCTCTTCCAATTTAATGTCCACAACATTTCTTACTTGCCTCTCATCAAAATTCTGTTTTGCTCCTACTTAAACAAAAAAGCTTTTGACTTCAGAGTCCTTCTCTGTCTCTCAAGTGTAGAATTAATCACCTCCCTTGATTCAGTCAACGAATTGATATCATCAGCAAAAAAGCATGTAATTATGGATTCCTTCTTTTTATAAGCTCAGTTAGAATGTCTACCACTAAGTTAAACAAGGCTCAAAGTCGATTAAAGTTGGACAATCCTTATAGAAAAGCCTTTTGTCTCACCTTTAGGCATTCTAGCACCGATTGTTAACCCCTCATACATATTCTAAATGGCTGACATATGCAAAACACACCCTCTTCTTTTCTAAGACTTTCCAATGTACATCTCTTGGTACACGGTCATACACTTTCTCCAAGTAAATGAAAACCACATGCAAGAATCTTCCTTTACTCTAATACTTTTCCATTAGCCCCCTTAATAAATGAATCGCTTATATTGTGAGCCTTCCTAGTATGAATCCAAAAAAATTCTTAGAAATATCAGTCTTCAACCTTAACTTGTGTTTAAATCATCTTTTCCCACAATTTTATTGTATCCCTCGTAAGCTTAATTCCTCTATAGTTTGCACAATTTTGAATACCTCCTTTATTCTTATAAATAGGGAGCAAAGTACTTTTTTCTCCAAGCATTAGGCATTTTCTTTGATTGTAACATCTCATTAAATAACTTAAAAGGCTACAACATCCCCTCTACACCCAAACATTTTCACACTTCAAAAGGAATACCATCAAGTCCAACAGTTTTACCATTTTTCGTTTTTTTAAGAGCTTCTTTAACTTCATCAACTCGAATCCTAAAGTAAATGACATTTGAGTTCACATTCTCAAGTTGTCAAAATCCTCTAAGTCACAAGTTTACCCTCCTCTCCATTATTGAACAATTTATAAAAGTCGGTTCCCACCAATTGTTAATATCTCTATAAGTAACCAAAACTTTGCCTATTTCGGCCTTTATACACTTTGCTTGATCTAGGTCTCTCAATTTTCTTTCCTTATTCTTTAGCAATCTTGTAAATCTTATGCTCTCCCGCCTTTGTCCCTAAATCTTATAAAACTCCTAATATGTTTTAGCATAAACTTCACTTATTACCTTCTTAGTCTCCATTTTAGCCAAACAACATCTTTCCCAATTTTCTATATTATTACACAAGTATATGGCTTTAAAGCAATCTCTTATTTTTTATTTTCTCTTGAACAAACTCATCCCACCACTAAGTGTCCCTATCTGGTTAACCAAAACCTTTGATTCTCCCAAAATTGCTCTAGCAACGTTTTGAACCTTCTCAGCCATATTCTCCCACATAATATTAGCATGTCCTATGAATTCTCACACCCCTTTCTCTAAAAGATTTCTCTTTAAAATTTCTCGCTTCTCCCCTTTTAACTACCACCACTTGATTTTTGGGTTTCGACACTTTTGTTTTATACACTTAATACAAACATCAAGGACCAAAATTCTATGTTGTGTACCATCTCCAAGGATCACTTTGCAATTAGTACAAAGTCTTTTGTCAAAAGAAGTCAATGTGTGTCCTTCCTGTGACTAAATGTTCCTTCCGCTTCTTAAAGCAAGTATTGACAATTTTAAGGATACATGTTAGGGAGATATCAATAATAGATTGACCTACACTACTAAACTTTCACAAACCAAAACTGCCATGAGCCCTTGCATGCAATCATGCCTCCTAATCAACATATCCATCAAGATCCCCACCAATAAAAATCTTTTGGGTTGGGGGAATGCTCTCAATCAACCCCTCCACATCTTTCCAAAATTTTTCCTTGAGATGCACTTCAGCCCCTACTTGAGGTGCATACACATTGATAAAGTTGATAGTCATACTCACTGATAATGTAGATAACATCCTTCCCAACAATCATTTTTAAAGGTGTAATTCTATACTCAATCCTCTTAATTTCCACCACATTTGCCCTCCATTTTTTCATCAACAATGATGTCAACACCTTTCTTTGCACTTATATTGCCTATGTACCAAAGCTTGAAACCATCAATATCCCGAGACCCTTCTCCCATCCATCTTGTTTCCTAGAGGTACAAGATGTTTAAAATGCTTGCCTACAACAGTGCGTTCTCTTTAGATAAGCTGGGTGAACTGGTATATATTATGTGAGTTAGCAATTGAATCTAAAAAGAATAGTAAACCATATTACATCTGAGTAATAGCACACCATATCATTGACACCCTAATTTTTCTTATTTGAAAAATAGATATCAAATGAAAAAATGCAGAATGAAAAATCAGGTGTTGAATTGGAAATCATGACAACGGCCAAGGAAGTTTGTGTTTGGGGATAGAGTTCTAGTGGCTTTAGAAGCAGGCTATCGACAGATGAATAAAGTTGGATATGGTAGGGACTAAGGAATTAAATGGTGAGAGGCAATAGAGTGCACGCGCACACCCTTTTAGATTTTGACCAAGTCAGGCCAGTAATGTTGAGTGCTTCCTATCCAACTCAGCACCCTGGGGGAGACCACGACTAACTAGCATGGCCCCACGTTCTGCTTGAGTAAAAGATGCAAGAACATAAAGTTTGACAGATTTAATAAGCCAATTTGACCAAGGGCCCAATAGCTTTGTCTCCATTAAACCATAAAGACGTCAAGCACAGTTCGAAGTTGGATAAATAGAGAGAAAATTTCCAATGAATTTGAGCGGTTTGGATCGACAAGATTTCCATGTCGAGCGTCGATTATGTCATAAGAACTTCAGATACTAAAGAACACCATTTTTTATAGGGGGAAATGAAGAATTGAAGAAATGGCATAAACGCGGAACAACAAAGTCTACCGCTTTTAATGAAGGGTCACCTTGAATGAAGGAACGGGATTTCCGAGAAGATCTACAGGGATGGTGACACAAAGATCCTGGGAGCAAACTCTGAACCACAGAGATTCTTCGGCAGCCGAATTCCTAAACCTCTTGCTCACACAAGCAACCCTGGCAATGTCTTCAGGGCCTAGTTTGGTAAGGATTATGTGCATCGCTAGATCTCCCACCGACTCCAAACCCATCTGTCTCCCTTGCAGAAATGCTCTCTGATTGGGTTCGCCTCGCGTCTGCGGCAACCTCCGGTAAGGTGTTCCTGATCCCGATTGATTTGTTTTCTGGCACACTACATATTTCAATATATGGCCGTACACAATTGAAGAGCAGGAAAATGGGGAAATAGCCCTTTGAGCAATTTTGGTCTTGAATAATTATTTGAAAGATAATTTTATTTTAAAAGTTTTTAAAGTGGGGTAATTTTGTCCTTACTGTTAGTTAATCATTAGTTTGACCAAATATGTTGAGCTGGCAGTCCACAGATCATCCGCTATATTTTTGCTAAAGTGAAAATTTGACTTGAGAGTTTTAAATTTATTAATTTTGGCATTTAGTTAATCAAATAGGTTGAACTGGCAATGTACATGTCATCCAGTTTATTTTTTTAAAAGCTGAAAATCTGTCTTATAAGTCTATTTTTTATTTAATTTATCTTTTTTAAAAGTTCTGGTACATATTTTCACTTTAGCAAAAATACAGTGGATGATATGTGGACTGTCAGTTTAACATATTTGGTCAACTAACAGTAGGGGCAAAATTGCCCCACTTTGGAAACTTCCAAGGCAAAATTGCCCCTGGAGCAATACTTCGAGGGCAATTTTGCCCCTTCGCCCTTTTAAAAATCATGACGCTAAATCGCATTTACTTTCCAAAAATAAAAATTAGAATATTGCAACTTTTCCATAAATCAACCAGAAAAAAATAAACATAAGCACAATTACACAAGACCTCTTTACTTGCATAATTTTTTTAAAACTTTTCACTTGTCATTTTCCTTTTTTTAGCTCTATAGTTGGGGTCTCTCTCTCTCTCTCTTTTTTTTTGGCCTGCAATTTTGGTCTCTTTTCAATGCTTATAGTTTATTTGCGCCCCACATATCTAAACTAGTTACTTCAAGAAATCAGGTATATTGTACCGGAAAAGAAAAAGAGAGAGAGAAATGAGAGCATATTGCACCATTCAACTAAGGAGACCATGCCACTATAAAGCTCCGTAGCTTAATTTCGAATCATAATAACGCTGATTAACTCGTTACAGAAATTCAGCCAACAAATTTGAGTAGCAACAGCATCTTTTTCGACTTGTGTGGAGCTTTCAATTTCTTAACACGTGGTTGGAAGTTATAAACAATTCATGCAACGTATTCAGGCATGTCTATTTACATAAAAATTTGAATTTCAATAACTTTTTAATTAAAAATTCCAAACATTAACTCGACTCTTAAGATAATCTCAATTTCATCATGAAGTTATTGTTTCAATCTGTCAGGAAACACCTTCAAAAATGCTGCTTGCGTTGATTACGAGTTAAAATTATATATATATATATATATATAAAGCAATGTGACAGAAGGTGTGGTTGAAAAATGGAGTCGAAAATTGTCTCCCTCAACTGGAATAAGTGATCTTTAAAATTTGCATTTGGACGGTATCATGGGCATTTAAATAATTAAGCATATTGGTCAATACTGAAACAAGTGTTGTGCAGTTAAGGTCGAACACTGAGATTGCTAAAGGAACTACACTCTTGGAAGAACAAATTTAAAAATCCTTCGCAGGCGTCGAAGAGACAGATGGCTCCATCTGCGCAAGTTGACCTTTCTTGTCCTCGCTTAGTGGCGTGGAGCAGCTCACGAATGACGAAATCCCACACGAACATGCATTCATGCACAGCCATTAAACCTACACGTCCATGAAATAGGAATAGAATCGTTACGCTGTTTTGTTTTTTCCAAATTAACCGATGAAAAATAAAAATAAAAAAATAAAAAAAAAGGCCGCCATAACAACTATGTAAAGGCACTTTCTAAGCTTGAGCTATCGTTGATAGTTGATACAGCGAAAAAGAAGGGAACTTTTTATGCCAGAGACTAATTATGTTCCAGATGTTCAGTACGCCACACTCGTTATTGTTATTCCGCCTCCAAAGATGGGCATGCCATGACTCACTAAAAAAATGAATAATTAATGGATTCCTGAACTGAGCTACGAGACGAGTTCATATTCTAATAATTTCCAGTGAGACGAGGCATTATCCTATTTTCCTACATTAAAACAGTCGACAATCATAAGCAACAATTTTTTCAACAATCTAAGGTGAAGCAGTTTGAATGTCAGGTATTTCAATTTTAAAATTCTAAAAAAGGAAAATGGTTCACATAGATCAGTTATAACTTGCGGATTTGGTGAATTTTAAGAAGTCATTTTGAACTTCCGTCGGAGTAAGTGGATTAATCGCCTCAAGCTGTTCAAGCAGGACATTAGAATTGGGGCAAGACTGGAACATTAATATTCAATCAATGGGTACATAATCAAAGTTATTTTCCAAATTAAATAGGCTGTTCGGACCAGCTGATCAAATCAACGAGTATTAATAGCAAAAGCACGGCAAGACTTTTTTTTTCTGGTATCCTCTGCACTATACGACTCATCACTGTATTCACGCTCATCAATTGATAGTTTCAAGTTTCAACACGAAGAAGAACGACATGGAATTTTATCGAGGCCATAAAGCGCTTTTACCTAGTCCTGTCCTTAATCGTTCATAGTCGTTTAACATCACAGCCAAATATCGAAGTTCCACCTGTATTGAATAGCTAGTGGATTTTTAAAATAGGCAAGTATCAAACATGAAACTGCTATTCCTCGTATACACTGGTTCTAACGAACGCCATCACGGTTGATGCAGCATTCATTAAAATGTTTGCAAGCTAGAGGTCGCCTTCCATGTGAAAATACGTTTTGTGCAGAAGAGGAAAGAAAGGTCCGGACTTCTAATCTTTTCAAATGTAATTTGGGTTTCACCAACAGATTCGTTTAAAACATTCCAAACGCACCTATTGCAACAGCAAAACCCCAACCAGACAGATATTTTCAAATTAACCAAATTCCAGCACAAATTCAGGAAAAAAGAACGGGTCGACTTGTTTTGAGGCGCGGGAGGTGGGGGTTCTAAACTAAAAATCACGCACAATTATGATTTTAGTTGGGAACCTATCATTAAAAAATATCTCACCGCGGTAATGTATATATGATTAACATTAACCTTTTCCAGCCCCAAAGCAGAATTTTAATTTTGAAAAAAAGAAAAAGACCTCACTGTCAGAAATAATACCCGAGTAAGGAGAATAAGAGGAAAGTCAAGATTTGTAATTTGGCATCGAGTATTGAATGTGTGAATTTTCTCAACCCATAGCTGATTATGATTATGAGATGATAATCCAATAAATAATGGTGATTCTAATTTTACAAATTCGATCAGCAGTCATTTTCTAATTATCTTTAGAAGCATAGTGAAGATCTTTACATAATTCAAGTTACAATTCATATTAAAATAAATTAGAGAATAGGAATTCTCATCTCTAAAATCTAGATTGAAAGGCAAGGTCAACAAAAAGAAAAAAGAAAAAGTCTAGATTCAAGGGAAATTGCTAGTAAAAAGGCTCCAATAATACCATGCAATTGAGGCAGAGTTTAAGATACAAAATGCTCCATTTGGTTTAATAGATTGATAATAAAGCTACGAGTATATTCAACCACCGGCAAATATATGCTAGAGCAATGAAAACATACAGATAGAAACATCATGCGCATAAATAATAGAAAGGCAGCAATCAAGACTGTGCACAATGTAATTAACGGCTAGCAAGTTATTAACGGGAAAATTGCAATTTAGTCCCAATAAAGGAATTTTACAACAAAATGGTCCCGCGAAATCCATATTTGCAAAAAAGTCCCATGCGAAATCGCGTAATTGCAAAAAAGTCCCAAAACTTTGGGTGGCGTATTGACAACTTTGGGATTTTTTTGCAATTACGTGATTTCGCAAAACCATTTTGTCGTAAATTCTATTAGCTATGACCAAAACACAATTTTCCCAAGATTAACTGGAGAAAATAGGATAGGTATGATAAGAAACCAATAATAGAGCAGCATATACGCAAAATTACAGTCTACTCCACCAGTTATTTATTATACTCCACAGGAACCATGGCAGAAGAAAAGAATCTATACTCCATACAATAAGGCTGACACCTAGTTAATATACATATACCTACGTGTGTGTATGTAAGTATGTATGTATGCATGCATGAAAACTAAGCCAACGGATGAAACAGTTTTACCTAGAAAAAACAAAATGTAAAGTGTTCTAATTGGTTCTAGAGATAGCAACTCAGCAACTGAAGTCCAACACAAACATTCTGATCACAATCTATCTAAAAAGTAAAGATTTGATAACTTTGAACTTTCTCGTCAAATGCCCTAAGCAAACCAAGTAATCTTTTTCTGAGGATGCCATTTACAAAACTTCAAACTACAATTATTCCTGACGAATAGACATTGACCTTCAAGTTTTTCCGGTTTTCACATCTTTAAAGTTCAAATTCTAAAGATCCGTATTTCCCAACGAAACTAGATGGTTCTATTGATTTCAGATTCAGATCCCACTAATAGATGGCTAATATTTGCACCACGGCTATGCAGAATGTCAAAAGCTAAATATGGAGTACGCGTATGGCAAAGAATAATTTACACAAACAGAAATATGACAAAAGGAAAAAAAACACTTCATGGAAGATGATTACTTACAAAAATTCTCATTGTTGATTTCCAGCCCCACGCCCTCCTTGGGTCTGCTGCTGCTGTATTTGGAGGAGAAGACTGGCGGCAAATTGTAGTGTTGACTGGTACCTCTGGTTTTTATCTGCCTCCACTTCTGATGATGTGCCCTGACTAACTCCTTGGAGAGCAGATTGAAACTGCTGATTTGGAAGCTCTGCATTCCCTATGTCCACTGAATATGGCATAGCAGTCTGTTGCTGAGAAGGGTTAGCACTATTAACTTGATTAGCTGAGGAAACAGAAATATTAGGATTCTGAAAAGCCTGAGAACTATATAAAACAGAGCCATCTATTCCCTGCGCCACTCCATAGCCTTTCTGAGAGCTGGAGGAGACTTCAACCTGATATGGTTGATTCACTGGGAGGGATAAAGTTACTTGTCCGCTTTGAGAAGGCATTATGGGTCTAGACGAGATAGCAGCCTGCTGCTGTAAGCTGGCAGCAGAATCTTGGATATTTGAACTGCCAGGCACCACTTGACCAGGGTGGCCATAAGTAGATGATAATGGATAAGGTTGATAGTACGTACTCGCCGCCTGTTGAAGGGCATGGCTAGATGGATCGGCAATTTGATGGTCCTGTTTCCATACATGAGATTGGTTTGCGTCAGTGGGCACAACAAGAGGAAATGGAGCTTTCATAGTTGAGGAGCCTACTGCTGACTTGGTGCCATCAGTGGCAGAAGATTGTGTAGTTCCAGGAAGCAAAGAGGCTAGAGTGGCGATAAGCTCAGGTGTTAATGTAACCCCAGGTTGGGTCGCTGCAGCAGTATTGCTAGAAGTATAATCTGAGGGTACAGACTGAACTAAAGTGCCACTTGAAGCTGGATAAAGTGGTTTTGAAGGAACTTTAGAGTCATCATGCAACAATCTATTATAATCCAAAGGCAAAATTTCTTCCTCCTTTGCAGGGATCTGACCATACTCCACTTGAGAAGGAGGAACCTGCTGCCTATCAATATACTGAGTTGAAGGCGTAGATAAGGGCAGTGGTTGTTGCAATAATGTACCACTTGGCATAGATGGAAACTTAAGAACCACACCATATAGACGTTCAGGCCCTGTGACCTTTAAAACCTTTGTTAAGAAATCAGATGGAGGCACCAAGAATAGGGTCGTCCCATCAACAAATTTGGCAACACCAGCACGATTTTTTGCACCAAGGTAGCGAAGAAATTCAGTGTAAGAAGCAAAATCATCTTCACTATCTGGTAGAAAGAAGACAACATCAAAACCAACAGCATCTGCATAATGTTTTGTTAGCATATCCAATCCAGTCCTGGCTGAGCAATCAACAACTTCTGGACTGCAAGAAAGCAGCTCAACATTAACCACTCTTGTGAAAGGGTGCTCATGACAGATATCACATCACAAGCACTAAAAGCATTTTAAAACAGAATAAGAAAAAGTGTAAGGTGCTCAATCCCCCCCCCCCCAAAAAAAACCCCCAACAAAAAAAAAAAACAAAACCAAAAAAAAAAAATCCTTAAAGCAAGAAATCAATAACAGTCTAATTTCCTTACTTTTCCACAATTCACAGGAATATTAAAAACATTAAGATATGGAGATTTACTCACAGCTCAGTCCCTATCCCTTTTCCTATAGGGACACATCTTGCTTGACAAACTGGTGTTCCCCCTTTTGCAATTAACCCACGCCATATGTGATCAATATCACCTTGAACAGTAGCAGGCACTCCAGTTGAGATCCTTGCGCCCACTGGACCAGGGTGAGCCTTCCCTTGGATGTTTAAAAATGGACCAGAACTACCATCAATAACTGGCTCCATCCCATAAGATTGCTCTAGCCCTACTGCACGATCATCAACATTCCTTAAAGGAAAGGAGGCCTCATCAACAGCTAGAGCACCGTCTAACCTTGCACGCTTAGAATCCCTCTGAAACTGGTTTATGTCAAGCACATCCCATGCGCTAGGTGTGGATCTAGTTGGATGTCTAATACCTTGTGTAGAATGGAGCATCCCGGGTGCTGGAGGAGATGGTCGTTTCCAATTTGGACCCATTTGACTTTTGGTGCTACCATCCTGAAACTTTTGGCTTGAGCCCAGTTCATTAAATTCACTACCTGAAAGCAAAGGTTCAAGACTACCTTGAGGACCAAAAGGTCTCAATGGTACATTTGGCCCAACAATAACACCAGGTGCTAACTGGCCAGGAAAATTATTCGGAACCATTGGACGATTATGGCCAAACACCTCCATCTGTAATGGGCGAAATGTTTGCTCAGTTAGGAACATGTCAGGTTTAGTTCCTTTGTTTCCAGAGAAAATGACAGGGTAATCTTTGCCAGGTGCCAACTCACTACTTGAATACATAATAGTAATCCGAGGATCATTGAAAAGCCGACCTTGAAGACCTTCTTTGGCACGTCGAGCTTCATCCACACTCCTGAATTCCACAAATGAGTAGTGCCTTGAAGGGAAGCTCTTGATTCTTTCAATTTCACCAAATAAAATCATGGCATTGTGAAGCATTTGCTCATCAATCTGAAGAGAAGGAGGATAACCTATCCACAAAATATTGCTGGGTTGACCATCTCCCTTCCTCACAACTGAAGGCTGTGTTTGCTGTGATAAAGAGGCAATCATCCTTAACAAAAAATCAACATAGTACAAAGAAATTACATGCGGGCTCCAAATATTGTTTGTTGCCATGCATCAAATGACAAACAGATTTACGAACTAACACAATATAATACAATTACAGAAAGATGCTCAGGACTCTCACCAGTGGTCTTTTCTGAGCAGAGTAGAAATCAGGATGGCCTGTGATCTTTCCCTGAAATTGCCCATACTCAAGCAACATATCCTATACAAAAGTAATGAAAATATTAGCAACTTCAAAAAAAAAAAAAAGCATCATAGAATAGTCCAAAAGAATAAACAACTACTGAGGCATGGAAAGCAGTAAAGACAATAACCTGGTTCACCAATATCTACATGGAAACATAAAGCCCCAAGTAATTCTAATTACTGCTGATATAACTCATCCAAAACAACATTAAACAAGTAAGACAATGCTCAAGATCAAAGCAACCAAAGTAGGTTAAAAATAGATAAAATATATGTCACTAGCTCTGAAAAGTGTTTACTCAAAAATGAATAAATTAGGGAATATAAGAAACACTGTTACAGCTTGCTTTTCGTTTCAACCAAACGTATTCCACTGACCCAATCAGATATACAACACAGAAGGAGCCTGTGCCACAGCTAAGTGTGTAATAAAACAGGTTATTGAGCAAGGAATGAAGTATGAGGGGAGCAAATCCACATTGTAAAAGTATAAACTTACCTTTTTTGACAATTGTGATCGAAGGAAATCTACGCGAATTTGGTCACCATCAATATGCTTTCCATTCATCATCTTCATGGCATGAGTTGCATCATCTAAGTTGAAATATTCAACAAATGCAGTGTTGCGGTCTCTGATAAACTTAAAATCCTCAATCTTACCAAACTTGCGAAACTCAGCCTCTAGTCCTTCCTTTGTAACAGTTGGGCTAATACCACCCACCCAAAGTTGTTTACATGGCTTTGCCTGAAAACAGGTTTTATCATGATTTCAAACACACATCTTGTGGACTACCCATAAGCAATTCTAGGAAGCAGCAAACACAGAAAAGTGTCTTGTCACTGTTGAAAGCAAATCACAAAAAGCTAGCTTTAATGGAGTAGCATTGTAACACAGGCTTCAAAGTTGGGGTGGATAACTGGTGATGATGCAAGTCCACATTGCTACTTCAGCAAATTCACTAGTCATTAAATTTTAAATACACCAGTGGCATCTGAGGTAGACCATGGCATAAATCACCAAGGCTCAAAAACCATTTACCAAAATTGTCCAAGAAAGATGCTGTTTAAATCTACTAAAACAACCGATTCTTGTTCACACACTAACTACAATAAATACTTAGAATTCCATCTTTATTGTATTCTCACCAATCTTTATATAATGCTCTAAAGAAACAAAACTTTCTTCCCCTTCTTCTCAAGGGAAAACATATATGGGTGGATGTCAAAGTCATTTTTTCACTCCATAAGTAACAGGACTAACTATGAACTAACAAGTATGCGTAAGCAAAGCAAGGCAGAGAAACCTTATAAATTCATTTGCGTTTTTTTTTTTTTTTTGGGCTAAAATAGACTGTAGAAAAAAGTAACAACGTCTATGAGTTAAATTATTTGTAAAATAATTGTCAACATCCTTTGAAAAGCCTAGCAAAGATACAAGTAATCAAAAGAGCAGAAATTTATCAGCAGTTCATACGAACAAAGAAACTGAAGTTGAAGAATAAAAAAGTAGGAATGCTTCATTGGTCCTAGCAAACCCAAACAAAAGGTATCAAACCCAACCAACCCTTACGTCAGTTTGTTTTCATTATACTTTGGGTAGTGCTTCAGTCCAATCCCAAGAGTTTATTTCATGGTTTTAACCTTTCAAAAAATAGACAGAATCATAATATTCAAACCAAACTGACGTGTAGAAGTATATCAAGTCTAAACACTATTCATACTAAAAGCTAATCACTTTAACACTTGAGGAAAATGAAATAATGAGAATTACAAAATCTCCAACATACTTTGAAGCACCTCAAAAACAGGATCTAAGAAAGTGTGAAAATCCCGTCCAGAGTTCTTCCCTGAAAAATTTTAATGGAGCTGAAAGGGAAAATAGCACAAAGAAAAAGGGTGTATATGAAGCCACTTTCACTTTTTAATACCACATCCTTTCTCTCTACTCTCTGCAAAATCTACAAGAATTTTACAACAAGCAACTGAAAAGAATCCAGACTCTAGAAAAATTAAATTTTTGCAAGGTTCAAGCTTAGCTTAGGTCTGGAACTATCCAAAACACCCGCCCCCCAACCCAACCAGTTCACGTATGCAAACACTCTCTAGAATGAGAACGTGCTGGTATTGACCAATCTGACTAAAAAGATGACATCAAAGAAGATAATAAGTGCTGGACTAGGATAATCAAAAAAAGAATATAGTATAAGTAGTTTTAATTTAAGATAGGTGTAAACTATCCAACACTGAATCAGACTTAAAATTCTAATGCAGCCTGACATGATAAACTATATATTGCTAGGTAATTTCTAACCAAGGCTTCCTAAAATACGCACAAAAGATATACCTGGCTTTGCTCTAATTTTGTTAGCACAATAAATGATAGAGAACATCCTCCCTATTCCACCAAATAATTAGTTTTAATTAGATGCAAGATTCTAGCACTTTTTAGACATCGAAGATTGTATTAAAACTATATGCACCCAAACTTTGTCAGCTTAATTTTTGAGTTGGATCGGCTGTTAGTATATAGTTAAATATCAGAACCTTCATATGACCAAATCCTCAAGTTCAATCCTTCTAGTTCTCCACTCCCCTTAGCTTAAAATTATAGTCAAGAACTCACTTGTCACCCACAACTAAAGTACAAAGAACTCTAACCAAAGAAGATCCGTGAGAGATATAGAACTATTCAAGGCCCTCTATTAACAACTAAAGCTTTTGAGTTAAATTGGTTGTTGACATTAGAGACAGAATGGCTTTCAAATTCAAAATATTAAATGAATCTTTGCAAATGGAGCTGTTCTATCTTTTTCTGGATGATTCATTATAATGAAACCTCTATTTTGTAGAGAGAAGGATTTGGACATCAGAATCTTTTTAGTTCAAGATATGCCCCTCTCTCTCTCTCTCTCAAATATCTAGTCAAAGAGTCTATTGCTGCTTGCTAGGCTTACAATCACGTATGCCATAAACAAGAAAGTATATTTGCTACGTTATTAAATTATTCAACAAAAGCAGATCATTAGAAAATTTGTCCAACTCAATACATGATCAATTCTTTCAAATCATAATTCCTCTAATAGACAACTTAATCCGCAAATGCTTTTAGATTTTCACTGAAGTTTTGTCCTGTTGGAAATTTAAATTCAATCATTAAATTTGGAATTCGCTTAATCAGCTCGTAACAACTAGTCGTTACCTAACGCTCCTAATCCCCCTCTTTTCTCCGGCTTCACCATCCCCTGATTAGTCAAGATAATGGGCTATGAAAGAAAATGCTTCATTTACTTCTAAGAAGTATAGAACCTCAACATTTGGTGGTAAATATAAAGCAAATGGTAGAGCATAAGCTAAAATTAAGTTCATAACTTTTATTGCAACATGTTATAATGCATCGTCCATAAAAGGACTGCAAGGCGAACGGCCATCATAGAGATCTAAAACATTCGGCATTGGACAACACTCCCTCAAGAAGACATGAAAGGTAGGTGCCCTGCTTAAATCCTTACGATGAAAGCTAGAATCGTTTTGAATTACCCAGACTTCGCAAACCTTACCGAAAACTCTCTAACATCTCCATTGGATAGTTTTCTCAGCCTCGTTGATTTCCCCCCGCTAATATCCATATACCGCCTCTTCGGTGTTTCCTGTGAAAGCACTGTTCTACCATTTACTTCGCAGATTTTACCATTTCAGCTGGCTGTCTATTCCAAATGTGTAACAAGATCAGGTACTCGCTCCATCGATGCAGATTCTTTTCTTATTTTCCTTTTACTTCTTTAAAAGTATATTCCCTTTTTGACGAATTATTTTGCCAAAGTAAAATTTTAAAGACAACCTAACCTAATCACTGGAGTGGACGATGTTGAAAACTAATATCACGCGCCTAGCTGACAAATATCGACAATATGTTTAACCATGCAACTATTTCACAAGTCAGCGGAAGAATATAACCTAGCCAAGGGTCTAGTCAGTGTGTATTTCAGTATTTGTGTATGTGTAAAGAAAGATATATTGTTCTCTAAATTTTAATTCCTGTAAGTTCAAGGTTGATAATAATAAGGCAATCACATGAACCGACAAATTAGAGTGTCTGTTTTGGCGAAAAGGATGAAAAATGCTAATTTTACACAATATTGGGTGAATGACTAGATCGATTCGTAGAATGCCACCCATGAAACTATCTTGGAAACTAAACAACCACAGGTAAGATAGTTTAGCAAAAGTTCGGCAATGTTTCATCAACAACTCTTCTCAATGGCAGTCTTCTGACTCAAAATTTTCCCTTCAGAACAAAATTTCATTGTATTTTGCATTGGAAAAAATTGAGAATAAGAGTTCGGGACTCGAGTTTCATCCATTGACAACAAATTGGGAGTTTTTTCGTCTGGCAAGACTTAAAATGCTTTCCTCCAGATTATTAAGTTTGGTAAAATGCTTTCCTCCAGATTACTAAGTTCAAGCCTGACGTACCTCGCATGGTAAATTAGAATCCACCCAGCTGAGTCGCTCGAGCTTCAATTTTTTTTCCTTAAAGAACTCGTATAAGTGTTAGATGTGATGATGGTCGGGGTATCAGATTGGAGCATACAGTTAGATGTATTTGGCCGCGAATCATTTTGGTACAATAGAAAGGGCGAAATTTTAACGCAAAGGCGTAAATAACAATACATGAACCCGCAGAAAATATTAAACAAAAATCACGCAAACCTAACCAAGTACAAAGATCAGAACGAACCGGTCTCGCAAACTCAATCTTCATGGGAATCCCGCGCAGAAGAGTGCCTTGTAACGCGTTCTTGGCAGCCTTGGCATCCTCGACGCGCTTGAAAAACACGAAGCCGTAACTCCGAGAGGAATACGAGGTGACGCTATCAAGAGCGCCGTATTGGGCGAAGAGAGCCATAAGATCGGACTCGGTGACCTCGTGCGATAAATTGCCAATCCATAGATTGTTGGAAGGGGTCTCAGGATCTTCCACATCCTTGACGGTGCCACCGCCTTCCTGAGCAGCCTTAATTGATTTAGCAGGAAGAGGCATTGCAGTCCGGATGTTACTAGGGCCAGCCGAACGCTCAGAAACCCTAACGAGATGAGAGAGATGGGTTTATATGTGAAGGTGGATTGATCAGGCATCCTATGTGGTATACCAAGTCAATATATAAATCATTTTCCGCCCATGCCCATAATTTTTTTAAAAAAATTTATAAAAATATCATGGTGGTAAAAAGATAGTTTTTGAAATTTTATATCAGATCTTAATAGAAATATAAAATTTTTGCAATCTTAAAATTTTGTGAAATTATATAAATATTTCTAAATTTTTACAGCTATAATATATTATTATTGTAAAAATTTAAAGGTATTTACATAATTTCATAAAATTTTAAAAACTTTAAATTTTTATTAAAGATTAATTTAGAATTTTCAAAATTTACATTACTGAATTATCTTTTTACCATTTTTATGAAATTTTTTTGAGATTTCTCCTAATTTCTTATACCTTTAATTATTTATTTCTTTGCCAATAATTCTTAAACATTTATTTACAGAGAATTCTGTTGTTCCGGAAACATGTTTAAGAAAAGACTTCAGAAATTCTTAGTGTCATTTACGTAAGAAGAAATTAATTGAATTATACAGTAGTATTATATTAGAGACTCAAATAAAGTGTACTCCTCTTCAAATGTGAAGTTTTCAATTTATATATTTACATTTCTTAGAACATCACTTCTAAGAACTTTTCATAATCCTGAAATTTACAGAATATTTATACATTTATAAGATTTTTACCTTTAATTACCTTAATAAAAAGTAAATTAAAAAATATTAAAATGTTGTGACAATTTAAGTAAAACAATTAAGACCACAAACTAGTTCTAGTCATATTTTAATTGGACATGTCTTTAGGTTCAAATAGCACTTACAAATGTATTTAGTGATTGCTTACCAATAAAGCCTCATATCAGCAATGGGATTTAAACTTACGATCTTATGAGGTATGAGCCAACTCGAAATCGACCTTTGTTGCTGAAATAAGTGACATTGTGATATCTTACATGCCAAAAACAAAGTTATTTTCAATTTGTTAATGATTTATCAAAAAGTTAAAACTCTAAGGGTCTGTTTGGTATGAGGGGAGGGGAGGGGAGGGAAATTTGGGGATTTTGCTCCCCTCCCTTTATTTGGATAGCAAAATTTTTTAGGAGGGGACCCCTCCCCTCCTAACCCTCCCCACCCCTCCCCTCCAAATTGGAGGAATTTGGGGGGAAAGGCTAATATTTTACCTTATATTAACCAATATGTCCATACTATTTTCAAATAGTATATATAGAATTATAATAATATTTATATATTAAACAAAAAATAATTA
>JBAGKO010000009.1:4941099-4953687 GCA_037177275.1 Acacia concinna
ATCAGAGAGAAAGTAGAAGATGGAACAATTTGTCTCTCTTATGTACAAACGAAGAAGCAACTTGCAGATATTCTAACCAAAGGGCTACCTGAAGATGTGTTTTAAAATTTTGTAAGCAAGTTGGATATGATAAATATCTATAGTCCAACTTGAGGGGGAATGTGGAAATTACTAAATAAAGTATTTAGATTATTTGTATAGTTAGAGATATATTAGGAAGGGAAATAAGGTATGTTATATTTTTAAAATTCAAAATACTAGGTTGAGTTAATTGTGGATCTGTTACATAACAGAATCCTTTATTGTAAATTGTAAATTATAAATAGCCCTTGGCACATCAATACTATTATCAGATCATTAGAATCCTATTATTTCACAATTATCCTCAGTATTGGATGTGCATGACCTTGCCTATAATCTTCTTTCTCCAAGCAAACTTACACGTACCTTGAACTGTTGTATCTCACTTTTTCCTGACTACTGCTTGATTCAAGATCTTATGACGAAGAAAATTATTGGTAGAGGCAATCATTATTTTATTGACGATAAGATGCCTCAACCTCCTTTGAGGTGTATTGTTGATTGCGTTACTTGTCTTTGCCTTGCCTAAAGAAGCTTACCCTTAGTTTCAACATGTGTCATCCTTAGATTGAGAGTCATGTCAGTTTGCCAAACATTACTATCTCCTTCGTGTGCTTAGATTTGATAAACAAGCAACGTCACCCTTTGAATTAGTCTATTATGATATGGGGTCCTTGTTATATTGAGTATAAACTTGGTTTCAAGTGTTTTGTAACATTTGTTGATGATTACTCTCGTCTAACTAGGTTATATCTCATGAAAAATCATTCAGAGGCATTTTCCCATTTTTGAGCTTTTCGTGTAGAAATTCAAACCTAATTTGATGTGTTTGTTCATGCCTTACGAAGCGATAATGCTAAAGAATACTTTTCTACATCCTTTCAAGCCTATAGGTGCAACAATGGTATTCTCCATCAATCTTTGTGTGTTGATACACCAGCCCAAAATGGTGTTGTTGAATGAAAAAATAGACATTTGCTTGAAGTGGCAAGAACACTTATGTTTCAAATGAAGGTTCCTAAACCTTCTTGGGCTGATGAATCTCCATTGCTTGTTTTCTCATTAATGGCATGCCATCCTTAGCTCTTGGTGGTGGTATTCCTCATATGACTCTTTCCTTCCAAGCCCTTGTTTCCCATTGACTCTAAAATTTTTGGATGTGTTTGCTTTGTCCAAGATGTGCAACTTATAGTTTCCAAATCAGACCCCAAGTCTCTAAAATGTGTTTTCCTTGGGTACTCCAAGCACCATAAAGGCTATCATTGTTTTGAGCTTTCCATGAGGCCCCTTCAACTCTAGCCTATCCTTGATGTTAGAATCAGCAACAAAATCCTTCATTTGAGGTAACAATGAAAACTTTTTGCCTTAGTAGATATTCTAGGACACAAAGAGGCATCAAAGAGGAGAGATAGCACAAGGAGCTCCTAAAAGGTCTAGGAATATAATTGAGCCAAGTTATTAGAATAAGCAAGCCCTACCTTTGGTCAACCAAGGAGTAGCTCTCTCAAGATTGGTCACACTTTTAGAATCAATGGTTAAGTTTGAGGATGTTAGTAACACTTGGTATGATCAATACCCAATAGAGCATCATTATCGGCCATATGAACCATCCTAAAGGAATGGTTGAGAAAACTTCAGAAGAAATCCTAATGGTACCATCACCAAGAAGGTTAAGGAAGCCCAAAATTTGATGGGAGACTAAATCTTAGTGCTTTCCTAGTCTAGTTGGCTTACAAGGAAGAATACTTTGAGTGGTATGGCGTGAATGATGCCCAAAAAGTTCAATTCATGAAATGAAAGCTTGACTAAACACTGAACAAAAAAGATCAACAAAACATAATGAACCTTGTCTAGCTTTCAAGAGGCTAGATACTCTCCCTTACCATAATCTCAAAATAAGTCCTAAATCACAAGGACAATACAGCCCAAAAGGTAACTTCCACACTTCCCAAACATAGCCCCAATCCCATATACTAAGATAAGAGCAGATTAATTCATCAATTCTGGTTTCTTATAACCTGGAACCTTAGAAAAGCTCCTTGGACCAGCAGATTCATTCCCTTCTATCCCTTGTGTCTTTCTCAGACCCTAAACCCTGTAATAAGCTAAAAGCAGACTAGTTCATCAATTCTGGTTTCTTATAACCTAAAACCTTAGAAAAACTCCTTGGACCAGCAGATTCGTTCCCTTCTATCCCTTGTGAACCTTAGAAAAACTCCCTGGACCAGCAGATTCGTTCCCTTCTATCCCTTGTGTCTTTCTCAATTTTCTCCCATAAGTTTTATTCACATTAAAAGTCTTATCACAATGTGTTTAAGCATGGAAATATAAAATATATGAATCAATTTTCAAGCAAATGGCAATCCCTTCTTATCATATTGGACTTCAAGATGTACCAATATAGGATATTAGCACTTTCAAGAAGCATCTTTGACTACTAGACAAATACAAAGAGAAAGTAAATTAGTATAACAACCACAAGCAGATATAAGATGCACACAAAAAAACCTACATAGTGACGGATCCACATATGATGAAGCAGATAGTCATAGCAACCACCAACAGCTAGCAAGGCACCTTCTGGGAGTGATCCAAGATTATTCTCCTTTGTTATGTATACCTTCAAAGAAAAGTTTATCTTCATGTAAATGATTAACACATACGCCTCAGGCATTCTAGATATGCTATTTCTGTTAGTCATCACGCAATTAAAATTTTGGAATTTGGAACACACTAGTTGAAATAAGTTATTCTTTTTATCAATCACATCTAAGAGGGTTTAAACATGGGGAATTCACAATTAGATCCAAATAAGCAATTACAAATAAGTTTTTTGTATTTGTTTTATTACCAAGAGGTCCTTTGTCATTTGGAGATTTTGGGAAAAGATATAATTTCCCTTTGACCATGCTTCCTTTTTCTTTTAATTGGTTATATTTATATATATATATATATATATATTAAAAAAGTACTACTTTTAATTAATTCAAGGGTCATACCTAAAGCCGGTACAACAAAACCAACCCGCGAACCCCGGTTAGGGAAATCCCAAATCGCAAATTGGGTTAGCCAGCACAATTTTTTTTTTCTTTTTTATAAAAAAATATTTTTATATTATAAAACCTACAAGTCTAACACTTCAACCTTAGCACCTCCCAATTCCAAAGGGAAGAAGTCTTAATTCCCTCTTCTTAATACTAAATTATTATATATTGATTGCTTGAAGATAATTTAATATTTTGTTTGTAAACTTTGACAAATTCGATAACTTTATCTCCTCAATTGTGGATTATTTGTTTATATATATTTATAAATGGCATGGTTGATACTAGGATGACAAACTTGATGACTCATATATATATGCTTCAAACTTGTAACCATTTTTTTTTGAGCAAGTTTTTTTTTTTTTGAATATGTGGGCCAACTCGCAATATGGGGTTAGGGTTGTGGAAACCCCAACTAATGAAAATGGCCGAATAGGCCCGTACCGTGTGGCCACAGACCACCCCATGGGCTGACCCGCATTCTCAACTCTAGTCATACCAAGCTTTTCATTGCTATTAGAGGAATTGTTATTGCAGAAAATTATAAAACAAAAATGGTAACACAGTGCTATTTAATTTCATTTTAGAACATTTAAATTAATTGTTTTGAAAATTTCAAATTTAAACAATACTTTTAACAACTCGTTTGAATAATATTTTTTAGGGAAAATTGTATTGAGGTCCCAAATAAGGGAATTTACGTCAAAGTGGTCCTGAGATAGAAATAAATTACTATCAGGTCCCTGAGTTGTTAATGGTGCCCCTAGGGTTGTTAATGACAATCTCCATTAACAACCCTAGGGGCGCCGCCATTAACAACTTCAGGGTTGTTAATTGGAATTCAGCAGTAATATTTTTCTTATATTGGGGACTTGACAGTAGTATTTTCTTATCTCGGGATCAATTTGACGTAAATTCCCTTATTTGGGACCTCAGTGCAATTTTCCCTATTTTTTATCGGTCCATTTATAATTCCATGTACCAATTTTACAAGTCTACAGCTCAAAACTTTGCAGGCAACCACCTTGATGGTAGTGGGAATTTTCTATTGGGAGGAATTATACACAAAACATTGCATCTTGGGGACAATTTATTACTTTATTATATGAGTAAATCATGATTTTCCTCATCCCTTTCAATATTTGGAGCAGGAGAATCAAATAGGACTTGCTGCAAGTGAGCATCTCCACTAGTTTGTGAATCATTTCTCGGATCTTCCTTCTTTCTCTTTCCTTCTCTGCTCCATTCTTTATGCTATAGGTAAGCAGTTGCTCTTGTTGCATGGCACTTTGGCACATCTTACTATGAGCATTGGACTTGTATAAAGTACAGATTCGTGATTAATTCTCCAGGTAGTGTTTGTCACATACAAGGGATGTGAAACCCTAGATACAATCTAAAGATCGGATTCTTGATATCTTGCTAGATCATGATCCAAAACTCCAATCTCAACTATACAAAGATACAAACAGAAAAGTAAATCGTTTATATCTAACCTAGATACTATATTATTGAATGCAATTAACAGCACAGAAAAATAAATTGATAAAAAAGGAAATGGGCTTGGGCAATTGGTTTGGTCTCTTCAACAATTAATATAAAGGGTATTTTTGTAGTTAGCCATCTAGGTAGGTATGCCCTAAAATATTTTTATACTTAGTCAGGTGTGAGGGTTGATCAATCGTTTGAGGTAAAAAATTGTTTGAGGTGGTTTGGTCACATGCAAAGGAGGCCATTGAATGCACTTATAAGGAGGGTTTATCAAGTAGTATGGAGTCCAATAAAAAGAAGTCGTAGGAGGTCGAAGTGAATACTTAACGAGGCTATTGAGAGGGACCTTTTAGTCAATAACCTATCCAAGGATATGATTTTCGACAGAGCACAATGGCGTCATGCAATCCATGTAGCCGACCTTACCTAGTGGGATTAAGGCTTTATTGTTGTTGTAGTAAGGTGTGAGGGTATAATTGTTTTTCTAGAATTTTCCATTAATCATTTATGTAATATGTGACCCTACATTGAGGCTATACTCATTGCATCAAGCTATATGTATATTTCTACATTGAAATAAGACAATCATCGAGCTTGTTGGAATTTTTCCTAGAATCCTAAGATCTCAAATTCCAAAATTATATAACACACCAAAAAGGGTAGTAACCAATAGAAGTGTGCCACAAAAATGAATCAACAATAGCAATAAGATCAATTTATGGTACCTGGAAAAAGAAACCTCTGTGATAACTTTCAGTTGGGGACATTAAAGCATCTATAAAAACATTGTTGTCAATCCTCCAAACTCTCAACAGGCTGCAGATCTCAGACAATTCTTCAAGTGCCTTGCGTGTATGTTTATCTGCATTGGCTTATATTGATCAATAAGCATGAACTCATTTATGTAATTGATAATTATCTATGATAATCCGGTTATAAGAATAATACCAGGAGGAAGGGCTCCTCTTAGTCTAGGAAGGGCCTGATCTGCATTTCCACAGAATCTTAAACCTACTGTCTGTAGCCTATTTACAATAGCTTCCGCTAAATTCAATTCCTGGGAAAGCAATTTCCTTATAAAATTTGTCACTAGTGAATATTGTGATATTTGAAAGCCAGACACCTGCAGACAAGCATGCAAGACTTTTTTGCAAATTTTCTTACCTGCAAAAGCTGCCTCCGTATGACTGCCCATTTTGATTTCCTCACTGAGGATTGTGGACGCAGAGAACCCATCATTGCAAGAAGCTTCAGAAAATTTAATCTTATGTAATGTTGCGTCCCTACAGACTTGATAATCCAATACTAAAAAATGTACAAGAAACTGACCTCTGCCACTTTAAGTCTGTGCTCATCCTTAACACCGGTCCATGACCAAATTGCATCTAGTAGGTCACCATGATTTAGATGAATGTCACATGCGTCTGCAGGAAAAATACAAGTGACTATATCCCTGGTCACCTGCAATGTAACAAGTAACGATTTGGTGAGTAGTAGGAGGACCATCATGGGTCCTGGGATCCAGGTATAGGAGTTGTGGGTGATCCAACACAACGCCCCACGTAAAACTCAATTTTTGCAATTCATTGAAATTATATTCTAATCTATATTAATGAACATAATAGGAAAAAAATAAAATCAATATACATAACCTGACAAGAGTTCACCAGAAAATGAAAAATATTGAAAATAGACTAGGATAAAATTCTTCCCAGAGTTTACTCCTACCCATGCTTATACTATTGGGATATAAAATAAGTGTATACAACCCCACTCACATTCTCCAGTACAAAAACAAGCTTGGCACTAGATAAAGCAACGCAAAAACAATGAAAGGTTCAAATGCCATTCATAACATTCACAGGATCTAGATATACAAAGTTATGTATCATAAATAAGAGATCTTAACACCCAAAGCACCTTTATTTTAAATAAAATATAGGGGTTCATCAACATGGAAAAAACTTATTGTGAAGATTCTATCCTCAGTATTTAATTGTCCCCATCCTAGTGCTAGAACTAGATAGTGTGGGATCTAAGAATTACTACCAGCATCATAATGTGACAACGCGGAACAATTTTATAACAAATGCTGAAACTGGTTTGGAAAGCGGTACCTTTATGACCTCTGCCTCTGTCAAAGCTGATGCACCACCAATTATGTCAAAATCACCCTATTACAATGGAGTTTGTACCATAAGGACGTAAACTTAAAATTCATATCTCTAGAAAGCTTCACATCATTAACCATCATATAAAGTCCAAACAGGTTAGTCTGATAATACAAAAGAATGAAAGATTCACAGTAGTTGTATCTCAATTTCACTTTTCTCATAAAAAAGGAGGAAAAAAAAACATTCTTACATTAATTACCAGCAACAGTTCATAAGTGTTCATTTAAAAAAACCACAGAGAACTCAAAAGAAAAAATATTAACATGCATACCTGAAGGTACCGGTTTGGTGATGAACGTCCAACTGCTCTTCTGTAGACACATGATATCTCATATCGTTTGAAAGAAGATTTCTACACTTATGTTAGATTTGTTGTTCAGATTTCAACCTTCATGCTTAGGAATAATACAAACAAGACATCTTGGTGAAAGAGCAGTTAGGCATGAATCACACAAGTCTTAATTCAAAACTTCAAGGTGAATAATATTAATATAATTTTGTATTAATTTCATGGGATGAATTGTGCTCTGGCCTTCATATTAGATGAATTCAGCTATCCTCTAGTATGTCACCTCTCTCTGTCCGTATCTATATATCTACTGATCAAAAATCAAAGCATGGTTCAAGGTAGATAAATTAGGGCAAGACAACTTGGATTATGATACAAAGCGATCTCTCCATCTATATCTTTTGAAATTTCAGTAAGTATGGAATTCTATTATCTCAATATTCTCCACTATGATATCTAAATATACTAAAGAAAAATAATAACTAGAAAATATGATCTGGGGCAAGCTCAAATGGCAAGGGTGGGTGAGATGTAAGTAGAGATTAAGGGCTTAAATCCTCTTTATGTAACCAAAAAAAAAAAAACGGTGATAACTAAATACATCGACGTGATAATGGAATAAAATAATTCATTTGGAGTATTAAAAAAGAATTGACAAATTCATACAATGCACGTAACTGGTCTTATTTTCATCAATTTATTAGTAAAAAAGGTCCAAAAGCCCCTACTTCCAATGGAATACCATTTACAACCTCAATCCCTATGTATGCAACTAAAAACCATTTTTTATAGGTAATACAACTTGAAAACAGTAATGACTAATATAAATAAACAAAATAAAGCACAAGAGACAATATCAAAAGCTGAGATCACTTGTACCTGGTTAGATACAATCCAGTTTATAAAAGGCAAACGCAGCTCATAACAAAGATCAAGCACGTCTCCTCCACTGGTCAAAAGTTTGACAGCATTTCTGGTATTTATTTTCGAAAAGTGAACAAAAAGAATCATCAGTCAGCTCTCACACACAAGTAGTCAAGTCCAAAAGAAATTTCCTAACATGGGAGCAGATAATTTTACTTAGAGATTGGCCCATTATACTCTGGAAAATCATCCAATAACCGCATTGTTAATATTTCCAGGCGCTTTGCACAATGCTGCCTGAATACTTCCCTTGTGACATCTACAACATAATCACGGACCTCAGTTTCTATTTCGGTGCATTGAATGGACGAATTATTATCTCCAACTGGCACCAATCTACCAACCCCATGGAGGTTTTCTTTTGCTCTTAGTATCTCTTTATCAAAGATAGCATTCACAATTCTATCATATATCCTTCTATCCTCAGATGTCTGCATTGTTTGTAAAATATCTGAACATAGAGAGAGAACAATTAACATAGTTAATGTAACAACAACAAAATAATGTTATCCATTAGGTAGGGTTGGAACTATAGTTAATGTAAGAATAGAAAAATTAACTTTAAAGAGGGATCTCAAAATCTTTGATTTCGGTATTAATAAGAATATAGAGAATGCTTATCTATAACAAATTTTCTCCATTTGTATTGATCCTATTTGTATATTCCTGGGTATTTGAGACTTTGGCAGCCTTTATTATTGGTCCTATTTGTATATTCATGGGTATTTGAGACTTTGGCACTTGGCCTTCTGTTATAATCTTAATAAAGGCTGCATTACTCAGCAAAAGGAAACAATACTCATCAAGAAGGAAAATATGTTCTTTGATTTCTATGAAAGTTACTTGCAAGTTCAAATTGCAGCAAGGAAAGTGAGCTCACTATATGTGCAAGACTTTTTTTCTGTCATATAGTCAATCATAATTACGATAAACGAGCTCAGCACATTCAGGAGTGTCAAGTAAGATACACATGAGAAGATTGTTATTTTAGCGATGCAAATTTCAACAGGATAAAAAAATGTGAATAATCTGATCATGAGCACATAGGTGCTTAAGGTCAGGCTAAAATTAGTATGACTACCTCAAGAAAATTGCAGATTTCCTTAAATTTGAAATTAATTTGTGTTCAGACTTCATGCTTTATACAATGTCAAAGGAATTTCATTTTATGAATTAATCAAATGGTGTATGATGTTCATTTCTTTTCTTTTGATGAATAATGCAAGCCTAGTTAGGTTCAATGAGAGATAAAGCAATAGCATTCACTACAAAAGTCTTGATCACTTGCCATCTAACAACTCAGACTCCATTCGAGGAGGAAATACATGCTGTAAAAGTTCTGTGGCAGAAGGGCGATCACTTGGACTTGGAGACATTAGGTGCCGGACCAAGGCTTCCTGTTCTGGAAACTCAACAACCCATGGAGAAGGTAGTTCTCCTTTCTGCTTCAGATCAGATAATACAATATGTCTTTCCATTGCTGTTGCAAACGAGTGCCAAAGTTCAAAGAAAACTACCCCCAAGCTGTACATATCAGCCTATAACTCAAGCAAACCAAAGAATTACACGAGGTTTCAAGTAAATAGGCTATGACTGCACAGGAGGAGAACAAACATGAACTAAAAACAAAAACAACCACAACAAGCAGCCTTATCTTACTAAGTGAGGTCACCTATATGGATTACATGACACCATTTGTTCTAGAACAGGCATAAACCAAGTATACAAAAATTATGGAGAGTACTAAGGCACAAACCTTTTCATCAATCTTAGGCCATCCTTGCTCAATTTCAGGAGCTGTATAGAAATAGGTGCCAACTTGTCCAGTGCCATCAATGGAAACTCCATTTGTATCGGCTGGATATCCAAGATCTTGATCCAACTGCTCCAACTTCAAAAACTTGGCTGACAATGAAAAATGTAGAGAAATTGACATTACATCCGCAGAAAGCTGCTAATCCACAGAAAACAGTGAGCTTTTAATATGATTATGGAAAACAGTGTTGATTTTAGTAATGTGAAATTAGTTTCCCAGTACTTGTTGCTTCCATTTTTGTGATTGAACTAGCTATACTATATTGTTCTACATGATGTGCTTAACCTAACAGCACATTATTCTTAGTGTAAGTCACACATACATGCCCATGTGCATGCACTCACACACAGAGACAAATAAGGTATGATAAGCCTGTACTTGAGAATAGCCAATCTTCTTGACCTCCTTGGCAAATCTATCAAACCAAACCCTTGGGGATCGAACCCATGGCTGTGTTGCAGCCGCTTTACTACCATGTTTCAAATAATTACTTCTCTGTATTTCAAACCAGATTGGATGTCCCATCAACTTGAGAACTGTTAAGATTATTTAGGATATTATTGTTAGAATCTTATTTGGGCCCATTAATATTTAGGCCCCTTATTCTTATGTATATATATCCTATCATTGTATATGTTTAAACTAAGTAATCAATATTATTCTCTCCAATCTTACAATCGAAATGCTAGTAAAAATTAGTTATAGAAAATAAATATGTGGGTGGAAAGAGAGAAAGTGGGAATTGATTATGAGTAATATAAGTAATTTAGTGGGGTTTATATATCATGCCCACACAATGTTTCTTAATTATAATAAAGAAATAAATTATTGAGTTTAAAAAATCATTTTAAATTAGTTAAAAGTAATAAATAGGTTAAATATAATTTTTGTTAAGTGTGTTTTTATTTATTTATTTTGTAGTATCTCATGTCCCAAATATAAAAGCTAGATAGAGGTCCCTTTGACCTAGTTATTAGATATCAATGTATGCAATTAATAGGAATATTTTAAAACATAATTATAAATATAGGAAATAGTGGATTAATGTTTTATATTTTAAAATCAGATCAATCTCCAACTAGCTAGTAGCTTTTTATATTAAAAAGTGGAGGTAGTCTTTTTTTTTAAATGATTTTTTCCCGAAGAGGGTGGCAGGCTAGCCATTGTAATCACCTCTCATTCTTATTTTTTGTTACTCACGAGTATATAGGTTACATGCAAGAATTTATAAATAATATTTTATATAATTTATATATGTGTATAATATATGTAAGAACTAAAGATAAATTTTACAAACAACTAATTTAACTAATCAACTTTTTTATTACCCACAAATTAGTTACCTAACTCTTTTTTTAAAATAACTTACTACCTCCATTCTCAAAGAAAAGAGCTTTGTTGTAAAAACCCCATATCTAACTTTTATAATTATATTGTTTTATTTACCCACTTTATTTTATGAATTTAAGAAATAATGTGAATTAGGTATTTTAATTTTTAACTAAGATGAAAACCCTATCTAACGTTTATTTGTAAATAAGTGGAGACCTCCAAAAGGCCATTATTAACCTATATAAAAGCCATTTTTCTAATAGTGTGCCTTTGCTTTGAGGAAAGAGAAGGTTGTGTGAGAAGGAGGCTATGGCTTATGGGTAGGAAGCAGAGATAACCAGCCACCTTCGTTATGAAACAAAGGTTTTAAAAATTACAGAGCTGACCTCGCAGTCGCTGATAGAGTTATGTTCTGTGCATAAGATTATAATCGTTTGAACAATTTTGTGTGTTGTATTCACAGATAACTCCCACAGTATAGCATCTTGGTACCGTGCTTAGCATTTGTATCAAAAAGCCAAGATGAATGAGAGGAACAAAAGGAAGAACCATGATGTTGCATAAGCATAAAGTTGAATCCGAAGAAAAAAGGAAAAACATATATAAAACAGAGGAGGGAGAACAATAAAAAGGGAAGAAGAGGAAATAATCATACCAAGCTGCTTCCACTTGAACACAAAAACTCAGATTAATTAGATCACGGCCTCGAATTCCATCACCCTTCCTTCTCCTCTTTTAAACTCTTCCATTTCCTTTGAGATTCTTCAAAATGTTTGATTTTGTGTTATGTTTCTACACTTCTCTCCCATCCACACTGAGGGATCAGAATTTGTTCCACAGATAAGCAAGTGATTGACGGAAAAGAGAGATAGAAGCTTCCAACTGTTGCATCAAAATGTTTAGCCGCTAATAAATACTCTCCTCTTGCGTGTTCTCAAGTGTTTATAATGAAAACATGATGAAAGGTCAAATATATGGTCTCCAAAACTATACATGGAACAGCATCAAGAGCAGGAATATATATAACAATGGTGATTCCCAAGAGAAAACCAGCCGAAGCACATGTACAACTAACATAGAAACAAAATGCTAATTTTAGTGAGACAATCTTTCCTAATACCTGTATGAGCTAGCAAGTGAAAGATTAATGTGAGAACGACTTGAACCATCAAACATTCAAATGTTTTATATTAGTTAATTCTTCGAAGTATTGCAATGTTGAGCCACTTGGGACCAGGTTAGACAGGGCTAAACATAAAAGTGAATCCCAGAAAAAGGAAATACATAACGCAGAAAGAGAGAACAATAAAAGGGAAGGAAAGATGGAGTAATCCTACCAAGCTTGTAGTTGAACACACAAATTCAAATTATCCTCCTCCTCCTCATTTTAGCTCTTCCATGTCCTTTTAGCTTCTTCAAAATGTTTGACTTTGTGTT
>JBAGKO010000009.1:4953787-4966960 GCA_037177275.1 Acacia concinna
ACCAGTACAAGCACCTATTCCATTCCAGCACCTGTACCTCGGCTTGCTCCACCAATTCGTTATCAGTATCAAAAACAGCCATGAAAACATAATGTTGTTCCTCAGGTTCATAACCCTACTCCAATAATTACTTCATCATCTGATCCGACACCAGTTGAATTGACTCCCACTCCTGAATCAGAAAAAATGCCATACACCCCTTCTTTCCCTTTTGAAACTCCTGATATTTCATCATATCTTGCTACTTCTAATCCTTTTGACATTGCTAATATTTCATAATCCCCTAATCCTTCTGATGATTCAGATGACTTGCCTATTGCCTTACACAAGGGTAAGCGAACTTGTACCTAACCTATCTCGAATTTTTTATCCTACGACAAGCTGTCATCCCCATACTATTCCCTTGTTATCACCATAGACTCTATTCCTGTTCCTACTTCCCTATCTCAAGCTTTAGCCCACCTTAATTGGCATGCTGTGATGGAAGAAGAAATGATGGCCTAAAACAGGCTGGTACATAGAATCTAATTGATCTGCCTTCTGGACGGAAGACAATTGGCTGTAAGTGGGTGTTTGTGGTTAAAACCAAAGTTGATGGGACCTTAGAACGTCTCAAGGCTCGCTTAGCTGTCAAAGGATATGCTCAGACATACAGAGTTGATTATTCAGAAACCTTTTCTCCGGTTGCTAAGTCGTCTTTTGTACAACTGTTTATTTCTATGGCAGCATCCAGTGGCTGGGACCTACATCAATTGGATGTCAAAAATGCTTTTTTGAATGGTGATCTATATGGAGCAACCACCTGAATTTGTTGCTTGGGGGAGAAAGGGAAGGTATGTTATTTTCAAAAGTCATTATACGGTTTAAAGTAAAGCCCCCATGCTTGGTTTGATTGGTTTAGTTATGTAATACAGAAATTTGGCCTGAGCCAATGCAAATGTGACCATTTTGTATTTTACCAGCGAACTGCTCAAAGGTTGATTCGTTTGGTTGTTTATGTTGACGATATTGTTATCACAGGTAACAACGTATTGGGAATTGTCACTTAAGGACTTCCTTAGTTCTCACTTTCAGACGAAAGATTTGGGTACATTGAAATACTTCCTTGGAATAGAGATTATGAGAAACAAGAAAGGGATTCTCTTATCTCAAAGAAAGTATGTTCTCGATTTGTTGAAAGAAACTGGGAAACTTGGTATTGCACCAGTATTGTTCCCATAGTTCCTAATCATTTTCTGGATATGGATGATAATGTACCATATAATGAACTTTCTGAAGACATGAAGAAAAGACTAGACCCATAAAAGATCAAGCCCTTTGCATACCTAAAAGATACCGGAGATTGATTGGGAGGTTGAATTATCTCACCGTGACTCGTCCTGACATCACCTTTTCAGTAAGTGTTTTAAGTCAATTTATGCAAGTTCCAATTGTTGCTTCGGAAGCCTTGCTATATTTGAAAGGTGCACCAGGTCTTGGGATTCTGTATACAAATCATGGTCACACAAATATTAAGTGTTTTTGCGATGCGGATCATGCTGAATCCAAGATAACAAGACGATCTACTATAGGATATTGTGTGTTCGTAGGTGGAAGTGTGGTATCCAGACGAAACAAAAAGCAAAATGTGGTTTCTAAATCCAGTGTAGAAGCAGAGCATAGAGCTATGACTCAATCAGCACAAGAGATTGTGTGGATTCATCAGTTGATGACTGAGGTTGGACTGACTACACAATTACCAGCTAAGTTGTGGTGTGATAATAAGGCTGCTCTTCATATTGCGTCTAATTCTGTATTTGATGAACATACAAAGCATATTGAGATCGATTGTTATTTTGTGCATGATATGATTAAGAGGAACTTTATTTCTACAAGACACATAAAATCTAGTGACCAATTAGGAGATTTGTTGAGTAAAGCCTTAATTGGGATTCGTGTTGATTATCTTTCCAACAAATTAGGCTTAATTAATATCTATGCTCTAACTTGAGGGGGAGTGTTAAGATTATTTAGTATATTATTATTAGAATCTTATTTGGCCCATTAATATTTAGGCCCCTTATTCTTGTGTATATATATCCTATCATTGTACATGTTTAAACAAAGTAATCAAGATTATTTCTCTCCAATCTTACAAGAACAATGCAGGATTACAAGCAATCATAATAAATACTCCTACAATAGATAATTTTGGTGCGTAATCAAGATATTAAATAAGGTAAATGGGTATTTCAATTAAGCTGGGATCATGGATAATTAATGGCTTTATCATAGGAGATTCTAGGCTTCTTGATTTCTATCAAAAAAATATTAGAATGCAGAACAACTAATTTTTCCAACAAGTTTAAATGTCCATAAATGAATATCCCAACAAAATTCATTTCCCAGACAACAAACCCATAAAACACGTATGTAATGCTTTATCCTTTGTCTATCTTCTTAAGGGGAACAAAAAAATCCTCTATTTGTTATCATTGGACTATTAGGCATCTCGAATCATCTTAAAATTCATCATCAAAAGCATTTTTATAAACATAATATATTAATCAATTAACTTAACACATGCAAACCAAAATATAAAATTATGATATGCTAGAGAAAGCTAGAAGAAGTAACTTCAATCATAATACTAAAGAGAATAAAAAACTATATCAATTGATGTAACTTGGATCTTACCAAGACCAAAATCACCAATTTTGATATCATTGCGAGCATCAAAAAATATGTTGTTTGGAGTCAAATCCCGATGAATTATTCCCTGTCCATGTATGTGTGCCAAGCCTTCTAGTATTTGACGAAACAAATGCCATGCCAATTCTTTGTCAAAATGAGTGTAAGACTCAAATAGCTGTCGGAGGGTCCTTTAAACACCAGCAGCAGCCACCCACAAAGAAAAAGAAAATGGAAATAAAACATAATGGACAATCATGTGTTGTCATCAAGTGTATGGAAAGATGATGTTTTCTCCACTACCAACCTTGATTCCTCTTTCAAGCCATAATAGCCAAATTCCAATTTCAAATCAAATAACTATTAGAGAATCAAATGGAAACAGAGACAAGGAAAATATATCTGGAGAAGACAGTGGGGAGTAGAGAGTTAATAGCATGCTAGGTGCTAAAAGGAATTTTGGGAGCACCATTATTTAAAAAGTTACATTTTTGTGGTTATGCCTAAGGCTGCGCAAAAGCACCCAGGTTGGTCCACACATTGGGTTTCAACCAGATTTCAAACTTGAAGCCTGGCGCCTGAGCACTGCTTGGCTCATCCTGGTCTAGTATTTGTCAGTAAAAATAATAAAATTGTCTTTGAATTATGTCTATAAATTAGGTCTTATAAATTGAAAACAATCAGAACATTCAAAAGCAGATTGTTTCTTTCTGCCTTCAGTCAACAATATGTATTTGGAAAAAAAAAAATGATACTTTGATAGGCCACGCGATTAAGATAATTTGACAGGGCTACGCAGTTAAAATAATTTGACAAGGCAACTGTAAATGTGAAACAATATGATAATTTGACAAGGCCATGCGGTTAAGAATGATTGTACAAATACGTCTGCACTGTAACAATAGAAGTCATTAAAATTCTTACCTGGGGCAGTACTCCATTTGAATATAAAGGAAAGTTGATTCGAGCTGATTCTCGTGTCCAAGAGCCTCATGGGACCTTGTAGCTTTAAAGCTGAAGGTGGAGCTCAATGGTGTCCTTGAACCCCATGTAGCATCAGCATAAGAATAAGCAACTCCAGTTTCAAACCATGCCTGGAAGTTATACAATTATCATGACAGAAAAAGGAAGTTATGTTTGCATCTACATATTGGCTCTTCCAGAAACTACATGCTCCTCTCAAGATATTAGCAGAAGCGGCATCTAAGACATACAAGCTACTAAAGTTACCAAATTGAAGGGTAAATAAGAAATTTAATACCTGATAATACCGAACAACATGCTGATGTTGGAGACGGGAAAGAGTTGCTACCTCCCTATAATCTCCCCACAAGTGAACAGCAGAGTAAGAAATGGTAATGGATACGTGGGGAATGGAAAGTTAAAGAAAAAGAACACAACTGACATAATTAAAATAAAAACATTAATTTCTTCTTTTGTGCAACCTCACAAAACTAAAAAAAGAAGTGATATGTTAGCCAAAAAAAACAAGGGAAACGCGCAACATTACTACAAAAGACAATAAACAATTAAAAAAGGCATTTGACTTCATAACTGTAATCTCTGAATCTGCATCTTAGTAGCTACCAAGTATACCTCCGGAGGATGGATTGACTGTTTTCTCTCACAACTGACTATTTTCTGTTCAGATTGAACAAGTTCCTAGTAATAAAATTCAGTTTCTTTAGAATCCGGAAAGCCTAAAACATCTAGAAGAACTTCTTTGGGATATTGTCATTGGCCTCCATGAAGATCTATACTTGTGGAATTGACACCTATCTTGACCCAAAACCTTACAAATACTAAGTCTATGAATCAATATATTTACCTAATGCTCTCAAAAGTCCAGTTCCTTCACAACTCTAAATCTTAAATTTTAATATCCTATATGGAAAAGGCTAGTACCTCAACTTAAATAGTTGTGAGACCCATACTTTTGAGATATCAAATCTAGTGTAACCAACAAAAAACAGTCAACTAATAACGGCAACTATAAAAGGCCTACGATTTAACAAGGGAAATCAAGCCAACTTAGAAGTGTTTACAGGATCTATTTGGACGGGTTTAACATAAGATAGATTATCCACCATTGGATATTGCAAATTAGTATGGGAGAATGATGTAAAACAGTAAAGAGTAGGAAGAGGGAGAAAGAGGAGGGAGAAAATAGAGTGGCAAACGCTCTAAATGTGATTTCATTCCATAGACAACACATCAATAAACAGTCCTAGAGCATATTTATAAAGCCCTATCCATAATCCTAGTTAAACTATACTACAATAATCCAAAAAGATAGGATAATTTTTATCAAACAAAGATAAATCAAATCTTAAAATAAACTCGATTCTCAACTCAAAATTAAAGATTAAAAATAAATAAATAAACAAACCTCAGTCAAATCCTAATCCAACTAAAATTTTAATAATATTTAATAAATCTTAGATCCTAGATTTCCTGATTTCCTTCAGGGACTTTAATCACTTGGATAAGAACCATAATTGGGAGGCAATGAGTAGCACAAAGAGCTGTGGCCCAAGGAATGTGCAAAGGTCTTCGAATACAAAGAGTACTCGGTGTTGCAAGTTCAAATTGATCTCCCTCTCAAGTTCTACTTTGACAACTAAGTAGCTATCATTATTTCACTTAATCCGGTGCAGCATAAGAAAACTAATCATATAAGGGTGGAGAAACACTTTGTCAAAATAAAGGATGAGGAAGGCACTATTTGCATAACCTATATCCTTACAAGAAACCATGTATCAAATATCTTTACTAAAGGACTTCCTCATCATACTTCATAAGGATTTCTTGGCAAGTTGGACATGATCAACGTTATGATCCAACTTGATGAGGAGTACATAAATAAGAGTATTAATGCATTTATTGTAAATTGTCAAACATAAACATTATGGGTATCTTATATCAATGTCCAATTTATAAGGATTACATGTCTAAGCTTAGCCCAAATTGGTAACCTTAATTTATCATATGACCTTGTATGTGATGCACATCAGAAAATATACAAACAGTTTTCATTCCTGACACTGTTCTCACATTATTGCCCTGTTTTTGGGTCTTCTCCCCAACTTTTCTCTCAGATCAGTCATGCACAATCACAAAACCACATGTCGGTGTTATCAAACATCATTTGCATTGAGAAGCAAAAAAATGAAACAAGCTGACAAGAGGATGACTGACAATAAGCAATTCAAGGAATACATATAGGTTTGTCCCCAAAATACAACCCTAGAACTAGCACCAACTTGTTTTGGACCTTAAAGAGTCATGCAATAGATTGGTACAATAGCATACAAGTTGGACATACCTAGTGACTATAAAGTCCATCATAAACTCCATGTCTCACTTCTAAAGCCCTGCCTCCACCCAGCAATAGCACCTAGACATCCTCCTAGGGATTGGCCAACTCAAGAGGAGCACCAAATTTCAGAGGATATTGCAATGAAGAGTGGTGAAAAAGAGAAGCAGACCAAAGACAGAAGTACTAGTCCAATGTAAAGATTTTCTTGATGAAGTAACATGGGTCCAACTTTATGACTTGCAACCCTTGTACCTAGAATTTTGCTCCTGACATTAGCCATTATAGACAATGACGTATTTTTTTTCTTTTTTTATTTTATTTTTTGGGGCAAAGCATGCTAGGAAGTATTGTTGGCTTGACAAAGATGTATTAGGCAGATTACAAATGGTAGTCAGTTCCATTATTTCTGTCATTCTTCTTAACAGTTCAGAAGTTTTGTTAGCAATATAATCAACTAACCAGTATCAGTGTTTAACATGCAGGATTTGAGAAAGTTTATGGTATAGCATTTCCTCTAGCTTCCCCTTTTATCAGAACACTATTGCAATCACAAACTTTCAATGTCAAAATTAACAGACAAAGCTTGCATGGGATAAACTTGAAAAGGCACAAATAAATGTTTCACTTGATAAGCTTAAATTGAAACAATTGTCTCAGGAATGTCTGTCCAATATCAAATTATATGATTATAAGGACTGTTGTAGTTGAACTTCCAAAATAATAAGAAATATCATTCAAAAAATTTTTATCCACAACTTTTTTCCCAATACTTTAGAACACAAATTTACCTTAAAATCCTATTATTTACAGGCATGCTTTTGTCATTAAGGCGAATTTTCTTTACTGCATACTGCCTTCCATCAAGTTTGTTTCTGCACAACACAACATGACCAAAACCACCATGACCTGTTCACAGTGCCGAGTAACACATTTTAGCATAGACTAAACAAATAACAAACCTAGTTAATAAAACCAAAAGAAAATAGGTGAATTATTTGGATAGAGAAGCATTTTTGAAATTGTAATCTAACAAGGTAGGTGTTTAGATTAGCTTATTTGAACTAATTTTACATTGAATGAAGTAAACAAGAGGTGTTTTGTCTCAATGCACAAAAGAGCTCTTTTTAAGTGATTGTGGGTGTTTCCCAAACAGGGATAAGGTGCAAAACATGACCCAATCTTGTCAATAAATAGTTTGAACAACAAACTCAAAAATAATAATAGTCAAACAACCACCTAGTGTGGTCAGATGAAGAAGGTTCACATAAGACAAGGCTATCATGACTTCCAATTTTCAAACTAAACTCAACTTGTAAGACCTCAAATGAGAAGGGTACAAGCAAAGCCACTCAAACAATACATTATTCATGAACCACAAAGGAAACTGATATGTTCATTGTAAAAATATAATGAAAAGGGGCTAGGGTTGAGTGGTGGATGATTAAGTCTATAAGGTCATCATATTAGGGGCAGTCCAAACAACTATACTATGAGGGAGTGCGTGGGTAATTGGCGAGTGGCGTTAACTAATTCTATTAGCCATGATAAGGTAGTAATAGATAGTTAGGATGATGAATAGTGATTGAGGAGTCACTATCTATGTAAGGGCTCCTAGATAGACTTGTTGTCCTGTTGTTATGTGTTCTAAATGAAATAAGAATTCAGCATAGTTCTCTTCTCTCTGTTCTCTCTTCTCCTTCTTCCCTTTCCCTCTCAATTTATCTACACCTTACCTATCAAAAACATAGAAGATATCTTCATTTTATACAAGGATTTCATCATTCTCATAGCAGATGACATGGGATAGGATATTATGTGGTAATTCTAGGATTTATTATATTATGGTTTAGTTGAGATATATTAGGTTAGTTATAAATTCAAAGTTTAAATCTCCTAAATCTAATGTAGCTTAGATATCGGATTTGTTATACCAGATCGCTTCACCTCTGTAACCTATATATACATTGCTATATCAATAATACGATCACCTTTGGATCCTTCTATTCTATAATGCCACATATTATGATTTTTTAAAAACTAGAATTGAAATATATCCAAGTTCCTTAGCTTACATGTAATTTGCCATCTACTGGCATGATGCTAAAAGAGCAAGGTTACAGTATTAACTTTGTAAAGACAGAGACTAAATATGAACTGGATAATATATTTTCATGAATAGAATAGGTGTATATATACAATACAAGAATAAGGAGCCTTGACATTAATGACTCATAATGATAATTAACCTAATCATAATCCTTGATTATCCTCTATTTATAATCCTTGATTTATAAGTAATTAGGAATCTACATTAATGATAATTCCCAACACTTCCTCTCAAGTTAGAGCGTAGATTTTAATCAAGCCCAATTTGTTATAAAGATAGTCAACCCTAGTCCCACTCAGGGACTTTAGCCAAAAAATCGCCCACTTGGTCACTGGACCACACATATCCTCTAGAAATGAAGTTCTCATTGATCTTATCTCAAACAAAGTGACAGTTGATCTCAATGTGTTTTGCACGTTCATGAAACCCAAAGTTAGAGGCTAAGTGTAGAGCAACTTTATTAGCACTGGTGCGTAGTCCCCATACCCCACCACGTACGACAGTTTCCGGCTAAGTTTTTTCCAAAACCATGGATTCTTCCAATTTTCCTCCCCTTAAAATCACTTCCCTCAGCACTCAGTGTCCGATACAAACCCATCCACTCAAAGTAATTATTCTTCCTCATCCTCCTCATCAATCACACCACCAAAAACTATTGATATAACATCAAATCTGACCTTCCTACTGGAAAACCATATTATGGTCATTAACCATAAGCTTAATGGTAAAAATTATCTCCAATGATCACAAAGTGTGTTGAGGTTTTTACAGAAAAAGAGAAAAGAAAAATATATTAATCGAAAAGCTACCCAACCTGCTTATGATGATCCAAAGTTTGACACTTGGTTTGCTGAAAATAACCTAATGATGAGTTAGTTGTGTAATTCAATAACCTTGGATATTAGTGAAGGATATGTTCTTGCCAACACAATAAAGGAGATATGGGATGCAGCCAAGAGAACATACTCTTCCCTTGACAACACTACGCCTTGATCCATCTAAAGCATCAACTCCGGGACTTGAGACAAGGTAACATGTCGATGACTAAAAATTATAATGCTTTGCTTAAATTGTGGCAGCAACAAGATTTATTTGAAGTATATCCATGGGAAGACATTAATGATGCACATCTATATAAGAAAATCCAGAAAGAAGGCAGGGTGTATGATTTTCTTTTTGGTTTGAATGACTCCTTTGAAGACATTAGAGGTAGAATCATGGGGATAAAACCTCTCCCATATTGTTCGATGTTATCAACTTTGTACAATTCGAAGAAAGTAAGAAAATGCTAAATCAAAGTGGGCCAACTCACACTGAGAGTTTAGCCCTTGTTGCCAGAGGATCACCAGTTGAAAGGAAACCGAATAAATGGTATAGCTACTGCAAGGAATGACACATGAAAGAGGAATGTTGGAAGTTGTATGGAAAACCATCACAAGGAAAACCAAATCCTCAAGAGTAACCTTATTGCTACTGATCAAAAGGTTGACTGAGATAACAACCTAACTCAAGAGAAATTGCAAACTTTGCACAAAATTCTGGACAAGCAAAACAAGTCGAACTCAATTCCTAGTGTTAATCTAGTATAATCAGGTAACTCTATTCTAGCTCTCAATGCTGCCATGAGCAATTATAGTACCTGGATTGTCGACTTCGATGCAACAGTTCACATGATGGGTAACCACACTTCATTTACCTCTTTAATGATTATGTCATCAGAATCTGAAAGTCAAAGTAGCTAATGGCGTATTCACTCCAGTAGAGGGCATTGAAACAGTTATACTTTCTAATCACTTGAGAATACATAATGTTCTATTGTACCGGGCTTACTTTTAACTTGATATCGATAAGTAAATTGACCAAAGAGAACATATGCCGATTAATCTTTGACAATGATTTATGTATGTTTCAGGATTTAAACTCAGAACAAACGATTGGGAGTTCTAGAGAGTGGATAGACTTTTCTACCTAGAAAATTCGGAGTTGAAGAATAAAGACACTTCGAACACAAGAAAAGCAATAATTAGCTTGAATACCCAAAAAATGTATGATTATATAACACGTGTTCTCAAGTTTGTTTAATAAAAAACCCTATATTCCTTTTCATTGTGAAACATGTCAACTTGCTAAACAAACTCGCTCTTCATATCCTAAACAGTCCTACTCACCATTCACATTAATATATTTGGGGTCTGGCAAGAACAAACACCCTAACTAAGGCTAAATGGTTTGCGACCTTTACTAGAACCAATTGGGTTTATCTTATGAAGGAAAAATCAGAAGTAGCCAGTGTTACAGAACTTTTGTACCTTTATGAAAAGCCAATTTCAAACTTCAATTAAGGTACTATGGAGTGATAATGCCAAGGAGTACATGAGTGAAACCTAGGAATCCATCATCAAACCTCTTGTCCCTACACTCCTCAACAAAATGGTGTTGCCAAGAGAAAAAACCATCATTTTTTTTGGGGTGATGTAGTCCTCACAGCCGCCTATCTCATAAACTGAATGTCTTCCAAAGTCCTCAATTACACTACACCTATTCAAAAACTTCTTGAATTCTTTCCCACTTGCCTCAAAAACTTATCAACCCATTGCCTCAAAGAGTGTTTGGATGTGTTGTCTTTGTTCATATAAACACGATGGCACAAATTTGATGCTCGAACTGAAAAATGTATCTTCCTTGGTTACTCCTCTACTCAGAAAGGTAATTAGTGTTATAATCCTATCTCAAACAGATTATTTGTCTCTAAAAATACTGTGTTCTACAAAGAGGAAGCCTACTATCCCAAATTACCCATTCAGGGGGAGCACACAAACATTGGATGGCTAATTTCATCATCTACCAGATTCTACTCCACCTCCACCTAAACCTAACCTCAACTTGAACGTGTTTCATCTATACCTCACCTCAAACACCTAACGAACAAGGAACAACTGTAGGATCAACTTGGGGGTGGATGCATTGGCTGAAGCAGAATATGAAACTAGACAATCTTATGAAGGAGTATCTTAGGGAGAAGTAGATGGTAGAAATGTCACTTCCACTCAACAGAATAACCATGACTCCAACTCAGGATTAGATCCTGAAAGTTTGGATGGCCATTGATCTCAAAAAAGGGGTAAGATCCTACACTCAGTATCCAAATCAAAGATTTGTTTCATACGGCAACCTGTATACCAAGATGTAGAGCTTTATTGTAAACAAGGAAACAACCAGAATTACAAAAACCTTTCAATAAGCTATGACTAATTCAATCTGGAAGCAACTTGTAGAAGAAGAGCTGAAAGCACTCAAATAAAATAAAACTTGGGAGATCACCACTCTTCCCAAAGGAAAGAAATTGGTGGGGTGCAAGTAGATCTTTACACTTTAGTTCAACCATGATGGCAGCATAAATAAATATAAGGCAAGACTGGTTGCAAAAGGGTATACTCAGACATATGGAATTGATTACTAGGAAACCTTCGCTTCAGTAACCAGATTCAATACCATCCAAGTATTTTTATCGATTGCAATTAACTTAGATTGGTCACTTCACCTGTTGGATATAAAAAACGCATTTCTAGATGGTGATCTGAGAATACATCTGTTATAAAAGACTATGAAGAAGCTATGTCAGATCCGAGATGGAAGCAAGCTATAAATGACAAGCTAAATGCTTTACATAAAAATGGAACCTGGAAGCTGGCACCTCTACCTAAGGGGTGTTTACTATTAAATACAATCCTGATGGGAGTGTGAATAGATATAAAGCTCGTTTGGTAGCTCAAGGTTATACACAAACTTATGGCATTGACTATGAAGAAACATTTGCCCCAGTTGCAAAACTCAATACTATCAATGTGTTACTATCCTTAGCAGCTAATCTAGATTGGCCACTCTATCAAATAGATGTAAAGAATTCATTTCTAAATGGAGATCTTGATAAGGAAGTGTATATGGAGGTTACACTTGGGGTGAGAACGCCTAAAAACTCACACCTAGCTTGCAGACTTTATAAATCTCTATATGGGTTGAAGCAATCACCAAGAACCTGGTTTGAGAGATTTACACGAGCTATTAAGTCTTAGGGATACGTTCAATGTAGTCTGACGATACCTTGTTTATAAAGCATCAAGGTGGTAAGATAACAATCTTGATTGTCTATGTGGATGATTATGTGATAACAGGTGATGATACAGAAGAGATTATTAAACTGAAGTAGCATCTTGCTTTGAATTTGAAGTTAAAGAGCTTGGGTCTTTAATATATTTTCTGGGTATGGAAGTAGCTAGAACCCCACAAGGAATTAGTATATCACAAAGGAAGTACACCATGGATCTAATGCAAACTGGCATGCTAGGGGCAAGACCAGCGTATACTCCAATGGAGTTCAATCAAAAATTAACTATTAGACCAGATGGTACTGCAATTAACAAAGAAAGATATAGGAAATTAGTGGGAGAACTCCTCTACCTTTCTCACATAAGGCCAGATATTAGTCATGCTGTTGGAGTGGTAAGTCAGTTTTCATGTGAACCTCAAAAGGAGCATATGACAGCAGTCTACAGAATTCTTAGATATCTCAAAAGAACGCCTGGACTTGGGATATTCTTTGGAAAAAGGGATGCTAGAAGTGTAGAGTTATATACAGATGCTGATTGGGGAGGATCTAAAATGGATAGAAGATCTACTACTGGTTATTGCACCTATGTATGGGGAAATCTTGTGACTTGAGAAAGTAAGAAACGAGTTGTCTCATGTAGCTCAGCGGAATCAAAGTACAGAGCATTATCTCTTGGTGTACGTGAGGGGATGTGAATTCTACGAATACTAAATGAACTCAAAGTAGAAGTCGATGGGCCATTAAAGATATGGTGTGACAACATGTCTACAATTAAAATCACCAACAATCCCATTCAACATGACAAGATGAAGCATGTTGAGATTGATATGCATTTCATCAGAGAAAAGTTGGAAGCAAAGATCATGTAATTTGTCTTATATCCCATCAAGAAAATAAAAGGCAGATATTATGACAAAGTCACTCACTCTAGAGAAGTTTGAAGGTCTAAGAAGCAAGCTAGGAATGATT